>OY997274.1:10518899-10966399 GCA_963921465.1 Triticum timopheevii
TCTTTGTGGTGTTCCAGGTGGCGTGAGTTGCGAAACTATTCTGCATTGTTTCAAATGTAAACCAAACTCGTAACTCAAATATTCTCCTCCACGATCAGATCGTAGAAACTTTATTTTCTTGTTACGATGATTTTCCACTTCACTCTGAAATTCTTTGAATTTTTAAATGTTTCAGACTTGTGCTTCATTAAGTAGATATACCCATATCTGCTCAAATTATCTGTGAAGGTGAGAAAATAACGATATCCGCCACGAGCTTCAACATTCATCGGACCACATACATCTGTATGTATGATTTCCAACAAATCTGTTGCTCTCTCCATAGTACCGGAGAACGGTGTTTTAGTCATCTTGCCCATGAGGCACGGTTCGCAAGTACCAAGTGATTCATAATCAATTGATTCCAAAAGTCCATCAGTATGGAGTTTCTTCATGCGCTTTACACCGATATGACCTAAACGGCAGTGGCACAAATAAGTTGCACTATCATTATCAACTCTACATCTTTTGGATTCAACATTATGAATATGTGTATCACTACTATCGAGATTCAATAAAAATAGACCACTCTTCAAGGGTGCATGACCATAAAAGATATTAATCATATAAATAGAACAACCATTATTCTCTGATTTAAATGAATAACCGTCTCGCATCAAACAAGATCCAGATATAATGTTCATGCTCAATGCTGGCACCAAATAACAATTATTCAGGTCTAAAACTAATCCCGAAGGTAGATGTAGAGGTAGCGTGCTGACTGCGATCACATCGACTTTGGAACCGTTTCCCACGCGCATCGTCACCTCATCCTTGGCCAGTGCTCGCTTATTCCGTAGTCCCTGTTTCGAGTTGCAAATATTAGCAACAGAACCAGTATCAAATACCCAGGTGCTACTACGAGCTCTAGTTAGGTACACATCAATAACATGTATATCACATATATCTTTGTTCACTTTGCCATCCTACTTATCCGCCAAATACTTGGGGCAGTTACGCTTCCAGTGACCAGTCTGCTTGCAGTAGAAGCACTCAGTTTCAGGCTTAGGTCCAGACTTGGGTTTCTTCTCTTGAGCAGCAACTTGCTTGCTGTTCTTCTTGAAGTTCCCCTTCTTCTTCCCTTTGCCCTTTTTCTTGAAACTAGTGGTCTTGTTGACCATCAACACTTGATGCTCCTTCTTGATTTCTACCTCCGCAGCCTTTAGCATTGCGAAGAACTCGGGAATTGTCTTGTTCATCCCTTGCATATTATAGTTCATCACAAAGCTCTTGTAGCTTGGTGGCAGTGATTGGAGAATTCTGTCAATGACGCTATCATCCGAAAGATTAACTCCCAGTTGAATCAAGTGTTTATTATGCCCAGATATTTTGAGTATATGCTCACTGACAGAACTATTCTCCTCCATATTGCAGCTGTAGAACTTATTGGAGACTTCATATCTCTCAATCCGGGCATTTGCTTGAAATATTAACTTCAACTCCTGGAACATCTCATATGCTCCATGACGTTCAAAAAGTCATTGAAGACCCGGTTCTAAGCCGTAAAGCATGGCACACTGAACTATAGAGTAGTCATCAGCTTTGCTCTGCCAGATGTTCACAACATCTGGTGTTGCTCCTGCAGCAGGCCTGGCACCCAGCGGTGCTTCCAGGACGTAATTCTTCTGTGCAGCAATGAGGTTAATCCTCAAGTTACGGACCCAGTCCGTGTAATTGCTACCATCATCTTTCAACTTTGCTTTCTCAAGGAACGCATTAAAATTCAACGGAACAACAGCACGAGCCATCTATCTACAATAAACATAGACAAGCAAAATACTATCAGGTACTAAGTTCATGATAAATTTAAGTTCAATTAATCATATTATTTAAGAACTCCCACTTAGACAGACATCTCTCTAGTCATCTAAGTGATCACGTGATCCAAATCAACTAAACCATAACCGATCATCACGTGAGATGGAGTAGTTTTCAATGGTGAACATCTCTATGTTGATCATATCTACTATATGATTCAACTTTTTCCGATGTAATTCATGGATTGTTTCATGAAGGATAACAACTCCATCTAGGATGTGTCTCCCTTGCATAAAAGCAGTCTGTGAAGGACGAACCACGTGTTCAGCAACCTTATTTAGCCTGATCATCGCAACCTTCGTAAATATTTTAAAACTAACATTAAGGAGGCAAATAGGTCTATATTGTTGTATCCTTTCAACCTCATTAACCTTAGGTAATAAAATAATCTCACCGAAGTTTAAGCGAAACAATTCTAGTTGGCCAGCATGAAGGTCACTAAACAAAAAGCAGTCTGTGAAGGACGAACCACGTGTTCAGCAACCTTATTTAGCCTGATCATCGCAACCTTCGTAAATATTTTAAAACTAACATTAAGGAGGCAAATAGGTCTATATTGTTGTATCCTTTCAACCTCATTAACCTTAGGTAATAAAATAATCTCACCGAAGTTTAAGCGAAACAATTCTAGTTGGCCAGCATGAAGGTCACTAAACAAAAAGCAGTCTGTGAAGGCCAATAATCGATGTTTAAGTCACTAACTTGATAATGGTACGGTACTTCCAAAAGGCATGCCAGCCAGTACTCCATGCCAAACCGAAATGGTGCTAGGAAGGGAGAGGGATGCAATCATCCCACCATAGACCGTCAACATAGTCATTAGGAGGCCATACATGCTGTGGCACAAATCTGGTCGCTCCACTCCACACTGTCGTGAACCAACCTGCAGCATCCACAATTTCCATGGTGTCGGATGAATAGAGGCAGATGCCGCATAGCTTCATGTCAATGGGAGACCGCCGGCGCACCCCAGCCCCATCAGCATCGTCTTGTGCCGGGAGCAGGATACTTGGTGACGCCCATCAAAGGCAGACGCGCCACCACCGAACACCAAATGTGCCACGCGCAGGCCACCATTGCTCCCGCCGCATCATCCCTTGTGGAATGGTTTGATGCTAATAGCCGTCGTGCTGCTAGAACATCATCCGGCACTGCTAGGCTTGCCACTCGTAGCCGACAGGCATGGCAACCAACAACGTCATTGCATCGCCCCCTGCCCTCGAGAAGACATGCCGTCAACTTATACAACCACGCATTAGGCCACCGGGAGAGCCACCAGCCGCCGCCGCCACACCACTGTGCAACGGCTAGCTTGGAGAAACAATCTGGGAGATGCTACAGATTGAAGCATAAAGATGACCATGGAGTACAAGATATTGCCAAGGGAAGAGTTGCAGTTCCCTTGGCAATACCCGGCTCTGGGTGTACTAGTCAATACCCGCTCGTTGTGGACACGTTTTATGTTCTCGGTTTATTTCCCCACGTGTGTAAGTTGCATCTCCTCACTCTCCCATGTGTCTTCTCTATGCGGAGACAATAATCCTAAACACACGGACCCCAGGCTCCTTCCATCTATCTAAAACTAACCCTGTAAAACCCCTGTAAAGGTCCGTTAATGTAGCATTACCGATGAGGAGAAGATACAAGTGTAATACGAAAATTGCTCGTTTACTCTACACCCAGTTGGAAAAGCTAAGCACAAGAGAGAATCTGGTTGCTTAAACCATCATGTACAAGGAGATAATTAAGGCACGAGAGACAGACGATGATCTGGTTCTACACAATTCCAAATGGCACATCCCTCTTTATGTAGCTGTACTGTACGTGGGAGCTCCTCCCGCTCAGCTACGTAATGCATGATGGTTACGCTGTACTAGTAGGTTGTGGCTGAAGTGGCGCAAGGAGAAGAGCTGGATGGATGGTCAACCTGTTGTGGAGGAACTGGTTGTCGTCCAACGTTCACCTCCCCATGGAAGAAGAATAAACTCCGGCACCGCCCAAAAAACCATCAGCATCAGCATCAGGGCCTGCAACGCTCGTGGAGAATGTTGGCACGGGCATCTTTCGAGGAAGAACAGGCAATGGAGCCTCAAGCTGAAGCACGCCTAGCGCTTGCTTGATGGACGGCCGCACACCGCGGTCCGGGTGCGCGCACCAGAGACCCACGACCAGCACGCGTTGCATCTGCGCTTGGTCCAAGTCGCCGTCCAGCCGCTTGTCAGCAGCCTCCAGAGCTGCGCCCCGGCCGTAGAGGTCCCAGACCCACTCCAGCAGGGAGGGCTTGACGGAGTCGTCCCGGGGCCTCCTGCCGCAGCACATCTCCAGCAACACGATGCCGAAGCTGTAGACGTCAGATGCGGTGCTTGCTCTGCCGGAGGCCGTGTACTCTGGGTCCATGTACCCCATGGTTCCGGCCAGAACCACGGTCGGCAAGCTCATCCCGTGCTCGAGGAGCTTCGCAAGCCCGAAGTCGCCGAGCTTGGCGCCCAAGGACGCGTCCAGCATGACGTTGCTGGGCTTCACGTCCCTGTGCACCACGCATTTCTTGCACTCTACATGCAGGTAGAGCAGTGCCGAGCCAAGCCCCAGCGCGATCTCGTACCTGCTCGGCCACGGCAACACGCTGCCACCCATGCCGTAGAGGCGGGCATCAAGGCTGCCGTTAGGCACCAGCTCGTAGACGAGCAGGAGCTCGCCGTTGCTGTGGCACCAGCCGACGAGCTCGACCAGGTTCCGGTGTCGTAGGCGGCTTATGATGGTGACCTCGGAGACATACTCCTTCCTCCCCTGCCGGGAGCTCTTGGATATCCTCTTGACGGCGACGTCGACACCCAGGTCGCTCAAGGACCCCCTGTACACCGACCCGAAGCCACCTTCTCCGAGCTTTCCATCCTCGGAGAAGTTGTTGGTCGCAGCGGCCAGTTCGCCGTAGCGAAATCGCCTTGGGCCGGCGCCATTTTCGAACTTGAACTCGTCGTCCATGCTGCAAACTTCCAAGTCCGCTATCCCCTGCTCCTCGTTCATCCGCCGGTGCCTCCGCATCATTAGAAACCACCGGATCAACACGCCCACAAAGGCAACTGATATCAGCATGGCAGCGCCAGCTGCCCCTGCAACCAGCCAGATCATATGTTTCGAGGGAAAATGAGGGACCTTATTGGGCATCGGTCGTGTTCCCACAGGCACCAAATTCATCTCCATCAATGTGGAGCTGAAAGACCATGCGAGCACACGGTGCAGCTCCGTGGAATACCCGCTAGCAGCAGAGAACCCGATGGCCACCTCCGGGGGGAGCAAGCTCTTCAGGTCAACGGTGCTGTTGAGCTCGTACCTCATTCCACCATCACCGGGCTCCAGTTGTAGGGCGACAGCAAGAAGTTTCATGCTGCTGTTGTAGCTCACCAGCGCAATCATGGGCTCGCTACGATCCGTGAGTGTACCCATGGGCAGCACCTCCACCGCAGTTGAGTTGATGGAGTTGACGTCGATCCCGATGTGATCGGTGTACGGGTCCCAATCATTTGGGAATGTGTCGAATTCCACCGCTACGACAGCCGGAGTGGAATTGGTGCTTCCGTCGACGAGACCAAGGTACTTGCCGCCATGGTAGGGCGGCAATTCTGGCGGGTAGGAGGATAGGAAGAAGGCGATCCCGTCGCTGGGTTTGTATGTGACACCGGAATGTCCGGGTAACTGCTTGATGGCGAAGGAGAAACGCGTCGTGAAACTTGTCACCTCGCCGGTGGCCTTGTCCCAGAGGAGCACTGGCTTGCTATATGTGGCCCGGCCCACTGCGTTGGATACTCCTTCCACTGTAGGGTCGGGATTCTGGGTGAGCTCTATCAGGCTAACATCTTTTTGTGCAAGAGTTGCAGTTCCAACGGTTATGATGTTGGAACCATCGAAAGTGCGAGGGTCGGAGAAGTTGTAGTTGAATGACAGTGGTCTACAGGGAGGTAGCGTGGATATGAACAAGAATGAGATGAGGAGGGGGACAACTGTTGTTGAACTCATTGCCACTACCATCAATTTGGGAAGAAACACAAATGGCCCGCGCATGGGTTGAAGAAGAACCACTCCACATGCTTGTAGCCAGCTAGCTACTTAAGTTGAAATGAATCTCACACATCAAATAATCCTCTCCTCTGTCCTGTCAACATGACAACAACGTGCATGGGAGCCCACCATTCACTGATTAACTACCTGCAACTTTATCTTTTATTTTTTGCGGAGACCTGCAACTTTATCTTTTAGTTACTTGTTCACTAGTTTGGCTTATGGAAGAAAACAACAACAAAATGAGTGCAATGGTGATCTTATAAAATTTACCTTGAGCTTGGTCATGATGTATTTAAAGAAAAAATTTAAAAGTTTGTTGATGTGTGTCCTTTTAATATTGATCATGACAGGATTTCTCAACAGAGAGAAAAAGAAAATGTTATTAGTATGCATTTTATGAGTATTATCTATGCAATGATATGGAAAGCTATAAGTTTGGAGGATAATTTTGTAAACTCTTTTTCTATTGATGATGATGCTTATGATATGCCCAACAAGTACTCCATGCTGCTCATAGAACCGACCCAAGAGCTGTTGCCCAGAGTTGAGAGAAGCTTTGGGCAATACAAAAGTTTTAAATAGCCAGCTCTTATGGTATAGCTCCATTATAGCTGTTTAATCAGGGTGCCGCTAAATGACCAGCTAGAGGATCATGTATAATTATTGCAATAAAATTATAAAATAGCCTGATATAGCTTCGCTATAGGCCCACGACAGTTGATTTGGAGGATTACCGCTGTTTGGCATAACCCGCTATCTAAGACAATGGGCAATACTTGGATATAGTTATCATCACAGGCATAGTAATTAGCTTAAGCCATAACCTCATGGACGTGGGAATTCACCAACCCTGCAGAACGAAGTCGGTCAAATTAAGCAGCCGAAGCAACTTGACATGTATAAAACGAACTGAGAGAGATGTTTGAATTAACACACTTGTTTGTTTCGGAACAAGTTGAACTGGTGATTAAGATACGTCTGCGCGGCGCAGCTGTCTCGTCGTATTATGAAATTTCCCACCCATGTCCCTACAAGTTGCCACACGTTAAAACAGAAAAGGCTACCTGCTACCTCCTTTATTAGTTGCCGTGCATGACTGTGTCTTGATTAAGACTATATTGTTATGCAGAACTAGCATACACCCTATGTGAAACAAAATCAAGGAAAATGACTCTTGGACTTATCTGCATAAGTCTTGGTCCCATTTGTTTAAAAATAACGGCCGGCTACTGCATCTTCTTTGGTCGCTTTACGGTGTTCTCTCTCAAATGTGGAAACAGCGCAGAAACTAAACATATGAGATATTTAAAAGCCTCCATGTGGAATATAAAAATGAAGGTTTGAGAAAAACAAAACAGGCTGGTGCTAGTTTTTAGTGTAATGACCTGTCTGAATCCCTATGTGGCGAAGTTTCTGACTGGAAATCGGAAGCAACCTCCGGATCGAACGACAAGATGTCCTTGGGCGGATAGTGGCCTCCTAAATATGACGCGCACATCATAATTGTACAAACATTAATGCTGGACAAGGGATGGAAGTATTCGTGCATAAAACTTGCACTCAATCGAGTGCGTACGTTAGGAAATTTCCGTTCGTGTTCCTACAAATCCTCACACATTAAACTAAATAGAAACAGCTACCTGATATCACCTCCTTCAGTTGCGTGAATGAACCAGTCCTGATTGGAATAAATAATTATACAGAACTAGCATACAACCTATGTGGAAACAAAATCAAGGAAGATGACCCTTGGGCTAATCTGCACAAGTCTTGGTCCCATTTGTTTAAATATAACGGCCGGCTACTGGAACTTCCTTGGTCGCATTAGGGAGTTCTCTCTCAAGTGTGAAAACAGAGGAGAAGGAAAACACATGAGATATCTAAAAACCTTCACGGAGGACAAAATAAAACTGGAGGGTTTGAGAAAAAAAAACCCCAGCTTCGTGCTGGTTTTTAGTGTAATGACCTGTGTGACGAACACCTATGTGGCGAAGTTTTTTTTTTTTGAATTTTCACCGGGGGGGGGGGGGGGGGGGGGCCTCCACCACCTGAATATATTACCCAAAAAAGGACGGCGGCCCTGGGTACAGAGATGCAGTGGGGCACCCGAAGATGAGGTGGTTTGCAGTCTCTAGCTCGGCCGAGCAGCAGGGACACCCAGCCTCCGCCACCGTCAGCATGGTTTTCGCAGGAGCACATCCCTCGTATGAATGCGAGCCGGGGCCAGCAGCCAACCGAAGAACGCAACGCGCGATGGAGCCCGGGACGACCAAAGGAAGGGCGCCGGCGACCACGTGCCCCCCCCCCCCCCCCCGAAGCAGACAAGGGTGTAAACCCCCCGCGACGAGAGTTTCCCCTTTGGTCCTGAGCAAAGGACAGCCACCCTGGAATCAGGACCATCCAGGGGCGGCACCCCCTCCATGAGACGCTGAACGGCGGCGCACTCGCGCACCGCCAAGGGGGTGAGTCGGGGAACGAGAAGGGCACGGACGCCGCTGTGGCGGGCCTCCCAGACCGACACCTCCCGGCGAAGCGCATGCGAGAATAAGGCGGGGAAGGCCACGATGAGCGCCCCGCATGGAAGCCACCAATCATGCCAGAACGACGTCCTTCTGTCGTCCCCCACCACGACCCTCGTAAGAGCCCGGTAGGCCGGCAACAATTCGAGGAGGGACTGCCAGTTCTCGCCCGGGAGGGGGGGACGTCCAGGGGCCAGGAGAGATCCTCCTCCCATCAGGCCCCAGACCCAACAGGCCCACCGAGAAGGCGCCGGGGAGTGCAGCCTGTGAAGCAGCTTGAGCAGGAGGCAGTCGTTCTGATCCCGGAGAGATCGGACTCCGAGGCCTCCCTCGGCCTTGGAGCGGCAGACACGCTCCCAAGCGACCAGGCACTGAGCACCCGAGGCCCGGTCCGCCACGTTCCAGAGAAACGCCCGGCGTAGCGCGTCCAGGCGATCCAGAACCGCCCACGGAAGGGGCATGGCCGCCATGGCGTATGTGGGGATGGAGTCGATGACGGCATTGATCAACACCATCCTGCCAGCCGGCGTGAGCAGCCGCGCCCGCCACCCAGACAGGTAACGGTCTACCTTAGCGAGCATGGGGGCGAAGTCGTCGAGCTTGAGCTTGTCGGACGAGAGAGGCAAGCCAAGGTACGATTGGGGGAAGGCCCCCACGGTGCACTCGAAGGACGCCAGGACGGAGTCGAGGACCTCGCGCTCGACGTTCATCGGGACGAGCGTGCTCTTGGAGAAGTTGATGATGAGGCCGGTAGCCGCCGCGAAGAGGTCGAGGATGACCCGCAGCCGCGCATCGGCCGCGGGATCAGCACGCATGATGATCAGCATGTCATCCGCGTACTGGAGGACCACCGCCGGCGCCCCTCCCACCAGCGGGTGACAGAGAGCCCCGTCGCTCCTCATCATGCGCTGGAGGACGTCCGCGACCAGGAGGAACAGGTAAGGGGAGATGGGATCCCCCTGGCGCAGCCCGTTCCGGACAGCAAACCAGCGCCCCGACACGCTGTTGAGAAGGACCGCGACCTTGGAGGAATGGAGGATGAGGTCCATCCAGTCACACCAAAGAGCCGGGAACCCCCAGACCTCCATGATCCGGCGAAGGCTCGGCCAGGCGATGGAGTCGAACGCCTTAGCGAAATCCAGCTTGAAGACAAGCGTGGGAGCCCCCCCGCCGGTGGCAGCACTGCACCAGCTCAGCCGCATACACAAAGTCCGAGATGCTGCGCCCGGACAGGAACCCCGACTGGTCCTCATCGATGACGGCTCCGATCTGTGATTGAAGCCGAGAGGTCAGCCCCGGCAGAGGATTTTCACATCCCCGTTCTGAAGCGAAACGGGACAGAAATCGCCGGGGCCCGGCACACCGTCCTTCTTCGGGAGCAGGGCAATGAGAGCATGGTTGATCCCGTCGAGAGAAGCCACGCCGCGGTGGACGTCGTCGAAGAGGAGTTGTAGGTCGTCCGCGACTGCCGGCCAGGCAGCCTGGTAGAAAGCGGGACCGAGCGCGTCCGGCCCCGGCGCACTCGTCCGGTCCAGGGCGAAAACATCATGTCGGATCTCCGCCCGGGAGAAGGGGGCCACCAGGAGAGCGCCGTCCACCCGGGGAGCCGCGGCGTAGAGGGCAGCCAGGTCGAAACCCCAGGTAGTAACCGGGGCTCGCCCTAGCAGGGCAGAGTAGAAGTGACGCAGCGCCGCCTCCTTGGCCTGGTGCGCCACAATCTCGACGCCATCCACCACGAGCACGCGGATGGCGTTGCACCGCCGACGGTGGGATGCGCGGGCGTGGAAGTAGCCGGTGTTCTCGTCGCCCTCCGCCACCGCTCGGCACTTCCCGCGCTGACGCCAGTAGGCCGCCTGCCGTGAGACCGAGCCCGCCAGCAGCAGCCGGGCGTCACGCCGCAGCTCCTCTTCGGCCATGGAAAGCCGCCGGCATTCCTCCCAGAAGTCTATAAGGTCAATCAGAAACTTGCAGTTGTTATCAAAGACTGGAATGAATTTGTGTTGTCGTTTCCATACCTTGGCAACAAACCTGAGGCGTTTCTTCTGACGAGCAAGGCGGGTCGCAGCGCAGGGGGAGCAGGGGATGCGGGACCAGGACGGCAAAACCGCAGGAAGGAACCCAGGGTCCAGAAGCCATGAGTTTTCAAAGTAGAAGCGTCCAGCAGGAGGGAGGTGGGTCGAGACGGAGACTAAAAGGGGGAAGTGATCGGAGGTGACACGCGGACGGGACACGAGAGATGAGTCGGGAAACAACACGTCCCAGGCAGCATTGAAAAATGCGCGGTCCAGCCGCGCAAGAGTAGGGGGCACGCGTTTGCTAGACCAAGTGAACAAACGGTCCGAGAGAGGCAGCTCATGCCAAGCCAATGAGTTGATCATGGAGTTGAACGTGCCCGCGCGCCCAGCATCGAAGCGGTTGTTGTTTTTCTCCCTCGGGAGACGGATGAGATTAAAGTCGCCCACCACGAGCCATGGCCTGTGGATAGACGGAGCCAGGGCAAGCATATCGGCCACAAACGCCTCAGTGAGCGAATGATCCTCGGGGGCGTACACGTTGGTCACCGAGAAGGAGGAGTCAGAGACGGTAGACGCGAGAGAGACGGTGAGGGCAGTGGCGGATCTACCATTGGGGCGAGCTGGGGCGGCCGCCCCGGGTCGCCGGCGGCGGAGCAGCAACCCCCGCCTACCTACCCTTCCTCTGCTCCTCCCAATTTCGTTCGATGGCGGGCAATTTTCATGGCGGCGCGGATGTTTCCTGTTGTCTTGTTCCTGCGAAGCCGTACGCGAGGCCATGAGGGTGACCGGGTGAGGGAGAGAAAGAAGATTGGGCTGGGCTGCAGCGTTTGCACAAATTGCACTTAAGGCCCAAAGACCACAAGCACGCTGCCGGCCACCAATACAACCAATCCAGCCCCAATAGATCCCCGAGCACTAGCCACTCACTGCTGCGCCGCCCCACTACTGTCCAACATATCTCTTGTGTATTTTGAATTGTTCTACTCTTTGGCTCATACCCTTACTGAATACTTACTTAATCAGTGTATGAATTATAGTGCCAAGTGCCAACACCGCTCTAGGCTAAGCTATGTCGCAATTGATAAAGTGCTGGCAACAAAGTGCTTTGTCTGGTTAATTCTAGTAAAATGAGCAGACACATTACATCCAGGTATTATCAATACTGTATTGCTGTGTGCAATTAAAATAGCTTCTGATGCTAAAGTTGCACTTTCGATGTCATACCACCAAGAATTGTGGTAGATCAAGTGGAATCACACGATGAATTCATATCTTATTGGCTTTTGAAAGAACACGACGTGCCAAGATATCGAACACAAAATGAATGGAGCGACAAGAGTCCATGTTATCAGTAGTTTCTAATAACTTTTTATGCCTTTTCATGATTTTGGTAGTTGAATGCCATGACTTTTGATTCAGTACACGTGTATTTGCATAAAAAAAATTGACCTTAAATGTTCGCCCCGGCTAGCTTCAATTCCTGGGTCCGCCACTGGGTGAGGGAGAAACGCGACTCGGCAGAGGAGACCCGAGACAGAAGCCGAGGATCCCAAGCAGTGACGATACCACCGCGGGAGCCATCTGCATCCTTAGTAACGAAATCAGAAAGGGGGCTAGGGAGGAAGGACCGGGCTTTTAGAGGGCCTAGTGTTGCAAGTTTAGTTTCTTGCAAACATGCAACAGTGGGGGCGGCCGAGGAGAGGGAGTTATGAACAAGGTCGCACTTATCACAATCCCCAAGCCCTTGCACATTCCAAAAGAGAAAGGAGAGACTCTGAACACGACTAACCATAGGCACACACAGGCACCCGGGGGTTGATACAGAGGCACACCATACAACCCAAGAAAAGAGCGAAGCTACACCAAAAGGAGCAGACTAAAGAGGAGAAGGGATACAACCGGGTTACCACACACCCGGCGAGGGAGAGCCTAGAGCCCAAGCTAAAACGAGACACGCTAATCATGGGAGGGAGCCGGCACCACGGAGGTCTTGAGGGCCGCGGCAGCGCGCAGCCCGGCAATGGAGGCAGCCGAGAGCGGCTGAAGCACTGCGTCGAGGACCCGATCCCTGGCCGCCCTCGCATGGAGCCTGGGGGAACAGCCGATCAGCGCATCCGCCAAGGCCCTCCGCTTGACCGCCTTGTCAATGATCGGCACGAACTTGCCGGAGTCAGCGCGCACCAGCCGAGCACTGCGACGCCCCCCTCCCCACAGGGTTCAGGCAGAGAGGACACAACAGCGGAAGGGGAGGAGTCAACGGGGGCGCCCATGCAGACGGGGCCCACCCCATGCAGCCCCATGCACGACACGTCCTCCTCTAGTTCCTCGATGCGCACCGAGGAGGCCGAGGGAGAGAGGGACAGAGCTGGCGGCAGGCCCAATGGGCGGGGCGGGCTAAGGCGGGGGAGGGGGGTGCGCCGAGCACCCGAAGCACGGAGTCGAGAGCGAACCCCCCTCCAGCACCAACCCCACCACCCATCCTCCCGACCCGGCGAAACATCGGCACCGGGATATCTCCGTGGCGGCGAAGCCCGTCAGGACGGTTGTGAGCGAAGGGAGGCGGCGGGTGGCTGAAGAAGGGCACATACTCCCCATCGGCGTTGAAGGAGCGGGCCATGGGCCAGACAGCTGTCAGCTCGATGGAGACGACACGCATTGGCCAGGCCCCCCCCCACGGCCAGACATCGCAAGGGATGTCCCGCGTCCTCTTCTGCAGGACGACCGCGCGGATCGTGGCGAGTTCATGCCCGGAGAGGGCACGTGGGTCGACCTCCAGGACGCGCCCGAAGCCAGAGAAGGTGGCAGGGATGCAGATAGGCGTGACGAATTCGGCGGGGAAGCCCGTGGCAGCCAAGAGAGCGCACTGGCGTGCGCGCTGCGGCTCCCGCCCGAAGAGCTCCTCGCGATGGAGGTCGATGCGCACCCCCTGGTAGTCCAGAGGCTGGCGGTTGATGGCTTCCTCCCTAGCTGCCCTGGAGGCGAAGCGGAGGTAGCACACCCCCACCGACGAGGGCACCGTGTCGAAAGAGAGGTGCCCGAGGTCCCGCATCATAGCCTTTTGGATGGCCGTCGTTGTGTTGACGAACGCGTTGGGGGGCTCGATAGAGACGACGGCGAGGCGAAGCGCCGCCTCTAGGTCACCCGGGGGCATGAAGACGTCCATCACGTCGGGGCGCTGGGACTCGGCCGCCACCGAGACCCGGCTCCCGGAGGAGACCGCCTCGGACGAGGTCGAGCGGCGCGAGGAAGGCAGGTCTCGAGGGAGAAGGAGCTCCGGCGGCGGAGCGGCCGGGGCGGCCGCAACGGGCACCGGCTGCGGGTGGTCAAGCAGCTCAACCGCCGGAGGAGGGGACTACGGCGGCGAGCACACGACGGCATCAAGAGAGATGTAACGTGGCGAAGGCTGAGGGGAGGGAGCGGGAGAGCTGGGGCCGCCGACCTCGAGGCGTCGCGGCTCGATTAGACGGGCCGCATGCGACACAGGACGGCGAGCAGCCGACGGGTACGGGGTTTGGCGACGCGGCGGTGGTGGGGGCGGAGGCGGTGGTCGGGTGGAGCGTGGAGGGGGGGAACACAGTGGGACGAGGCACAACGGAGGGGCGCGGGGGAGCCATGGGACACGAGCGGGAGCGCGCGCGGTGGCCGGAGCGACGGCAACGGCGGCGGCGAACAGGGTCCCGGCAGTCCTTCACAAAGTGGCGAGTGGAGAGACAGCGTTAAGGGAGTGAGGAGGAGGAGCTGGGCGAGGAGAGGGAGGGGAAGGCGCGGGCGCTGGGGATAATAAAGCCGCGCGGTAAGGGCAGGCTTCAATTCCATCGGGCGAGAGGGAGGGCTGAGACGGGGAAACCGGAGCAAGGCGGCCCCCCACATTAAATGCAATAAGCGCCTGGTCGCTGTCGGATAGCAGGGGATCTGCGTCCGCCGCGCGGGACAGTGCGCAATCCCGCTGGGAAGCGGTAGGCAGACCGCATTTGCTCCCCCCAGGGGTACCGGGGTCATCCCCAGGAAACGCGGCCAGCGGGTCCGGCCAACCAGGGCGTGAAACGTGGCCAGGGACGGGATGGGGCAACAGGTGGGAGGCAGGACCTAGGAGGAGGCGCGCGACCCCGAGCCGAAAGGCTACGCCTGCTCCCGCGCGCATTAACCCGCGCTTTGGAGGCGGTAGGTGGAGCGCCCGCGCGAGCAGCGAGGACCAGCGCAGCCGACGCACGCGCCTCCTCCACCGACAGGTGCAGCCAGATCGGAATAGCCGCGTCGGCGCCGGCGCCCGAGTCCACCATGAACCGGGCCACCACCGAGCTCGCAACCTGAATGGAGAAAACCAACGGCTCCACAAGCACAGCTACCAGGCGCGCGGGGCGCACGCAGAAGCGGATGGACGCAAGGGTGGACATCGAGGCGGCGGAGAGGTGACACCCCGTCGCCGGAGGAATGACCCAAATCATCCCCGGGGATGCACCCGGACCAGCGGGGTTGAAGACAACGGAGGAGTGGAAGAGGGAAGCGACTCTGGACTGAAAAGCTTTACCTGGGCGCGGCACCACCCTGAACCCCTGGCGCTTACGACGAGCCCGCTCGCCATCGGAAGAGGGCCCAGGCCGGCCGCCAAGGGGAGGAGCGGACGGAGTAGTGGCAGGAGCTGCGAGGGGCTGAGCGTCGGTGGACGGAAGGGCGGCGACGGAGTCGCTCGGCGGGTCGCCAGTACCGACGCCAGACCCCCCCATCCCCCTTCCTCCTGGTTGTGGCGAAGTTTTTGACTGGAAATCGGATGCAACCTCCGGAACAGACGTCAACAAGCATCAGAATGTCGATGGCCTCCTGAGTATGAGACAAACATTAGCGTTGGCCAAGGGATGGAAGCATTCATGCATAAAACTTGCACTGAACGAGAACATGGGCTGATGTAGCTCAGTTGGTGGCTGACGGAGATACCTGATGGGTGGTCGCGAGTTCAATTCCTCAAAAAAAAAAAAACTTACACTGAACAAGTGCATACACTAAGACAAGAAGACTCACTCGCACCACTCATCGTGGGCTTTTCAAGACCGACAACAATAGAGAGAATGAAACAAATGGGTTACGAATGAAGATAGACAGAGTGTGGAAAAAAGCAGACAACAAGAGAGGGAATGAAACAAATAGGCTACGAATGAAGATAAACAGAGTGTGAAAAAAATAACAGAGTTTGATGAACTAAAAAGATTCAGACAAAATGGCATCTCTAAATCACCGGCGTCCAAGAAGCAGCCGTAATAGAGGATGGAGAAGACCTCAAGGATCTTGTGGATTTCGGGGAGCTCCATGTGGGCAGAAAGTGGCCGGAGAGGAGAGGGCAGAGACTCAGAGATGAATGACGTGGGAGTGGGAGTGGGAGGAGGCTGAGGAGATGAGCTCGATTCCCATGGAGGAGAGGTTTATGGGACCGCCTGACAGCTGCCGCTGTGGTACATGGAGCGCAGGTGCGCGGCGGCGCTGACCCCCCGGAGGTGGGTGAGACAGCGGCGGCCGCTGGAGTGGTAGCACATGGGCCTTTTGGCTAAGAACAAAATTTTCAAATTTATTTTGATCTCGATAGCACGTCCTAACTGGGCCTCCAGAATTTGGCCTGTAGATTGTTCTACATAAAACCATATTTTCAAATTCCCGTAGAAACCCCACATTTTGGAAACACTGCAAACTAAGCTCGGTGATGGCCCCTGACTCAAAAATGTCCCTGCATCATATTTATACCTTCTGATTCTGAATTAATTCTGCGTAATCGCCTGACAATTTCAAAATCAACTACTCTCTCCGATCTTTTTGGTGGTCTGCGTATTAGGTGGAATGTAGACAACTAGAAAGGTTATGTCAGATTCGAAAAGAATCTCCAAAATAAATATGCCCTCTGACATAAAATACTCCATTGAAGGAGAAATTATTACTCTGGCAATTCAACGTACAACAATGAACAAGAGTTGCACGTCCTGGGTACACAAATGATTCCTCAAGCTATTCTACGTACAAGAATGAACAAGAATTACACATCATGGGTCCACAGAAAACAGCTCACACGTTTGGGCACACAACAACTAGATCATCGTAGATTAAGCATTGGTGTGTTCCCTACGGGCCATTCTTTCCACTCCTGCTCCCCAACCTAGGTGACAGGAGGCGATGGCTGATCTACCTTACTCTTTGTAGAGTACGAGGCCCTCGTCTTCCTCCGTCTGTCACACACACACATACGACGGGAACAGGACTCCAGTGATTCGGTCTGGTGGTGCTAGGGTTAGGAATAAGTTTACGGTTGTCTTCCTTCGGCCGTGGCGAGATGATGGTGTTGTCTCGAAACAGGCTTTCGCCATGCTTTATAGAGGGGTGACAAATGTCAAAGTGATTCAAGGCTCCAACACATTATTTTGGAAAGACTTGCGGTTGGATGAAGTATTGGAAGACAAATACACTAGGGCCTTTTATTTTGCAAGGGATGAGGACATTTCGGTGAAGGATCTTTTCGTAGCCACAACACTGAATATGACCTTCCATACTCCTCTATCCCCACAAGCAGTGGCGGAGCCAGGATTGAAGCAAACCCCGGGCGAAAAAAATTCGACAAGATGGAAAGTCTTTACCTCCTATAACTACCGTAGTAGCACCTCATATATACCAAAAAATACACATGCGAAATACATACAATATGGCTCAGTTGCATAATATTCCCTCCGTTCCTAAGGGCATCTCCAGCCGCGCCCCCAAGAAGGCCTCCCCAGGCGTTTTTTTCGCGCCGGCGCCGAAAAAACGGCCCAGTCGCGCCCCCAGGAGCCCGATTTTCGCCGGCTTGGGCCGAAAACAGCGCCGGCGGACCCAGCCCGAACCCGGCGCGCTGGGGGGCGCTCGGGGGCGCCGGGCGAAGTTTTTTGGCGCGAAGAAACCGCGGGCCCGACGCGTCAGCGACCAGTTTACTTCTCGGCCCTTCGTCGTCCTCATCGCCTCATTTCCCGCGGCGAATCAATGCCAAAGCTGCCGCGCTGCCGCGCCGGTCAGCCTGCGCCATTGATGCTTCACGGGCGGCGCAGTGAAGGCCGGACGACGCGTCTCCCTCGCCCTCGCCTCGCCCGCCACGCGTACGCACGGTGCCACGCGTGTGGGCGGCGCGTCGGCTTATATATGCCGCGCCCCGGCGCACTCGGTCGTCACACTTCCCCTCCGCCGTCGCTCCTTCCCCTCCGCCGTCGCTCCTTCCTCCCTCTCCTCTCCTCCTTTTCGCCGCCTTCCAATGGCCGAACGTTTCCCAGGCGACGGTGCGGCGGCGAACGGCTTCGGCCGCCGCCATCTCCATGAAGACGAGGCTCGCCTCCTTTACGAGGCCGAGTACCCGGTTCCGCCGGACATGCGGGTGCCCGGGGCATGGAGGATCAGCGCCGGTGACGTGCCGGTGCCCCCGGTACCCTCCGGCACGGTGCGGCGCGCGGAGATCGCCCGCATCCGGTCGAATCTGCCGCCTGCGGCGAGGGAGGCGCCGCGGTACGCCCCCGACAGCCCGCTGTGGGAGCCCTACTTCCGCCGCCGTCACGCCCAGCAGCTCGAGGCCACCAACGGCGTCGTGCCCTCCGGCAGGCAAAACTCCGCCGGCCGGCGTCGATGGTGGGGCGTGCCAGGGCGCACGCTGGACGCCGTCCTCGAGTACATCGAGGGCGGCAACACGCCGCGCCTCGACTACCCAGCCCCCCTTCCTTTTCACGCCGCCGAGGAAGCTCCTGGACCCCGAGGCGCATGGAGACCGGGGGGTCCTCCTCTTCGTCCGGCGGCTCGCCCTGCCTCCACCCCGTCAAGCCGGAGCCCCAGGACACGCCTGTGGCCGCGCGCACACGCAGCTCCGGCGTCCGTATCGGCGCCCCGTCAAGCCGGAGCCCCGCCGGCCATTTTGTCCTCGTCGAGCCCAAGCCGGAGCCCGGCCTCGTCGAGCCCAAGAAGGAGCCCGGCCTCCCCTCGGAGTACGAGGAGATAGCCCGGCGCGGCTTCTCCGATGAGGACGCCATGCGGTGGGCGCGGGAGGACTACCTCCGCGAGGAGACGGTCCGGTAGTGCCGGGCCCTGGAGGAAATCGCCGCCCGCAAGCGCGGGCGCGAGGACGAGCACGGCGTCGTGATCCTCGACAGCGACGACGACGACGACGACGCCCCCGGGCCTTCCAACCCGCCGCGCCAACCGGGGGAGGGGTGTAGCAGGGATGGCGGAGGTTTAGGCGGGGGCGGCAGCGGCGACGACGACGACGACGACGACGACGACGACGATGACGACGGCGGCGACTACACACGGTTCTACAGCCTCCTCGGCATGTAGACGCGTTGGGCGGGCGGCGAGGCGGGCGGCGAGGAGGGCGGCGAGGCGGGCGGCGAGGGAGACGGCGGGATTAGCCCGCCGGTATTTTTTTTGTAAAATATGTTTATGTTTGAACGAACTCGCCGAAGTTTGCTATGTTTGTGCCGTGTTTGCGCCGTGTTTGTGCCCTCTTCAAATTTTTTAAAATACCGTGGGCGCCGCGACTGGGGGGCATCACGCCCCCAGTGCGCCGTTAGCGCCGGTGCGCCCCCAGGGGGCGATTTTTTGGCCCTCCTGGGGGGCCAACGGCTGGAGATGCCCTAAATAGAGTTAATTGCACAGAAGTACCACAATTAAGGCATCACATGCAGATTGGTACCACGATTGCTAATTTTTGCGTGTCAGTACCAACATTGGTCCAAATTTTTGCAAATTGGACTAAAACGCGTATTTATACGTATTGACGCCCGATCCGACAGGTCGAGCCCACCCGTCAGGTGCCACGCTGGCCAATCGGCGCGTGCCCGCGCGTGCCCGCGTGCTGACTAGGACGAGCCGGTGCGCTGCTGTCCTAACCGGTCTGGTCGCACCAGCTCCAGCCCGGCCGCACCATTCCCCTCCCTCCTCCTCCTCGCTCGAACCCTAGTCCATGGCGTCGGCGATTCCGCCAGTCAGCGGCGAGGGCGTCCACGGCGTCGGAGAGATGCCATTCTGGCCTCCTAGCGGAACGGTTGGCGTCGACGGGGATGGCGGCGACGAGTCCAGCTCCGCATACTCGACCGACGACGAGGAGTCGATGTTACTCACCATGGAGCAGCGGTTGCGGTTGGCGCATCAGTTGGTGGCGAACCCTAGCAGCAGCCATGAGTTGACGCATGGACTTGGCGGCGTGCTGTAAGTACCCTTGTCCTACTCCTCTGATTCATCCAATTGGGCATTTTTAGGGTTTGTTCATCTTCTGCTTTATCTAGTTGGGGATTAGGTTTTATCCAATTGAAGTGACTAGACTAACCTAGTAACATAGTGTATTGCACTCTCAATTTAGTTCAATTACTGTGGCTCTCCAAATTGTTCTGTACTGTCTGGTACTGTAATTTAAGCTGTTTTGTACTTTACTGTTGCTCTCTAAAATTTGCTCTTGTGCTAAATTAGTAAATAATAGACTTACAGGTTACTTTAAATTGTAATGTACTGTACTGTTGCTCTCCAAATTAAGAGTAATTATAATGAATAAATGAAATTTAATTTTTTCTGTAGTTTGGATGAAGACATTTGGCAAGTAAGAATCCATTTTGATGCAAGAGAACCATTGGAGATGAAGCTGTGTGGTTCAGATATTACTTATCTGAATTTGGTTGCAGTGATGGAAACCCAAGGATTTAATGCATATGATTGTTTGTTTCACATTGAAAATCCATCTTTAGGAGAGAAAGGGCTAGATTTGGTAGACAGTCATGCAGAATTACAGATGATAAAGAGGAAGATCCAGGACAAATTGGTGCTTAATTTGCTAGTCAGGGCTTGTCCACCCCCTGATACTGATTTTGAGAGGCAGCATTTTGAAAGGCCAGACTTGTCCACTGTGGTGTACCAAGAGCCTGTTGTTTATGATCTGAGTGAGCCTCCTATCTTAGCTGTTGATCAGGAAGGAGTAGTCTTTGAGAGTCAATGTAGCACACATCACCCTGTTGCTTCTGCTGGTGTTTGCACACAAGAAAGCAGAAATGCAACTAACAAGTTGAAAGCAGTTTTGGAAGAAGAAGAAGAGGGATATCAAGGATTTGAGGCTTATGAGGACAGTGATTCCTCTGATGAGGATGGTCAAATTGGAAGTGACCCTAATGACATGGTTGATGAAGAAGATGTAGAGGTGGAAGAGGGAAAGAGGCAGAGAGAGCTAGAAGTACAAGAGGAAGAATCAGATGATGATCAATCAGAAGAGGAAGAAATGCTGCATTATGAGGGTGACACTGAAGTTGAGGACCCATTTGAGGTAGAGGAAGATAGGACTTTTGAACAAGAAGAAGAAATTATAGTTGAACCTGTAAAGAAGAAGCAGAAGCTGCCAGTTAGAAGAGGCCCAACCACTAGGTCAGATTGTAGTGAGCTACCAGAGGTTGAACCTGATTTCAGACCATCATCAGATGAAGAAGAGGAGGGGTTGTTGAGGGAGAGTGATGATGATGGTTTTCAGCCACTCTCTTTTGTCCTACAAAAGAAAAGGAAGAGTAGGGCAAAGAAAAGGCCTCCTAGGAAGTGGTACAATGAGAAAATGGAGCAACCACATGAGCAACTGTGTATGAATTTGTGTTTTAGGGATTAGCATCAATTCAGAGAAGCTTTGTTGAATTTGCACATCATGCAGGCCAGGAATTTCAGGTATCACAGAAATTCAGATCAGAGGATAATTGTTGAGTGTACAGATAAAAAATGCCAGTTCTTAATGGTGGCAGCAGTTATAAAAGGGGAGAAAACATTTGTAATTAAGAAGATGAGACTAGAGCACACTTGCCCTAGTACCACTGAGACCACCAGGGTTAGTGCTAAGTGGCTAGCACAGAAATATGAGCATCTCTTTAGATTTGATATAACTACTGGTATTCAGACTATAATTGATGCATGCAATGAAAAATATGGTGTAGATGTGCCCAAGTGCATGACATATAGGGCAAAGAACATAGCTATTGATGCTGTGTTAGGAGATCACAGGAAGCAATATCCTAGGCTTAAAGACTATGCTCAGACTGTCATGGACACAAACCCTGGGAGTAGAGTAATAGTCACTACTGTTACTCCAGTACCTAATGCAAAAATACCCTACCCAGGCCCAAGATTCCATGCCATGTTTTTTTGCCTTAATGGAGCAAGGGAGGGGTTTCTCAATGGGTGTAGGCCTTTCATTGGTTAGTTCTTGAACCTTGTGTGAACCATTTACATATTGTAGAGTACTCCATATTGTATCTCACTTGGAAATGTTGATTATGCAGGTGTTGATGGATGCTTCATTAAGCTCACTACAGGTGCTCAACTACTTGCTGCCACTGGTAGAGATGGCAACAACAACATATATCCACTGGCATTTGGCATAGTTGGTCAAGAGGACACACTTAGTTGGTGTTGGTTTCTACACCAACTGAAAATTTGCCTAGGGGGAGAAGTGGGCAAGTTTGGAACTTATACTATAATGTCAGATAGACAAAAGGTATGTGTTTGCATATTTCATTCTGTTTTGAACAAGTGTTTGCATTAGCTTAGATTTTCAAATTGTTTGTAGCTTAGACTTGTTAAATTGTTTGTGTCAGGGGTTATTGAATGCGGTGAATGCTGTGTTTCCAAGTTGCAACCAAAGATTCTACCTTAGACATTTATATGCAAATTTCCAAAATGCTAGGTTTAGGGGTGATGATCTTAAGAAGTGCATGGATAATGCTAGCTATGCCTACAATGAACACAAATTTAATATTGCAATGAATGATCTTAGAGCTGAAAGTGAGGAAGCTTGGGAGTGGCTTACTGCAATACCAAAAAAAAACATGGGCAAGGCATGCATTTGACACAAACTGCAAGACTGACTTGGTAGTGAACAACTTGTCAGAGGTGTTCAACAAGTACATTCTAGATGTTAGGAGAAAACCTATAAGGACAATGTGTGATGGGATAAAAGATAAGCAGATGGTGAGGTGGCACATGAAGAGAGAGAGTGTAAAGGAAGCAAGATGGGAGATAACACCTCATTAAAGTGAGAAGCTAGAGATTGAGAAGGAGAGGGCCAGATACTGCAAGCCAATACAGGCAGGGGTCAACTTATGGCAAGTTACAAGTGGGCAGCAAACACATGCTGTCAACTTGGAACTTGAGACTTGTGGATGCAGGAAGTGGGGCCTTAGTGGCATACCTTGCAACCATGCCATCTCTGCAATAAACAAGGCTAAAAGGAAACCAGAGGATTATGTTAGCAAATACTTCAAGAGAGATTTTTATGCTGCAGCTTATGAACCAATGATCTTTCCTGTGCCTGGTGAGCATGATTGGACAAGGACCCCTCGTCCAGACATAGAACCACCTGCATTCAAAATCAAGAGAGGAAGAAGGAAAGAAAAGAGGATCAAGGGCAAATTTGAAGTACCAAAGCCAAAAGAAACTTCAAGAATGGGGACCATAACATGTGGCAATTGTGGTCTCCAAGGGCATAGGTACACAAACTGTCTTAAACAGTTGAAGCCTGAGCTAGCTTTGAGGAAGAATAAGCATGTGGTAATAATTTTTCACCTTCAAATATACTAATGTTTTCTTTCTTGTACATTTCTTTCTAGCATTATTAACTGTTTCCTTTTCTTTGCAAGGCTAATCCAAGTACCTCACAGCCAAGAGCTGCTGGTCCTTCTACTGCACCAACAGCAAGACAACCAAGACCTGCTGCTTCTGCTCCTACACCACCATCATCTGGAAGAAGAGGAGCTGGTAGAGGAGCTGGCAGAGGAGCTGGTGCTACTTCTACTACAACACCACCATCTAGCAGAGGAAGAGGAGCTGGCAGAGGAAGAGGAGCTGCTACTTCTACTACAACACCACCATCTGGAAGAGGAAGAGGAGCTGGCAGAGGAAGAGGAGCTGCTACTTCTACTACACCACCACCATCTGGAAGAGGAGCTGGCAGAGGCAGAGGAAGAGCTGGAAGAGGTGCTCCAATGCCATTCATTGCCCCAAGGCAATATGCTGACATTCCTACTAATGGCACACACACTGGATGGATGTCCTACTTCACTGCTAGCATGGGAGGTGGAGGAGCCATGTAATGTGAAATATTGTGGTGTTATTTTGGTTAACCTTGATGCTTGAGGTGGAGTACTGGTGGAGTACTCTAGTAATGTTGAACTTGATGCTTGTAATGTTGAACTGCATGGATATGTGGTTGAACTTTAGGTGATTATCTGAATGTTGAACTTTAGTTGGTTATCTGAACTTGCTACTGGATGCTGGTAATGTGAGTTGACTGTGACAAATCAGTACCACATTTGCAGATAATTGTGACAAATCAGTACCAATTCCGCTGCTAGCTGTTGCATGTCAGTACCAATATTGGGACATCACATAACATGCAGTACCACATTTGGGGATTCTGACATGTGGGCCATCCACCTTTCCTACTATTAAAGTGTGACAGCACAAGATCTCAGAGGAGTGTGGGGACGAAACTAGGGTTCATCCGCGCAGCCAAGGAGAAATCTCAGAGGCGCTGACTGGGGCCGGCGGCGGAGATGTCGTGGTCGTCCAGTGCCGGGTCCGCTCCCGGATTTCGTCGAGCTACAGGAAGGAGGGGGGAGGAGTCGCGCTCGCCGGTGCGCTACCACGAGAACCCAATGGCATACGAGCCTCCGGTGATGTGCCACTGCTCAACTCCGAGGAAGGCGCCAAGATGGATCTCCTGGAGCAGGCAGAACCCTGGTAGGAGGTACTACAGCTGCGTGGATGCTATGGTGAGTGCTGTTTTTTCCCCTAATTTTCTTCCTCTTTCTTCCGTGCAATAATTTTTGGCAGCATGGTGAATTTGCTTGTGTATCTTAATAGCACGGTGGCTGTGGATTTGTGCAATGGCATGATGATCCACTGCCCACATTCTGGAGTGAGCTCATTGGGGATCTGCGTGATGAAGTATGGAGGCTTAAAGGTGCAACTGTTGCTAGATCTGAAGATCAATTTCCAATCCTGACTCCAAGTGAAGATGATGGCACAAGGGAGGCCATGTTTCTGTCTCTGCAAACTCAACTCAGAGAGAAGAATGCAGAGATTGCAGGGATTAGGGCCAAATTTCACAATGTGTTGTTTCTTTTCACTATATTTGTGCTTGGCTTAGTTGCAGGCAAGATATTAAGTTAGTTAGTTGCTTCAGTTGTAGCCAAGTTGTAATGGATCAAGTTGTAATGGATCAGTGAAGTTATCTTCTGATGCAATGAGATTTAGTGAGTCTTGTTCCTCTTTTATTGCAATGTACTGTCTGGTTTGCTGCAACATTGTCATAATGTACAATCTACATAATCAGCATAACCATAGCAATACATAACCATACATAATAAGAAACTGATCCATACATAGCAATACATAACCATTGTTCACAATACATAGAGGAGTTCCACTTCAAATGCATAGTTCATCCTTTTCTCACAAAAGGATGAATAGCATAACTACTACATACATACACAGCCATAGTTCACCATTAGTACAAGCATACAGTACACAACATTAGTTCCTAGATGCTAGGTCATTACACAACCATCATTCCCAAAAGGTCAGCAATGCCACTAATCTCATTTCATCTTCTTCACTTCTCCAAGATGGCTTGAATCCCCCTGAACTTCTCCTTCAACTTTTCATTCTGAAACTCTAACTGCCACTTCTCTTCAATATGCTTTTTATTTCCCTTAAGCAGATCAGCAACCTGAAGCTTCAACTCTAGCTTCTCTTGGGTGAGCTTCTCCTGACACTTAGTTAGCTCTGCATTCTTCAGCTCCAAATTCATACTAGCTTCAGTAAGCACTTGCTTCTCTTTCATTTTGTTCAACTTCAAGTTCTGAATGACTGTTGCTTGAGCTCTTGTCAGGTTGAGCAGCACCTCATACTTCTGAGTAAGTTGCTGGGTCTCTGCATCTTTCTTTGCCATCTCAGTTGCCATCTTTGCCTTCATATCATCAATCAGTTCTTTTCTTACCTCCTGCTGATATGTAATGGCAGACTGCAGATGCCTGAAATCCACCACCTTATCTTCCTGGAAGTTCATCAGCTCATGCACATCTTGGACTAGCTTGTCATAGTTGGCCTCCAGCTTGTTCTTCTCTTCTGTCAGATGGTGGATAGTGAAAGAATTCTCAAGATTGTCATTCACCCTAGCACTTTTGGCATCTTCAACCATTGCCCATAGCTTCAACAATGCATTCTGCATTGTTGGGGGCCACTGGTGATCAACCCATTCAACAAAGCCACAATTCCTACCTTCCTGCAAAAATAATAACAACAACAAAACAGTTCATACAGCAAGTAATTACACAAAATCACTGCAGTTGCCAAAAAGAATGTCTAAATTTAGCATCAGACCACTAAATTTAACAAGAGGAGCAGCCACTTGAGTAGCTGACTGACTATGTTCAGCCATTGTTCTCCAGCAAAATATACTCATGCTTGACCTAAATAAGCTACTCTAACCACTACGAATCAAAATGTTGACACCAAGCAGAGTACTCCAGCAAACAGAGTTCAATATGGCACTGACCAAGTAAGAAAAAAAATCAGTATGCCTACAATCCTACAATACATACCGGCTGTGCACATGCTAAAAACCTCCTGCCTGTGTTTGTTCCTTCAAAGGCAACAAGCCTCTCAGATGCCATGCCGTGCTTCTCACATGGAGACATCACATCCAGCTCAAGCCCCTTGTAATCTGGATCTTCAATGGTGAAAGGAACCTGCAGAAGCTCGCACAAAGACAATGGCCAAATCAAAACCTAGCGAAATCAACCAAATCAAGAAATCCCAAATATGAAACCCTAACCCTAACCCTGTACTGACCTCGTTGAGACCGTCTGTGGAGGAAGAATGCATGTACGGGGGGCTAGAATGGTCGTCGCTGCTTTCGTCCTCCAAAACCATGGCGACGGCGGGGCGGTGCGGCGGCCGGCGGCGATGGAGGAAACGAGCGAGGAGGAGGAGGGGGAGGGGAATGGTGTGGCCAGGCTGGAGCTGGTGCGACCGGGCCGGTTAGGACAGCAGCGCACCGGCTCGTCCTAGTCAGCACGCGGGCACGCGCCGATTGGCCAGCGTGGCACCTGACGGGTGGGCCCGACCTGTCGGATCGGGCGTCAATACGTATAAATACGCGTTTTAGTCCAATTTGCAAAAATTTGGACCAATGTTGGTACTGACACGCAAAAATTAGCAATCGTGGTACCAATCTGCATGTGATGCCTAAATTGTGGTACTTCTGTGCAATTAAGTCTTTGTAGAGATTCTATTAGGTGGACTACATACGGAGCAAAATAAATGAATCTAAACTTAAAATGCATCTATATACATCCGTATGCGGTTTATAGTGGAATCTCTACAAAAGACTTACATTTAGGAACGGAGGGAGTAGATCTAGAATTTAAACCCAATGCCCACGGATTCTTAAACCTGCCAAGCTACATGCTACATACTATAGTATGAATAAGCTTTTTGCATTAAGAAAAAAACATCCTTTCTGCCAAAGAAAACATACTTCACTTGAGTACATTAGTAATGATTTACCTGAAACAAATATGTCGGAAGTTCTTCTCGGTTGTATTCATTTGCTCTGACGAAAAAATCTGCTGCTGCAGCTTTTTGGCACCGTGCACAAGATCAAGCAAACAACTCCTGTGAAGAAAATGAACATACTGGATACAAGAAATCTGTTCAATTTAAAGCAACAAAAATGAGCAGATCTTAGACAGAGCTGTGTGCACATCAGTTTGAAGCAGCAAATGCAATGAAATATGAAGAATAAATCTTCAGAAATGCGTTCAAGTTCTCACAATCATATAATCATACTGGTCAATACGCTCACTCGAGAACTTCCCTAGCGCAGGAGCAATCTGTCCAGAAGGGCGACGGGGCAACGCGCTGGCAGCCCAGGAGAGGCGGCCGCCATGGCACGCATTGAGGAACGGGGTGTGGTGCCAGGGGGGAGCCCCGGTGCAGGTGAGGGACGGCTGGTCGGGGAGCAGTAGATCGAGTTCACGGCCGCTCGTCACACGAGTTAGGTCAAGGCCGCTCCTTGTGCGTGGAAGGAAACTGGGAGGACAGCAGACGAGACCACGTTTTCGGCCCCTTCGTGCGTGGTGGCCTAGAACCAGGGCCCAGCTCGAATCATAGGTAATTTGGCGTGAAACAAATTTCTCACGCCCCGGGCCTGTGCCCTGGGTGCCCGGGTCGTGTCTCCGCCCCTGCCCACAAGCATTTGATGAAGTCCACAGTCTACAGAGGGGCACTGAGCATGTGGAGTTGGATAGCCACAATCCTATACATGATGCATGGGTGTGCGTTTGGGGGAAGGGTGAGTACACAGCAGCCCAATACTATGCCCACTATTATAGCTAGAGATGTACAGACACACCAATCGTACGCATGGCTCTGCAAATCAAAGTGCACAATGAAGATTAAGGTATTCGGCTGGCTTCTTATGTCTGATGGGCTCAACACGAAGAAAATGCTGAATAGGAGACATTACCACATTGATGATGGCCCTGAATGTTTCCTTTGCCCCAGCCAGATGGAAGAGACGCTTGAGCACATGATCTTCACATGTGATTTCAGCAAAAGGTGTTGGGCCTATCTGGGCGTTTGTTGGCCCTCCTCAGGCACAAGACTTGAATGGATCTCACATGCCAAATGCTCTTGGGCCAGACCCCTCTTCATGGAGATATTCCTTGTTGCATCGTTGAGCATTTGGAAAAGAAAGGAATGACAGGAAGTTCAGAGGGATTCAGCCCAGCTTCCAGTCCTGGAGGAAAAGATTCATTGAGGATTTCTCCGTCTTGACTCATAGGGTCAAGGAAAAGAATAAAAATTTCTTAGCTTCTTTTGTAACTTCCTTACATTAGCACCTTGAGTTTGGAACCAGCCCAAAGTGTACTGGTTAATGTAATATGTACATTCATTTATTCATTTAATAGAAAATCACAGTGAGAAACTCTCTCACTGTCTTACGATAAAAAAAATGGTGATCTAGCCCTCTTACAAAGTCGATCCTGAGATATTAGGCGCACGCAGAACGCACACGACTACACTACCAGCAATGAACTCCGGAAAAATTAAACACCCCCATGCTACAACCTAGCACACCTAACCTCCACGACAACGCCCTCAAGAGGGAGAACGGCGCAGAGCGTCGCCGCTGCCGAGTCTACAACGGACACATGTCTTCACAAGGAGCGCTAGCACCGAGAGAAGAACCACAACGATGTCTTCAAGAAGATTGTCGCACCCTCGGGAGTCGCCGCCATCGGCGCCAAGGCACGGAGCTTTCGCCCAGCAACTCACCTGTGCCACTACGAGGCTACCAGGAGGAGCGCAACGATGTCAGAACCCTAGATCAAGATAAGGATGCCGCCCCTCCAAGGGAGGGGCATATCTAAGGTACCCATCGTTGTTGCCCAAGCAACCTAGGAGAGGAGCCACCACCACCAAGATGATGCCCGTTGAAGAGCAACCATGCAGACCGCCATCCGGGGCAACCATCCCTGCGTCACTGTCGCGAGATACCATGTACCGCTCACATCACAATGCATACCATAGTAGGAAGGTCGATGACAGCCATCTACTAGTAGCATGTCATCAATCCCCGAGTCTATGTAGGCGCCTCCACAATAGGAGGCACCCGCACCTGCGTCCCAGCCTATGCCCGATGGACTGGGGGGACATGACTCCGAGACTGTCGACTGCCGCTGCCGAGCCAGCCACGAGCCCATGGCTAGGTGAGCTGACACGACGCCAAGTTCATGGTCACCAGTGCGGATCCGCTCACCGACACAACGCTAACACGACCACCACCATCGAGCACCGTACATGCGAGGAGATAACGAGCCACATTACCGGGCACCTCCCAGGCCAAGCCCGACCTCTCCTACCCGAAGAATAAGCAACGGTCCGTCCCGGGCCATGATGAATTACAGTCCACGATGATTTTAACAAGGCATTCAAAATGCAAATATGCCGAACCCAAAACACAAACAAAATCTTCAATTTGGACTTCATGTTCTTCAACCCTTCGGCCTTGCATCAAAAGTCTTGAATCGAACAAAGACCTTCACTTCGGACTTTCTTTTCATCCACTCGTTAGTCTTCATCAAACCAAAAGATCTAGTGCTCTCAGGTCGCTTAACCTTGCGATTAAAGCATTGTGTATATATAAACATTAGAAGTAGATGGCAGAAACAACAACTCATAGATGGCAGCCCAATTGATACAACATATATAATCGTATGGACTAAAGCACAACATCGCATGTTTATGACAGAATATATGAAAGAGCATAGATGTAAAATTATTGATGACATCACAAGGAACTTACTTGTCAATTGTAAAGGTTAGTGACCTCCTTGACGTTCTTGGCTTGCCTAACCCGTTTAGATCTATGCTTCACCAAATTACCATCACTTGTTACCTCACCATCGTTTCCAACTTGGCTTGGTAAATCCTTCTCAAGTTGCATTGGCGAATCTCCTCCATCAGATTGACTTGCACCATAATCATGGATATTATCGTCATCGTCCATTTGCATCTCCTCATTTTTTTTCTCCATCATCCTCACTATCATTGTAGTCCTAATCTTCTTCTCTTGATGTCAGCATCGCCACTATTACCTGCTCAAGTAACATACACACAGCTATTATTATATATAAAGATCAGGAGCGCCTTAATCAGCTGTCCCTTTTCACTTCTCCGGCAAGTCTACGGAAGATAGAAATAGTACAATGCATGTGGTAATTATACACTGCTATAAAGGATGAATTGTGACAGAAGGGCGGTTCAGGTGCATCAACAAGGCCTTCTGGAATGCGTTCTCGGTATCCTTATAATTGCAGACCCCACGCACTTGGATCTGCTGGAAGTGTAACAATTGCTACATGCTAACTATTGTAGTGCCGCCCCAGTGGCACGCAGCCATCCAGAGTGTTTGTAAACTGGGCATAGCACCTGCCTCAAAGCCCAGGTACGATGTAGTGTTTTTACTAGACCAGAATTTTAGGGACTCCAGAACTGGGAATTGCCCCGTGCCTAACGTAGCTCTTTCATCAGGGATTTCACATGCTTCGAAATCCAGGTAGACGAGGCAAGGAAGCTCTCCAAGCAGATGAACATCCTGAGTTCATGTCTTTTCAACATACAGCTCAAGGAAGCGCAGGCAATGGAGACCACACAACCATTTTTGAACTCTCCATAATTGCTAATGAGGCAATTACAAGATGCTCAATATGTTGAAAAGGATTAGATAACGAGCCCAGCTGCTGGCTATCCTCACGCTCAACAGGATTGCCAGAGATGAACAAATATTCAAGGTTATAGAGCTTCCCAATGGAGCAAGCCAAAGCATCAACTTTCAGCAACCCCAAACTACGACCTAGTGACATATGCAGTTCCCTCAGATTGGTCAGCTCGCTGAGACCCATAAAACACTCCAGCGAGCTCTTTTCCATGTCAAACCCTCGCAGAGTGTGCAGTGATTTCATGTTCTCGATACCTTCAGGGAGGTATGTAAAAAGTGGAAGAAGCAGAGAGGACAGGCGGGGAAAATGAACTATATCTGAGGGGATGCTCTCCATCTTTGTGCACTTTTCTGTGTCCAGTGTCTCCAAGTAAACAAGCTCCCAAGTTTAGTAGGGAGCTTTATCTTCCCATAAGAACTTACCATCAGACACCTCGGCTGAAACAATTGGCTAAGAGCGGTGAGGTCAACTATCTCCAAACCATTATAAATGATTAGCACACTGAGGTACTTGAACCAGAAAAGAGGGAGTATAGGCTTATTGAACAGTAATTATCAAACTTGTGACATCCTAGCAGCAATAGCCATGTCATATGTTACTCCACCAACAACCATGGAGCTCAGGGTTAATCGACGAACCTTGTTTTTGCAGCGATGCAGTAGTCTTGCCATGTCCTCAGAATTGTATGCCACACTTACAAAATTATATTCCACACACTTGCTTAGGATCCAATCAAGCATCATGTCGTGTACTTTGCAAGACAACACCTCTCCATACCTAGTTACCCAAGGTTGAATCATGCTTCTATTGACGAGCTCATTAAAATAACTCCTGCCAACATCCACCAAATTGGGCCCATGCAAACTGCTGATGAAGCCTTCAGCTATCCATTGTTTACCCAGATGATCCTGTCTAATGATGTCGTCCTCGGGATACATACCAAGGTACAGAAAACATGCCCGGAGTGAAGAGGAAGATCTGTGTAGCTAAGGTTTAATATACTTTTTATCTGTTCCAATGAAGGATTTGTGGCAGGTTGGGCACGCAACGATTTGCTTATGCTCTCCCAATGTTTCCCTGATTTCACTTGAGTAGCTAATTGGCTAGCTATAGTTATAATTGCGAGCGGCATACCACCACACTTCTTCAGAATTTCAGCCACAACATCTTTAAGATGGGGTGGACAAAAACTTCGGACCCAAATACTCTTTTGGAGAATAACATTCTTGATTTCGGATCACTGAGGGGCTTCATTGTGTAAATGCACTCACGGGCACTGTGACAGGCCATGCTAGCCACATCTTCCAGTCATGTGGTTACAATTATTCTACTCCCGTTCGTAGGGCGACGGCAAGAAGTTTCATGTTGTTGTTGTAGCACACCATGATACGTCCATTTTGCATCATGCTTTTATATCGATATTTATCGCATTATGGGCTGTTATTTCACATTATGTTACAATACTTATGGCTATTCTCTCTTATTTTACAAGGTTTACATGAAGAGGGAGAATGCCGGCAGTTGGAATTCTGGGCTGGAAAAGGAGCAAATATTCGAGACCTATTCTGTGCAACTCCAAAAGTCCTGAAACTCCACGGAATATCTTAAAATAAATAAAGAAAAATCGTCGCCAAAGATGAAGGCCAGGGGGCGCACACCTTGCTCACGAGGGTGGGGGGCGCCCCCCCTGGGGCGCGCCCCCTACCTCGTGGGCCCCTTGGTGGCTCTCCGACGCCCATCTTCTCCTATATGAAGTCTTTCGATGAGAAAAAGCATTAAGCAACCTTTTGGGACGGGACTCCGCCGCCACGAGGCGGAACCTTGGCGGAACCAATCTAGGGCTCCGGCGGAGCTGTTCTGCCGGGGAAACTTCCCTCCGGGAGGGGGAAATCATCACCATCGTCATCACCAGCGTTCCTCTCATCGGGAGAGGGCAATCTCCATCAACATCTTCACCAGCTCCATCTCATTTCCAAACCCTAGTTCATCTCTTGTATCCAATTCTTGTCTCCAAGTCCGGGATTGGTGCTAGTAGGTTGCTAGTAGTGTTGATTACTCCTTGTAGTTGATGCTAGTTGGTTTATTTGGTGGAAGATCATATGTTCAGATCCTTTATGCATATTATTACTCCTCTGATTATTAACATGAATATGCTTTGTGAGTAGTTACTTTTGTTCCTGAGGACAAGGGAGAAGTCTTGCTATTAGTAGTCATGTGAATTTGGTATTCGTTCGATATTTTGATGAGATGTATGTTGTCTAGCCTCTAGTGGTGTTATGTGAACGTCGACTACATAACACTTCACCATTATTTGGGCCTAGAGGAAGGCATTGGGAAGTAATAAGTAGATGATGGGTTGCTAGAGTGACAGAAGCTTAAACCCTAGTTTATGCATTGCTCGTAAGGGGCTGATTTGGATCCATATGTTTCATGCTATGGTTAGGTTTACCTTAATACTTTTGTTGTAGTTGCGGATGCTTGCAATAGAGGTTAATCATAAGTGGGATGCTTGTTCAAGTAATAACAGCACCCAAGCACCGGTCCACCCACATATCAAATTATCAAAGTACCGAACGCGAATCATATGAACGTGATGAAAACTAGCTTGACGATATTCCCATGTGTCCTCGGGAGAGCTTTTCCTATTATAAGAGTTTGTCCAGGCTTGTCCTTTGCTACAAAAAGGATTGGGCCACCTTGCTGCACTTTAATTACTCTTGTTACTTGTTGCTGGTTACAATTTATCTTATCATAAAACTATCTGTTACCACTTATTTCAGTACTTGCAGAGAATACCTTGCTGAAAACCGCTTATCATTTCCTTCTGCTTCTCGTTGGGTTCGACACTCTTACTTATCAAAAGGACTACGATAGATCCCCTATACTTGTGGGTCATCAAGACTCTTTTCTGGCGCCGTTACCGGGGAGTGTAGCGCGTTTGGTAGGTGGAATTTGGTAAGAAAAATTTTATATAGTGTGCTGAAATTTTCTGTCACTTGTTACTATGGAAAGTAATTCTCTGAGGGGCTTGTTCGGGGTATCTTCACCCCGTCCAGTAGAGCAAAGAGTTGCTCCTCAACCTACTGAACCTATTGAAAATGAAACCCCTTTTGAAATTCCTTCGGGTATGATGGAAAAACTGCTAGCTAACACTTCTATAGGAGATGGAACAAAGCATCCTGATGAACATCTACTCTATGTGGATGAAGTTTGTGGACTATTTAAGCTTGCAGGTATACCCGATGATGTTGTTAAGAAGAAGGTCTTCCCTTTATCTTTGAAGGGAGACGCATTGAAATGATATAGGCTATGTGATGATACGAGATCATGAAACTATAAAAAATTGAAATTGGAATTTCATCAAAAGTATTACCCTATGCATCTTGTTAATCGTGATCGCAATTATATATATAATTTTTGGCCTCGCAAAGGAGAAAGCATCGCTCAAGCTTGGGGGAGGCTTAAATCAATGTTATATTCATGCCCCAATCATGAGCTCTCAAGAGTGACAATCCTTCAGAATTTTTATGCTCGGCTTTCTGATAACAATCGCACCATGCTCGATACTTCTTGTGCTGGCTCTTTTATGATGAAGATTATTGAATTTAAATGGAATTTATTGGATAGAATTAAACACAACTCTGAAGATTGGGACCTCGACGAAGGTAAGGAGTCAGGTATGACACCTAAGTTTGATTGTGTTAAATCTTTTATGGATACCGATATTTTCCGTAAGTTTACACTACTAGGGAAAACCTTATACAAAGAACTTTAGCAGTAGCGTGGGTCAAAAAAGCATGCTGCTGCTAAGTAGCAGTAGCGCGCCCGGGGAAACCGCGCTGCAGATAAAGATCTAGCAGTAGCGCGTCTGGCTTTAAACATGTTGCTACTAAAATTCACACGGCCTAGCCGATAGGCTACACATAGTAGTAGCGACCTATGACGAACCACGCTACCGCTACTTCATTTGTAGCAGCGCGTTTTAATAAAAACTCGCTACTGCTAAAGGTTATAAAATTAAATGGAAAGAAAATAGAAAGGTAATTGAAAATGAAAGAAATAGAATAAGGTGAAAGGAAAAAAATAAAATGTGAAGAAAACTAAATGAAAAAGGGGAAAAAGAGAAAGGAGTAGCAGTAGCATGTATCACGGAACACGCTGTAGCTAAGATAGCAGCAGCGCTTTTCCTGGAACGCGCTACTGCTACTTCTGACTTAACCATGGGGTTCGTCCTTCCCCACGCGGCCACTTCCCCCAAATCCAACTCTCTCCACTGTCGCTGCCGCCGTCGCCCGTCGGCCGCCGCGCGCTCTCTGCACTCTCTACGCCGCCCCGACCCCAGATTCAACGCTGCCCCCGCCCCCGACCTCAACGCCGCCCCGGACGACGACGCCCCCGACCCCGACCTCGACGCCGGCCGCCATCCGCCGCGCGCCCGAGCCCCGACCCTGACCTCGACGCCGCCCTGCCCCTCCCTCGTCGCAGGCACCCGAGGTGAGCACGCCCGCTCCTCCCTCTTCCCTACCTCTGCCTAGGGTTTCTTTATATTTTAGTTGCATCAAATTAGTTAGGGTTCATGTAAGAGTGGAAACAAATCGGATGCGGATGCGGCTCAAATGAGTTAGGGTTCATGTAAAGGTGAAAACAAATCAAATTTCTAAGATGAATCATAAAACGAGTAAAATTTGACCACTTATTTCACTTTATAGTTGGATAATTGAAATATCCGCTACCACTTTCCACCCCTATAGGTTCATCAAATTAGATGGTAATTAGGGCAGTAGTTCCTAGGTACTAATTAGTTAGTAAGAACTAGGTACTAATTAGGTACTAGAATATTTTTATTTATAGTAAGTTTATTTTTAGTAAGAACTAGTTGAATTAATAGAACTAGTTAGTAAGAACTTGTTGCTATTTTTTAGTTAAAGCAATTTTTCCCGCCTCGACGTGGACGATGCCTATCCCGCATCCTTGTCGTCGAGTCGGCGGAGGACGACACCTGCTTGACCAGATCGGCCATGTCCGGGACTGGGCTCCGCCGGGGTGGTACTGGGAGGCTCTACCTACCGGGGGGCGCAGGTTGGTGAGGAGCCAGCCTGTCGTTGACCCGAACCTTCTTTGGTGGCGGTCGCGTGGGCCAGTGACGATCCAGAGGCTCGAGGACTCTGCGGAGGTGGTGCATCACCGTGTCAGTGAGGAGGACGCCCACGTCCGTCGCTACTTGTTTGCGTTGGAGCGCTGGTCGTTCTCCAATACCTGGCAGGTTCTCCAGGGATCTCACTGGAGCTATGATCCCGTGATGGTTCCTTCTCTGTGGGTGTCCACCGCCTGCGCCGATACCTGTCGTGTGCTAGGGTTTTAGTTGTATTAGTGATGTTATATGTATGACACTATTCGTGATGTATTAGTGATAATATTCGACGATGTACGGACGCATGAGATGATTTACTTTTGCTTATTGAATGCATGCTAATATGAGTCCTAGAAGATATTTTGAAATGTATATCTTGTGTTGCTCAATATCCAAGTGGCCGGTCATGTTTGCGTGTTACACCTCCGAGTGGCCTATGTTTTGCCGGAGTGTTGATTCATTTCCGTTCCAGCAAATTTCAGGCGCTCGATATGTCCTATTTTAGCAAAGCTCATGCCGGATTTTTCCGTGAATTTTGGCATGACTTGTGCCAGAATATGTAGGAAATATCGAGTGCCCCGGATTTGTGTGTTCAGTATCCTGGTAGTTGTCTTCGATCGATTTTCAATTAATGTTTTAATTATGAACATAGGAAATTTCTGACGACGAAAAGGATTTCGGTATTTGCAAATACTGCGAAGACGAGTGCGGCCTGTGCGATGGAATCTTCCTAGATGATGATAGGCGCTTCAGCATCAAGCTGGACGAGAACTTCGAAGTGGATACAGTAAGTCATAACGACAAGTCTTTTTTCATAGTTAAGCATGACATCTGCTTCATTTGCTTCAACTTATATTTTTTTTACTATTCTACTAGCGTATCCCCTGCCATGCAAGAGTTTTTGTATTGGATAAGATAGGTTTCAGTCATACTATGGAGGTAAAGAAAGTTTATTTGAAGAACGACCATGGTTATATTTTCCATGCAAAATTTTACAATTCAGACAACTACACCTATTTTTGATGCAAAACATGGCGAGCACTATGCAAGATTTATGCATTTGAGCCTGATATGGTTATCACCTTTGATATTCGTCCGGAAGATGATATTGAAGGTAACACCGACATCTGGGTCGATGTGCAGATGCCTCCAGTTATACCATTATGTAAGTTTCTCAACCATATTTATGTCTTTGATATTGTTTATTCAAAAATAGTTGACAACTAATTTGTATTGTCAGCTTATTTCGGTGCAAGCAAATATGTCTAGTGCTTGGTAGACAGGACCTACTACTGTCCCGATGCTGAACTAAACTGCGAGGAGCTAAGTCATTATGTTTCATGGCTTGAGGATCTTGATACTGTCAAGACAAATTTTCTTCCTAGATTTAGAAATGTTAGTACTGAAAACGTGCGACCAATAGTGTTCGTAATGAACTACGGTCACATCTATTTAGGAAGGATGGTAAGATTTGTACTATTTGTCCTCAGTGCATCTTTTCCATACATTATTTTTGAAGCTAAACTTCATTGCTAAGTATGTTACCATACGATGTTCTTCAACAAGGACTCCCGATGAATGTTGTGCTTTATGGGATCGAGACTAAAGGTACCATGAGTATTATCAGCTTACGGCCAAGATATCCTACAGATTACTTTAGTGCATTCAAGATTAGCGACGGATGCTTAATAGTGCAAGACTAGACCAAATATGTGATGGAGGAGCGCAGAGAAGTACTAGGGGGCAGCAAACAGAGGCGCTACCCATGATTAGGAGACAGGTTCATCTGCATGCTCCAACTTGATCAAGGAGGAGAGCTACACATGTTTTATGTTGTTTTACCTAAGAGAGAGCAGCAGGAGTGATTAGCTAGCTAGAAATGAGTTTCAGGATGATGATGTGCTACACTATTACTATGATGATAAAATAGCTAGTGTTGGTGGTAATGACTATGATGATTATTATTAGCTAGTGTTAGTGGTGATTAAATAAATACTGTTGGTGGTAATGACCATGATGATGATAAATATCTTGTGCTGGCGGATTAGATTCAAGTGGAGGCAACATGTGATGCACATCGAAAGTACTACTAGTCCAAACTAGATCAAGTTTGGATTAGTAGTATACTTTTGACATGCACCACATATTGCCTCCACTTGAACCTAATCCACCTTCATTTGACACTGTTATGGACATAATGATGTAAACCTCATAACTGGTATTGTATCAATATTTGTACGATGGCAAATAAATAAACTAAAAAAAAAGAATACTAGTAGCGATGGAGAGAAAACACGCTGCCAGTAGTTACATTAGCAGTAGCGTGGGAGTGAACAAACGCTGCAACTATTCGTCCTAGCAGTAGCGCGTGCGGGCACGCCTTACTGCTAAGCAGTAGCTGTAGCGCCTTATTAGTAGCGCGCCTACCCGCGCTACTAGTGAGCACAAAACCAGCGCTACTGCTAGGGTTACCCTAGCAGTGTTAGCACTAAATATGGACTTGAGTCTGAGATAGTAGCTTCTTTCTGTGAATCTTTTTCTACTTATATTGATCTCCCCAAGGAGAAGTGCTTGAAATATCATCCTCCCATAGAAGTAAAAGTAGCTGCACCTATTAAAGTTTAAGAAAAGATTGTCACTTATAATGATCCTATTGTTCCTACCTCTTATGTTGAGAAACCACCTTTCCCTGTTAGAATAAAGGATCATGCTAATGCTTCAACTGTTGTTCGTAAAAGCAATATTAGAACTTATACACCTCCTGAGCAAGTCAAAGTAGAACCCAATATTGCTATTGTTAAAGATCTCTTGTCTGATAATATTGATGGGCATGTTATTCAGTTCTGCGGTGAATCTGCTAGAATTGCTAAACCGTGTGCTAAAGATAAACATAGACCTGTGGTAGGCGTGCCTGTTATTTCTGTTAAAATAGGAGATCATTGTTATCATGGCTTATGTGATATGGGTGCTAGTGCTAGTGTTATACCTTATGACTTGTATAAAGAAATCAAGCATGAAATTGCACCTGCTGAGTTAGAGATGTTGAAGTCTTGTGTGGGAAAACTAAATATAATGCTGATTTTCTTGTTCTCAGTTCTCCACAAGATAGCTTTTGTCCCATTATATTTTGTAGACCCTTCTTGAATACTGTTAATACTAAGATAGATTGCGAAAAGAATGTTGTTATTATTGGCTTGGATGATTTGATTAATGAGTTTAATTTCTCCAAATTTAGTAAACAACATCGTGAGGAAGAATTGCCTAGTAAGGATGAAATTATTGGTCTTGCTTCTATTGCCGTACCTCCTAGTGATCCTTTAGAACACTATTTGCTAGACCATGAAAATGATATGTTCATGAATGAAAGAAGGGAAATATATGAAGTATTCTTTAAACAAGAACCTATTCTGCAACACAATTTTCCTGTTGAAATCCTAGGGGATCCTCCTCCACCCAAGGGTGATCCCGTGTTTGAGCTTAAACCGTTGCCTGATAATCTTAAATATGCTTATCTTGATGAGAAGAAAATATATCCTGTTATTATTAGTGGTAACCTTTCAGAGCATGAAGAAGAAAGATTATTGAAAACTCTGAAGAAGCACCGTGCCGCTATTGGATATACTCTTGATGATCTTAAGGGCATTAGTCCCACTCTATGTCAACATAAAATAAATTTGGAAGCGGATGCTAAACCAGTTCGTGATCCTCAACGACGTTTGAATCCTAAAATGAAAGAAGTGGTAAGAAAAGAAATACTCAAGCTTCTGGATGTAGGTATAATTTATCCCGTTGCTGATAGTCAGTGGGTAAGTCCTGTCCATTGTGTCCCTAAGAAGGGAGGTATTACTGTTGTCCCTAATGATAAAGATGAGTTGATCCCGCAAAGAATTATTATAGGTTATAAGATGGTAATTGATTTCCGCAAATTAAATAAAGCTACAAAGAAAGATCATTACCCCTTGCCTTTTATTGATCAAATGCTAGAAAGATTATGCAAACATACACATTATTGCTTTCTAGATGGTTATTCTGGTTTCTCTCAAATACCTGTGTCAGCTAAAGATCAATCAAAGACTACTTTTACATGCCCTTTTGGTACTTTTGCTTATAGACGTATGCCTTTTGGTTTATGTAATGCACCTGCTACCTTTCAAAGATGCATGATGGCTATATTCTCTGACTTTTGTGAAAAGATTTGTGAGGTTTTTATGGACGATTTTTCCGTCTATGGTTCCTCTTTTGATGATTGCTTGAGCAATCTTGATCGAGTTTTGCAGAGATGTGAAGAAACTAATCTTGTCTTGAATTGGGAAAAGTTCCACTTTATGGTTAATGAAGGTATTGTCTTGGGGCACAAAGTTTCTGAAAGAGATATTGAAGTTGATAAAGCCAATGTTGATGGTATTGAAAAGATGCCATGTCCCAAGGACATCAAAGGTATAATAAGTTTCCTTGGTCACGCCGGATTTTATAGGAGGTTCATTAAGGACTTCTCAAAAATTTCTCGACCTCTGACTAATTTATTACAAAAAGATGTACCATTTGTCTTTGATGATGATTGTGTAGAAGCATTTGAAATACTTAAGAAAGCATTAGTCTCTGTGATAACCCACAAGTATAGGGGATCGCAACAGTTTTCGAGGGTAGAGTATTCAACCCAAATTTATTGATTCGACACAAGGAGAGCCAAAGAATATTCTCAAGTATTAGCAGCTGAGTTGTCAATTCAACCACACCTGGAAACTTAGTATCTGCAACAAAGTGTTTATTAGCAAATTAATATGATAGTGGTGGTAACGGTAACAAAAGTAAAGACAACAAAAGTAATGTTTTTGGTATTTTTGTAGTGATTGTAACAGTAGGAACAGAAAAGTAAATAAGCGAGAACCAGTATATGGAAGGCTCGTAGGCACCGGATCAGTGATGGATAATTATGCCGGATGCGGTTCGTCATGTAACAGTTATAACATAGGGTGACACAGAACTAGCTCCAATTCATCAATGTAATGTAGGCATGTATTCCGTATATAGTCATACGTGCTTATGGAAAAGAACTTGCATGGCATCTTTTGTCCTACCCTCCCGTGGCAGCGGGGTCCTATTGGAAACTAAGGGATATTAAGGCCTCCTTTTAATAGAGAACCAGAACAAAGCATTAGCACATATTGAATACATGAACTCCTCAAACTATGGTCATCACCGAGAAGTATCCCGATTATTGTCACTTCGGGGTTGTCGGATCATAACACATAATAGGTGAATATAGACTTGCAAGATAGGATCAAGAACACACATATATTCATGAAAACATAATAGGTTCAGATCTAAAATCATGGCACTCGGGCCCTAGTGACAAGCATTAAGCATAGCAAAGTCATAGCAACATCAATCTCAGAACATAGTGGATACTAGGGATCAAACCCTAACAAAACTAACTCGATTACATGATAAATCTCATCCAACCCATCACCGTCCAGCAAGCCTACAATGGAATTACTCACACACGGCGGTGAGCATCATGAAATTGGTGATGGAGGATGGTTGATGATGACGACAGTGACGAATCCCCCTCTCCAGAGCCCCGAACGGACTCCAGATCAGCCCTCCCGAGAGAGATTAGGGCTTGGCGGTGGCTCCGTATCGTAAAATGCGATGATTTCTTCTCTTTGATTTTTTTCTCCCCGAAAGCCAATATATGGAGTTGGAGTTGGCGTCGGAGGGTCTCCAGGGGACCCACGATGTAGGGGGGCGCGCCCTAGGGGGGGGGGGGGGCGCCGCCCACCCTCGTGGACAGGGTGTGGGCCTCCTGGTCTTCATCTTTGGCGAGGATTTTTTATTATTTTTGTATAAGACATCCCGTGGAGTTTCAGGTCATTCAGAGAACTTTTGTTTTCTGCACATAAAACAACATCATGGCAATTCTGCTGAAAACAACGTCAGTCCGTGTTAGTTCCATTCAAATCATATAAGTTAGAGTCGAAAACAAGGGCAAAAGTGTTTGGAAAAGTAGATACGACGGAGACGTATCAACTCCCCCAAGCTTAAACCCTTGCTTGTCCTTAAGCAATCCAGTTGACAAACTGAAAGAGAAAAAAAAAACTTTTACAAACTCTGTTTGCTCTTGTTGTTGTACTTATGTCAAGCCAGCATTCATGTTTTCAGCAAAGATCATAACTAACCACATTTGCAATAACTCCTAGGTCTCATGTTTACTCATATCAATAACATAATCAGCTAGCAAGCCATAATAATAAATCTGGGATGACAACACTTTCTCAAAACAATCATAATATGATATAACAAGGTGGTATCGAGCTAGCCCTTTCTGAGACCGTAAAACATAAATGCAGAGCACCTTCAAAGATCAAGGACTGACTAGACATTGTAATTCATGGTAAAAGAGATCCAATCATAGTCATACCCGATATAAATTAATAATAATGAACGCAAATGATAGTTGTGCTCTCCAGCTAGTGCTTTTTAATAAGAGGGTGATGACTCAACATGAAAGTAAATAGATAGGCCCTACGCAGAGGGAAGCAGGGATTTGTAGAGGTGCCAGAGCTCGATTTTGAAATAGAGATAAATTATATTTTGAGCGGCATACTTTCATTGTCAACATAACAACTAAGAGATGACGATATCTTCCATGCTAAACAAATTATAGGCGGTTTCCAAACAGAATGGTAAAGTTTATACTCCCCCTCCTCCACAAGCATCAATCCATGGCTTGCTCGAAACAATGAGTGCCTCCAACATTCAACGGGTCCCAGGGGGAGTTTTGTTTGCAATTATTTTGATTTAGTTTGCATAAAGCATGGGACTGGGCATCCCGGTGACCAGCCATTTTCTCGTGAGTGAGGAGCGGAGTCCACACCTCTTGAGAATAACCCGCCTAGCACGGAAGATAAGGGCAGCCCTAGTTGATATATGAGCTACTCGAGCATGCAAAACAGAATGTTTATTTGAAGGTTTAGAGTTTGGCACATACAAATTTACTTGGAACGGCAGGTAGATACCGCAAATAGGAAGGTATGGTGGACTCATATGGAATAACTTTGGGGTTTAAGGGATTTGATGCACAAGCAGTATTCCTGCTTAGTACAAGTGAAGGCTAGCAAAAGACTGGGAAGCGACCAACTAGAGAGCGACAATAGTCATGAACATGCATTAAAATTAATAAACATTGAATACAAGCATGAGTAGGATATAATCCACCATGAACATAAATATCGTGAAGGCTATGTTGATTTTTTTCAATTACATGCGTGAACATGTGCCAAGTCAAGTCACTTAAATCATTCAAAGGAGGATACCACCCCATCATACGACATCACAACCATTTTAATAGCATATTGGCACGCAAGGTAGACCATTATAACTCATAGCTAATCAAGCATGGCACGAGCAACTATCTTATATTTACTAATTAGAGGCACCATATGAGACACCACGTTAATCCCCAAAACTAAGTAAACTAACCGTTTGATCTCCTAATTAATGATTTTCCACCGTTAGATGCGATGTCTCAAGAGTCCTTGGTTGTTGTCCCACCTTAAACCATATTCAGAGAAAAAATAGATCCATCTATGTTTTCTTAAGGAAGATCCATCTATGTTAGTCTCCTTCCTTCTCTACTCCAACTCAAAAAAAAACACCCACCGATCGGCCCTAGGGCTGCTCCACCTCATCCAGTTCTCCTCCCGTGCAATCTGCAGTCTTCACGTAGCAGTTAAGCCCATAGAGGCAACAAACCGTACTGCTGCTTCTCCTCCTCCCGTCCTCCTCCTCCCTTTCAATCTGCAGTCTTAACTAGCGGTCATCTACAATGATCCAAGTATAGACTCTTCCCCATTGCCTTCCTGCGTGATTTTTGAATTTCTAGCTACTACCCCAACCACACAGCGACACACCTTTCGCTAAGGAGAAGGATCTTTTAATCCCCTCGGCTGATGTACAATGAAGCGGAGGAGGTACTTTTGGATGAACAGATGAATCAGAACTAGCAGGAGGAGTGAATAAGAACTAGCAGGAGGAGTGTACTAAGAACAATTTGAAACAGATCAGGCATCAGCACTGCCGTCAGTCGTCCATGAGGGCGTCAAGCAAAGGAGCTACCATGTATCGGTGGCACAAATGTTCAATAGGTTGCAAGAGATGCACAACGCTGCTCCTGACCTATGAAACACATGTGAAACACAGCTAAGTTTCCTGCAAAATCCATCTTACAATTCTCTCTGTATCTACAGATTTCTATTACATATCAACTTTTGTAATTTAATTTAATGTGCCATGTTTCTTGAGAGATTGGAACTGTTGGGAACAATTTTGCAGCTGCATGAAACTTTTGTTGGCAATAATTTGTAGAAATCTTCCTGAGTAATACCATGTAACTGCTATTCCATCCTCACAACTATATTTTCTACACACACAACTTTTTTCATCATACTTAGCTTTCTAACTATTTTTAGGGTAACCGGACCTGTGCTGTCTTACTGGGAATCCAACGACCATGTCTTCTGCTGCGAGTCTTCCATGCAGTTTGACAACTGCATCTGCAACAGCAGCGTCAGGCATTCTTCTTTTTCTTCTTCATCGAGTCAATTTGTTTTCTTTAGTATTAGTTCTGTTTGTGGAGCTGACGATTGTATACAATTCTTGCATCATTAGACCATATTCTGAGAGATGGAATCAAGGGAGTAAATAATCTCGATGGGTTAGTTGTATGTGTAATGGAATACTGCAGTGTGATTGTTTGGGTCCGTGATCTCCACATTTGAAGAACTAGATTTAATAATTTAGCTGTAAGGATGTATGCTATGATTCATTTTCCTCCCGTGAGAAATATATAGCAGGCAGTTCAAATGAGGAACTTCTTTAGACTTAACGCATAGAATAATTCATCTAAATAAGTTTCTTTTTATATGCGCAAATACTCTTAGTAGTTCACACACGTCAGGATATTAGAAATCTAAATATAGCTCTCTTCCTAATAATCGAGCAGCAGACCGTACCATTTTTCTGCAGTTTATGTGCACATGAATGTTTCTGGTGGTATATAGAGCATATGTACATGAAAGAATGTGAAATAACCACGGAAAAGTAGGTAAAGTGGATACCCTTCCACTCCGTAACACTAGAACTGTAATACCCATTACATATATATTGTACTACTTATTCCGAAAAGTAAGCTACTTGATGCCGTCACTCTAATATGGCCTAAGTCCTTTTGTTGGTTTGATAACGACAACGTGGGATAGCTGGAAACAAGATGTAAAAGTCAAGAGAAGTGTATCTTTTATCATCCACAAAGATTGATCTTTAACATCTCTGTTTTTTGTTCTGCTAAGCTTCTGATGTTGGTTCAAGTATACCATTTTATTTAAGAGGGAATATTTAGTGGTGATTGTTGGTCGGTAAACTGTTACTTACCTAAATACCCTTTTTGTTCTTGGAACATATATAGTTTCTCTTTAACATGAGCGTGACAATTTGAAATTGTAATGAGATATTCTTGAAGCATATAAAATATACTGTGGTTTAACCTTCAGTATAATCTTTCTTAGTAAATAGAATGTTTGTAACTAATGTGGAACTAAGGAATTCATGTAACGTGTGTCGCAATCTGCAATTGTACGGACTTATTATATTATTCTATACTTCACACATCACATGAGTTTGATAATTTTCTACTTGCTCTATATTGATTGAAAGCACTGTACATGTTGTCACTGTAGTAGGTATGGGTTGCATCCAAAATGCATTACTGGCTGAACTAGACGTTCTAGCAATAGCACAATAAATTTAAGTCGTGCATTTTCTTTTCTTTTCCATTACCTTTGAGCAGACAGTTTAGCTATTATTTTAATAGATCGATAGTTTCTATGCATATGCTTAATGATGGGTTTATGATGTGCAGTCTTCGGTTGGTTCGGGGAGGCATGAGCAAGGATGGAACATCCGGTAATCAGATTGATCGGCTCTTCCATACGTGGTTTCCCTCATGCTTTCTTCTTATAATAGTTTCAAGCTGATTGGGATACTACATCTACCACCAATATTCAATCTCAAGGGTTAAAAGCATTGTACTCGGCTGTTTTATGTTCTTCCCATATGAAGTTTTGGTGTGCTATATAGAACGGTAGGTCATTTAAGATTTTTAGTGTCAATTAAAATGGATAGCAAATGTTTGTTCTCATAGTGGTAACATGGCAGTCATGATAACAGATGAAGCCAAGGTATGTTGGACGATGCTTAATTTTATTAATGTCTACTGCTATATGTTTTTAACAAGTTATGTGTATAATCTTGGAAATAGATGATAGGCTTACCAACAATGTATCTATAATTCAACTTAGGTTTAGCTGGACACATAAATTTGGATTAACAAATTACAATAGGAAGAAAATAGAAATCTGAACCATCTAATTTGTGGACATATTGTAGCAATGGCTGGGTTAAAAAAGACTCCTTCAGTCATTCCCATGTATGCCTCTACGAGAAGTCCAGCAAATACAAATGCTTATGATTTCCCCCCTTATTCGATTGTGCATGTGGATGTGCTATTGTCTATGGAGATACTTAGGTGTTTTGAAATTGTTGGGTATATAGTAATAATATAGTAGTACATTCCAAAGATATTTGGTACTGCCACCAATTCTCTATAAGATGTCACTTTGGTCAAGTCAAGGTCTCCAAAATAAAGGGCCAACAATTTCTATTCTAATATACTTATAAAAACATATAGTATTTTTCTAAACTATTTTTACAAATGCGGATTTCTGGTTGTATATCAGTCGAAATCGTAATAGTGCTGATGTAGTTGTATATGACTGGGCTACTTTCTATGCTAACAACCAATTTACTTAGGCGGGAATATTTATTTGAAGTATACAATTTAATTTATATTTTTAATAGGTAATATTTATTTGGTCTACTTTCACGTAGAAGTAACCACAAATTCCAGTTATTGTAATTCAGTCAAAATCGTAATAGTGCCGATGTAGTTTTATATGATATCGCTGTGATAGGAACCAAGGAAACATTATTATATATATTATAAAGTAAGTTATCATAAGGTATTTTTCTTATAAAAAATTCGTCAATATTTTCACACGAACAATGTTATATAAATTTATATATGTGAAGTTGTCAAAATTTCTAGCCCGTGCAGAAGCATGGGTCAATGACTAGTGATCTCTAATTGTCATTACAAACAGGTTTATTCATAATAAGCTGAATCAAGAACGATGAACTCATCATATTTACAAAAACAAAAGAGGTCGAGTTCGTACAAGCTTTTCCCATCTCAGTCAGTCCATTATATATCATCATAATTGCCTTTCACTTCCACGACCGAACGATGTGAATAATAATAAGAGTGCACGTGCATTGGACTAAGCTGGAATCTGCAAGCATTCAATAAACAGGAGAAGACAAGGCAATATGGGCTCTTGGTTAAATCAACAATGATGCATATAAGATCCACCTCAACAATTTAATCATGGTCTTCTCCTACTGACCCCCAAAGAAAAGAAAATAAAAACTATTTACACGGGAAAGCTCCCAACAAGCAAAAGAAGAACGGGAAGTATTTTTGGATTTTCTTTTTAATTATTACTACTATAATAGGAAAAATAAACTACTACTTATTTTTTTTGTTTTTCTTAAGGTTTATTAAACACACAAGAAGAAAGCAGGAAAAAGAAAATAAACTAGCATGGATATTACAGTGAAAGAGTATGAGCACCGACATCTAGCAATGAGTATGTGAACATGAATGTAATGTCGGTGAGAAGTACGTACTCCCCCAAGCTCAGGCTTTTGGCCTAAGTTGGTCTATTGCCAGGGATAGCCTAGCGGATACCCGTAGGTGTAGCTGGGGTCGTACTGTGATGCAGCGGCTATCGCCTCCTGAGCTGCAGCGTGGCGTCGAGCCGCCTCTGCTCTCCTCTCGTACTCATCTGCCTCCTCTCTGGTAATAATATATCTCCCTTTTGTCTGAAAATCAAAGAAGGCAGGAGCAGGAAGAGTAACATGGACACCATGTCGTTTGTTAAAGATTTGTCGATACTGGAGAGGTGGTACAGTCCTCTCAACAAACTGGTGGGAAACCATAGAATCAAAATCTAAATAAGTAGGGGGTAACTCCATGTCACCGTCACGAATGTCTATCTCAAGAAAATTAGCTAAGTGGGTCGCATAAATTCATCCAAAGAAATCTCTGTTATCTCTATTATGATGCAACCTACGAGCTACAATGGCTCCCATGTGATAAGATTGGTCTCCTAGCACAGCACTTCGGAGAATGCCGAGATCAGGGGCACACATGTGACATGCTTCATCCTTAGCATTTATGCGTCTACCTATGGGTAAAAATGTTACTTGAGTCTTCTTGCTCTACATGAGTTTATTTTTGGTTGACTCATGAGTTAACCGACTGATTTTTGGGATTGCAGTGCTGCTACTTCTAATACCTCAGCCAGGGCTGACGATCATGAGATGGAAGATGCTGCTACCTCAAAACCTGGTATGACTTTCATAATCTCGTCTTCAGTCGATTGGCTCTTTGCTTCTGATTTTGACTCTTGTCTGTAGCTCCGTCCACTTCTGGTATGACGATCGTCGAGTGCTGCACAGCCTTCACTTTTCTCGACCCACTACGTCCTAGAGGATCAAGCCAGTGCTGCGAAAGAGGCGATACGCCAAGCGGGAGTCATGATGGAGCAAGTGAAGGCCATCCGAGAAGCCAGCCAGGCAGCCTATGACGCCAGTTCCGCTCTTGAAAGTAACGTTCAGGTCAGTCGGTCATCGCCTGTTCTGTTAGGATATGATATCTGAAAATTCTTCTTTCTGAAATCCGTAGTAATTGCCCTATACCCAGTGGGTGTGTCGATTGGAATTCCGGGTTAGTGGGGGCACGCTGAGTGCACCCAGTGGGTGTAGTCTCCGAGACTATGGTGGACTGCTGGCAGTCGACCATAGGCTTTATAAGTTAAGTTTTTCCATCATTCGACTAAGTCGAATGGATTTCTCAAACCGGTGGGGGCACGCTGAGTGCACCCACTGGGTGTAGTCCCCGAGACTGTGGTCGACTGCTGGCAGTGGACTACAGTCTGAAGAGCAACTCCTTTTTTTTGTTGGTCGAATGGTCGACTCTAACTTGATAGAACTAGTGGGGGCACACTGAGTGCACCCACTGGGTGTAGTCCCCGAGACTACGGTCGAATGTTTGTATTCGGCTGTAGTCTTAGAAACGTATAATTTTTCCTTAGTCACTCGGAAGTGAATTATCTTTGACATTTTGTCGATTGGTTCTTCGTAGAAATCTTGCGACCTTGCGGCTCGTTACACCGAGTTGGAGAACAAGCATATCCAGCTCGAGCTTGATCTGAAGCTGGTCCAGGAGAATTTGGAGAAGGCGAAGGAAGAAGCTAAAGGTATGTTTGGTGAGGCTTCCGACGACTGCCTTTGCCCCTTATTTGATTCAAATTCCGACCTTGCTGTGACTTTGCAGGTAAAGTGAAGGAGGCCCAGAAGAAGAAAGACCTTGAGTTGGCTGAGATGCAGAAAACAACTTTAGAGAAGACCAAACTCGCAGACGAGAAGTTGGCTTCGGTCACCAAGCTTGAAGAAGAGAACACCAATCTGAAAGCTGCTCTTGCTATTGCCAACAAGGAGGTCAGTCGACAGAAAAGCGATAAAGTTGTTCTGAATGACAAGGCCAGTGAGTTGGCGGGGAAGAAGAACGATCTGGAGGCTTATCTGGGCGGACTCGCGAAGAAGTTGTTCCTCATGCTCGAAGGTAATCCTTTACACCAAACAATTGTTTTTACAGTGATCTTTCCATTCAACCGTTGCCTTGACTCGGTGATTGTGCTTGCAGAATTTTGCCAAAACTTTGAAGAGGAGACTGGTCGACTGGAACCAAACCTGGACCCCATCAACTCTCCGGTGAATGATGAAGTCACCATGAACGTGTTCCAGCTCGAGTCTCGTGTTGCTGCTGTCATTGACTATCTTGCAAGGCTGAAGGTCGCCACTTCCCGCATTGACACTACGCTCTGGCCCAGGGAGACGCTCCAGAATGACCTCGAGTCTCTGATGACTCTACTAAACACAGTCCCTGGTCGAGTGCAGGAGTGGAAGAAATCTTCTGCCAGGTGCGGTGCAGATGTCGCTCTGTGTCTGGCCCGAGTCCATTGCAAGGATGCACGAGAAGACAAGCTGGCGGCTCTTCGGGTGGCTAACACCAAGAAGCATGATTTCCGGTCTTTCATGGAGACTTTCATCGCCGCTGCCACTCGGATCGCGGATGGAATCGACCTTGATGAGTTTGTTGCACCTTCCAGCCCTCCACAGGAGGGGTAAAAAACTTTTTTGAGCTTGATGCTTTAAATTTGCCTCGGTATGCCGAGTGATTTTGTAACCGATAAACCTTAACAGGCTTAGCGCCTGAGCACTTTCGGTTCCGTTAGGCATTTATCCGAACTTGAATTCGACGTTTGAATATGCTTGCCTTTGGTTTGAGATGTCTTTTGCAGGTTAAAGCGAGATGCTTACTGCAATCGACTTATTCCCCAATTCACTTAGGCAGGCATTGGGCTGCGGCTAAGCCTCCGAGTGGGAGGCATGCTCTCCACTCGGTAGGATTTTCAAAACTTAGGCGAGCACTGGGCTGCAGCTAAGCCCTCGAGTGGGAAGTGTGCTCTCCACTCGGTAGGATTTTCAAAACTTAGGCGAGCGCTGGGCTGCAGCTAAGCCCCCGAGTGGGAGGTGTGCTCTCCACTCGGTAGGATTTTTCAAAACTTAGGCGAGCACTGGGCTGCAGCTAAGCCCCCGAGTGGGAGGTGTGCTCTCCACTCGGTAGGATTTTTCAAAACTTAGGCGAGCACTGGGCTGCAGCTAAGCCCCCGAGTGGGAGGTGTGCCCTCCACTCGGTAGGATTTTTCAAAACTTAGGTGAGCGCTGGGCTGCAGCTAAGACCCCGAGTGGGAGGTGTGCTCTCCACTCGGTAGGATTTTTCAAAACTTAGGTGAGCCCTGGGCTGCAGCTAAGCCCCCGAGTGGGAGGTGTGCTCTCCACTCGGTAGGATTTTTCAAAACTTAGGTGAGCACTGGGCTGCAGCTAAGCCCCCGAGTGGGAGGTCACTCGGTAGGATTTTTATAACTTTGTACTTGTGGCGTAGCTCGAAGGAGAGGGTAGCAGTCGACCTGCACCTCGTCATCCTTGCGACCGCACGATGTATTTGTGGCGTAGCTCGGAGGAGAGGGTCGCAGTCGACCTGCACCTCGTCCTCCTTGCGACCGCACGTTGTACTTGTGGCGTAGCTCGGAGGAGAGGGTCGCAGTCGACCTGCACCTCGTCCTCCTTGCGACCGCACGTTGTACTTGTGGCGTAGCTCGGAGGAGAGGGTCGCAGTCGACCTGCACCTCGTCCCCCTTGCGGAGCGCACGTTGAATTTGTACTTAGGTGAGTACTTAGACTGCAGCTAAGCCCCCGAGTGGGAGTCTGGCTCACCACTCAGTAGGATTTTATTGAAACTTAGGCGAGTACTTGGACTGCAGCTAAGCCCCCGAGTGGGAGTCTGGCTCACCACTCGGTAGGATTTTATGGAAACTTAGGCGAGTACTTGGACTGCAGCTAAGCCTCCGAGTGGGAGTCTGGCTCACCACTCGGTAGGATTTTATTGAAACTTAGGCGAAACGGATTCGCAGCTAAGCCCCCGAGTGGGAGACTGGCTCACCACTCGGTAAGGATTTTTTTACAAACTTAGGAGAAACGGATTCGCAGCTAAGCCACCCACTGAGGGGGAAATTTTACTGAACAAATAAAAGTGAAAAAAATCATTGGGGAAATTATGACACTATTATCTTGCAAAACATGGACTACAGAAGTACTTTTATTACAACTCATCCGAGTGAAGACTTAAGTGTAAAATGGGCGGAGTAGCTCCGCGTTCTGAGCTCGGGGCTCGTCGATGTTGTGCTTGACATTGTAGAGACGGTACGCTCCATTGTGAAGAACCTTGGTGGCGATGAAGGGTCCTTCCCAAGAAGGAGCAAGCTTGTGTGGTTTCTGCTGATCCACTCGGAGAACCAAATCCCCTTCCTGGAAGGCTCGACTCTTCATGTTTCTAGCGTGGATGCGACGTAAGTCCTGTTGGTAGATGGTCGACCGGATCAGAGCCATCTCTCTTTCTTCCTCTAAAAGGTCGACTGCGTCCTGCCGCGCTTGTTCCGCTTCAGCTTCGTTGTAGAGCTCAACTCGAGGAGCATTGTGGAGAAGATCACTCGGCAAGACTGCTTCAGCTCCATAGACTAAGAAGAATGGAGTTCTTCTGGTCGACCGATTAGGCGTGGTCCGCAGACCCCAAAGCACTGAGGGAAGTTCGTCGACCCATGCTCCAGCCGCATGCTTGAGATCACGCATCAGTCGGGGTTTCAATCCCTTGAGGATCAAGCCATTGGCTCGCTCTGCTTGTCCATTCGACTGTGGATGGGCGACTGAAGCATAGTCGACTCGTGTGCCTTGAGATGTGCAGAATGCTCTGAATTCCTTCGAATCGAAGTTTGATCCATTGTCAGTGATGATGCTGTGCGGGACTCCATATCTGAATATCAGTTCCCTGATGAAGCTGACAGCAGTACCGGCGTCATGGTTCTTGATGGGTTTAGCCTCAATCCACTTGGTGAACTTGTCGACTGCCACCAGTACATGCGTGAAACCGCTTCGACCTGTCCTCAAGGGGCCTACCATATCCAATCCCCATACTGCGAAGGGCCAGACGAGTGGTATAGTCTTCAGAGCTGACGCAGGCTTGTGTGACATGTTGGAGTAAAACTGACACCCTTCGCACTTATCCACTATCTCCTTTGCCATCTCATTTGCCCTTGGCCAGTAAAATCCGGCTCGGTATGCTTTGGCCACGATGGTCCGAGAGGACGCATGATGGCCACAGGTCCCCGAGTGGATATCATCAAGAATTATTCGACCTTCTTTTGGCGTTATGCACTTCTGACCAACTCCAGTCGCGCTCTCTCTGTATAGCTGCCCCTTGATCACAGTAAAGGCTTTGGATCGGCGGAGTCGAGCCTCTTCTTCGTCCTCTGGAAGCTCTTTTCTTAGGATATACGCGATATATGGAACTGTCCACTCGGGAGTGATCACTAAAACCTCCATGACCAAGTCGACCACTGCTGGAACTTCAACTTCAGTCGGATCTGTGGCACTCTTGGGTTGCGGAGCTTCTTCAGTAAAAGGATCTTCTTTGACTGATGGAGTATGGATATGCTCTAGGAACACACCACTGGGAATGGCTTCTCTTTTGGAACCTATCTTTGCCAAATCATCAGCCGCTTGATTTTTCAGTCGGGGTACATGATGAAGCTCTAACCCCTCAAACTTATTTTCCAGCTTCCTCACTGCATTGCAGTATCCAGTCATGGCTGGGCTTCTAACGTCCCACTCCTTCATCACTTGGTTGACCACCAAATCTGAGTCGCCATAAACCATAAGGCGACGGACGCCGAGTGAGATGGCCATGCGCAACCCATACAAGAGTGCCTCGTATTCTGCCTCATTGTTGGAGGAGTCAAAGTGAATCTGGAGCACATATGTGAGCTTATCTCCTCTGGGGGAAACCAGGACAACCCCAGCACCGGACCATTCAACATCTTAGAGCCATCAAAGAACATGGTCCAATGCTCCAAGTGAACTTCAGTCGGCTGCTGTTGTTCAATCCACTCGACAAGGAAATCTGCTATCGCTTGGGACTTAATGGCTTTCTTTGCCTCAAACTTGATATCAAGGGGAAGGAGTTCAATCGCCCATTTCGCCACTCGACCAGTTGCATCTCTGTTGTGCAGAATCTCTGAAAGTGGAGCGTCGCTGACGACTGTAATGGAATGATTAGAGAAATAATGAGCAACCTTCTTCGTGGTCATGTAGATCCCATACACAAGCTTCTGATAATGAGGATATCTTTGCTTGGATGGAGTCAAAACTTCAGAGAGATAATACACTGGGCGTTGAACTTTGAAGGCTTTCCCTTCTTCTTCCCGCTCGACCGTAAGTACTGTACTGACGACTTGTCCTGTGGCTGCAATATAAAGCAACAGAGTCTCTTTGCTGATTGGAGCAGCAAGCACCGGCTGGGTGGAGAGCAGAGCTTTTAGCTCGGCAAACGCTGCATCAGCTTCTGGAGTCCACTCGAACTTGTCTGCCTTCTTCATCAGTCGGTAAAGAGGCAATGCCTTTTCACCGAGTCGTGAGATGAATCGACTTAATGCGGCCAAGCATCCAGTAAGCTTCTGGACATCGTGCACCCGCACGGGGCGTTTCATTCGGAGTATAGTGCCGATTTTTTCTGGGTTAGCGTCGATTCCTCGTTCGGAAACGAGAAAACCGAGTAACTTGCCACCAGAAACTCCGAATGTGCACTTTGATGGATTGAGCTTGATATCATACCTCCTGAGGTTGGCAAATGTTTCGGCGAGGTCAGTCAGCAGGTCGGAACCCTTTCGCGACTTGACCACGATATCATCCATGTACGCTTCCACATTCCGACTGATTTGAGTGAGCAAACACTTTTGAATCATTCGCATGAACGTGGCTCCGGCATTCTTGAGGCCGAATGGCATGGTGATATAGCAGAAGCACCCGAATGGAGTGATGAAAGCTGTTTTTATCTCATCGGGTCCGTACAGACGGATCTGATGGTACCCGGAATAGGCGTATAGAAAAGACAATCTCTCGCACCCCGCGGTCGAGTCGACAATTTGATCGATGCGAGGGAGAGGAAAATGATCTTTCGGGCAGGCCCGATTGATGTGCTTGAAATCAATGCACATTCGGAGTGAGTTGTCCTTCTTGGGAGCCATGACGACATTGGCGAGCCACTCGGAGTGATATATCTCTCGGATAAATCCTGCCGCCAATAGTTGAGCCACTTCCTCACCAATTGCTTTTCTCTTCTGGACGGCGGACCGCCGAAGATGTTCTTTGACTGGTTTGGCTGCCGAGTCGACTCTAAGGCGATGCTCAGCCAGTCCCCTGGGAACACCCGGCATGTCAGCAGGCTTCCATGCAAAGATGTCCCAGTTCTCACGGAGGAACTGGATGAGCGCTTCTTCCTATTTCGGGTCGAGTGTTGTGGAGATATGGGTCGGAGCCGCATTGGAATCAGTCGGATGAATGTGAACGGGCTTCGTCTCACCGGATGACTGAAATGCTGACTCTGTGGCAGGCTTCTTAGCTCGCAACAAATCACTCGGATCTGCATTTTGCTTATATCCCTCTAGCTCGACCGCTGTCACCTGGGAATCGGCAATCTTTGAACCTTTCTGGAAGCACTCTTCTGCTTTTTTCCGGTCTCCAGTGATAGTGATCATGCCTTTAGGGCCGGGCATCTTCAGTTTGAGGTACACGTAACATGGTCGAGCCATGAACCGTGCATAAGCTGGTCTCCCCAAAATAGCGTGGTAAGCGCTCTGAAAATCCACGACTTCAAATGTCAGCTTCTCTTTGCGGAAATGCTTCGAGTCACCGAACACCACGTCCAGAGCTATTTGGCCGAGTGACTTGGCTTTCTTTCCTGGTATGACTCCATGAAAACTCATGTTACTGGTGCTCAGTCGGGACATCGGAATGCCCATTCCTTTCAGCGTGTCCGCATATAACAAGTTCAGCCCACTACCACCGTCCATTAGCACCTTCGTCAGTCGAGTGCCTTCGACGACCGGGTCGACCACCAAAGCTTGCCTCCCAGGGGTGGCTATATGAGTCAGGTGGTCGGACTGGTCGAATGTAATGGGAGTTTGGGACCATCTCAGATAACTGGGTGTCGCCGGGGCGACCATGTTCACCTCATGGTTAATAACCTTCAGTCGGCTCTTGCTTTCCACATCTGCAAAGATCATCAGAGTGGAGTTAAGATGAGGATATCCTCCCTCACTGTCCTCCTTGTCTTCAGCTTTATCCGAGTCCTTTTCCTTGTCCTTGGGCTGTTTACCTTGGAACTGCTGGATCAGGAGCCTGCACTGCCGAGTGGTATGCTTCGGGTAGATGATATTACCCTCTTCGTCTTTCTTTGTGTGGATGTGACATGGCATATCCATCACGTCATTTCCTTCTTTATCCTTCACCTTCTTGGGGTTCCAGGATCCTTTGGGTTTTCCCTTGAACTTGCCCCGAGTCACGGCCAGAGCCTCTCTAGGAGCCGCTGGTTCGGCCTTCCGCTTCTGCTTCCGACTGGAGTTTCCCTTCTCCGACTGACTCGGCTTGTACTTGCCGCTTCGGAGTCGGTCCTCCTCTTCACCATTGGCGTACTTGGTGGCAATTTCCATCATTCGACTCAGGGTCATATCTCCGGTCCGCCCAAACTTCAAACTTAATTCTCTGTTCTTAACACCATCCTTGAAGGCGCAGACTGCCTGATGATCAGACACGTTCTCCACGGTATGATGCAAAGTGATCCATCTCTGAATATACTCTCTTAAGGTCTCATTCGACTTCTGTACACAAACCTGCAACTCTGTCTATCCAGCTGGTCGCTTGCAAGTTCCCTCAAATATTCTGACGAACACTCGGGAAAGATCTTCCCAAGTGTAAATGCTGCTTGGAGTTAACTGATTCAACCATGCTCTGGCCGAACCTTCCAACATGAGTGGTAAGTGCTTCATAGCCACCTCGTCATTCCCGCCGCCGATCTGTGCAGCCACTCGGTAGTCCTCAAGCCAAGTTTCGGGCTTAGACTCATCGGTGAACTTGCTCACTCCAGTCACCAACCTGAAGTTGGGGGGAATTACCGCGGCTCTGATAGCTCTGCTGAAACATTCCGGACCAGAAACATGCACTCGGCTGCTAGTGGGCGCGTCTCTGCCATGGCCACCTCGATGAGCCCTGTTCCGATCGACCAAGCCTTGCACGATGATGGATCGCGCGTCAAAGCCTGGTTCCCTGGGGTCGACCGGATCTCTTCGCCCCACACTGAGTTGACGCCTGTCATCCTGCTGCCGAGGAGCGTAAGAGCCACCCCTCGGGGGAGGAGTGGGCACTCGACGCCTATCATCACGATCGTATCGGTCACCATATTGGTCCTATCGATTCTCGCGTCCTTCACGCCGCGGAGGCGATTTGGGGCTATGAGCCGACTGAACCGTATTCGCAGCGACGGATCGACTGTGAATTCTGCTGCGTGACTGCGACACGGCTGAATTCTGATCTCCTGCTGCCCGGAGCAAATCTCTGATCTGCATCAAGCCTCTGCCAGCCTCCGACTGAGAGGGCTGAATTGACTCTGCTATACGGGTTGCAGCTGCTAAATTCTGAATCGGGGTTCGATATACCTGAGTCGGCGGAAAGAGTTGACGTCAATTGTAGTCGGGCACTCGTTGCCGCGCGCGCTCGTCGAGTGCTCGCTGGAGGTTCTCCAGACGAGTGCGTTCAGCCAAGTTGGCCAAACGTGCCTCCTCCAAAGCGCGAGCTTTGGGGGTTTCTCCTGCGATGGGAGTATGCAGGGCATCCATGTTCCTGCGGCGAAGTTCTTCCCTTTGCAGGGAATTAAGTGGCTCGGGTTGGTACTCTTCATGGACTTGAGCGGGGTTGCCTCCACCGTCTACCCCGTCGTCGCGGGGGAAACCGGGAGGGCTACGAGGTCCGTTGACCATCAAGACCTCCGCCGCTGGATCACTGCTATCGCACTCGGATGCAGTCTCTACGGAGCCAGTCGACAGATCGAACAGGCCGTAGAGGGATTCGTCGGGCTCGATTGCAGCGACTTGGGTGGTGGCCGTCTGGCGAGCCACCGCGTGCCTCACCCACCGCTGAAGCCTCGACCGACCAGTGTGCTTGCGCTGGCGGGAGACAGGGAGGGATGATGACAGGGGAGTCGACCGATATGGAGTCGACGGTTGCCGCAGCAGAACGCCGCGGACACATGCGCGAAAGTGCATCGCACCGCGGACGGGAGCGCGTCGATGTCGAGTGGAGCCTCCTGAAGCCAAGCGGAATCGTCGGCGATGAAGGTGAGAGCACCGAGACGGATCTCGCGGCCCTCGACCAAAACTCCACCAGCAACCATGATGAAAGTGATCGGAAGAACTGCAACTTCTCCAAAAATCGCTAAGACACCGGCCCCACGGTGGGCGCCAACTGTCGTAGTTCTAAGTCTGACAGTAGAATGGGGGGGTAGGTATGGAGAGGCAAGATCCTAGCTATGGAGCAGTTGTGAAGACACTGGATGTACGAGTTCAGGCCCTTCTCGAAGAAAGTAATAGCCCTACGTCTTGGAGCCCGGAGGCGGTCGACTGGATTATGTATGTATGGATTACAGGGGTGCGAACCCTTTACACTGAGGAGGGGGTGGCTTATATGGTATCCGCCAGACCCCTCTGGCCCTCAGTAACGCAGGGTTTAAGGTACATTAAGTCTAGGCGTTACTGGTAACGCCTTACATAAAGTGTCCTAAATGCCATAAAGACTACTTAATTACAGATCGTTTGAATGTAGAGTGTCTCTTGATCTCCAGGTGGTCGAGTGAGTCTTCATGGTCGAGTCTTTCGAGTCCGTCGAGTGAGGTCCCTCTTGGTCGACTGGAAGGCAGTTTCTTCTAAGGGTGTCCTTGGGTAGGATACTTAGATCAGGCCTATGTCCCTACCCTAGGTACATGACTTCATCATGCATAACGTGTACAATTTGTAGTATCGTGAAATACCGAAAAAAAATTGAATGAAAAACAAATCAAAAACCACCCCAAATATTTACCAACCGGTACTAATGCCCTACGCGCACCCGGGCCTGGCTCGTGCCATCCGGTGGCACTTTAGCGCCGGTTCGTGACGAACCGGTACTAGAGGGGGGGCTTTAGTCCCCACTCTTTAGTGCCGGTTGGCAAACCAGCACTAAAGGCCGTTACGAACCGGTACTAAAGTCCGGTTCTGCACTAGTGGCAGCAGCCTGGGCACCGCCGCCGGGAACCCCATTAGCTAGCTGGTCTCAATCGTGCAATCGAGCTAGAGAGAGGAGGAGGAGGAGGAGGAGGAGGGGTCTCAGTCTCACATGCATGGCAGTGGCTCACAACGCAAAGATTGCTCCGGCCTTTACAAGGAAGGAGAAGCAGAGCAGCTAGACATGGACAGGGAAACAAAGGAGAATAGCTTTGTGCTAGATCGATCAGCCAAGATGTAGACAGACGCACACATACGGAGTGTACGTGCTTAACTAATCAGATGTTAGAGGCGTGACTGGGCATAATATGTCAACTATCGAGATTAATGCCGTTGTTAATCATCGGTCGGGTGGGGTGGGTCGATCGACGATCGTGCATGTGTCAGTACAGGCAGGCAGGTCAGGTGCATCTGTCGATCGACTGAGGTCGGCTGGCTCAGCTCAGCTCCACCTGCAAGCGCCTGGCCAGTGTTCGTTAGTACTCCGTAGTGCGGAAAAGATGAACAAGCCGTGCACATGTGTACGTGTTGGAAGCAACCAGCTTGGACACGAACTAATCATCGACTAAGAATAGCATATGTACCATGTTGACATAAAATCTCGTGTCTCATGTTCGCGTGCATCTGTTCTACACTCGCCTGATAGATCGATCAGCCAAGAGGCGGAAATATTGGCAGCTCCTAAATGTGTTCAGTTACATGGTCATTAACCAATGGTTGTTAGTGAACTTCTCTCGAAATTCAGAAACGTGGACTGGTCACCAACATGCTCACTCGCCTGATTCCGAGCAAATCCCGTGGTCAGAAACGTTGTTTGGTCATGCTCCAACTCCCGCCCTTAAAATAGTGCTTCTATTGTACTACCTAAGTCCTAGTTTATTGTTTCCTTTAGTATTTTGTGCCAAATTTTGATCATGAATTTAATTAACAAAATGTTAATGCATGTCACAAGAAATAGTATTATTGAAAACTATGTTCAAATATGAATGCAACGATATAAATTTTTATGATATGCATTAACATCTTATCAGTTAAATATATGGTCAAACTTTGACACGAAATACGAAAAGGACCAATAAACCAGGACTGAGGTAGTAGCAAAATTAAAAAAAGGTCTATACATACGCACAAAATTCAAAAAAAGTCAGAAAGAGGGGGTCATTTGGAGAGTTTGCGACGGTGTAAATATAAATATATGGAGAGACAATTGGCTTCCTAGAGATTTGGGTCTTCAAATTTCTGAAAAAAAGAACAGAACCGGACTCAAATATGTGTCTGAGTTATTCATTAGTGGCTCAACAAGATGGGATGAGAATCTTATTCAGCATCTGTTCTTTCCACATGATGCTCACGAAATTTTGAAGTTGCGTGTTCTAACTGTTGGTGAGGGAGATTTCATTGCTTGGCACTACGAGAAAAATGGTTTGTTCTCAGTTAAAAGTGCGTATAAGTTGGCGCTCAAACTTAAGGACTCTATAATTGAGTTAGGGAGTTCAAGTGGTGCTGCTAATGGGGAAAGGAGGCTATGGAATATTATTTGGAAGGGTCAGGTCCCTCAGAAAATAAAAACATTTGCATGGTGTGCTGCGACACACTTGTTCAAGTTAACAGAGTTAAACACCACCAAACTACCATTGGTCTATGCTTGATTTGTGGCGTAGAAGATGAATCTGTATTTTATGCACTGGTAAGCTGTCCTAAGGCTCGTGCGTTACGTCTAGCGGTAAGGGAGGTATGGAATTTACCAGATGAAGTGTTTTTCAATTTTACGGGGCCGGATTGGTTACTTGTTTTATTGGATCAAGTAAGGTCGCCGGTGCGTGAGCAAATTATATTCATGTTTTGGAGGGCATGGCATCTGAGGAATGATTTAATTTTTGGTAAGGGAAAGGAAAAAATCTCCGACTCGGTGAGGTTCATTCAGAATTACTGGACGTTCTTCTCGTCATGTCATCCCAATGTCAAGATGGAGATTAGCATCAAAGGTAAAGAGAGGATGGATGGCTTAAATTTTACTAATGATATGCGAAAGAATCTTGTGACTTGGCAGGCTCCCGCTACGGAGTTCATTAAGATTAATGTTGATGCAAGTTATGTGGAGGCTTTAAGGGCTGCAAGTGTGGGCGTCGTGGCCAGGAACCATACTGGAGACGTTATCATATCGTCCTGGGATTATATTGGGGTGTGCAATAGCGCGGATGAAGCGGAACTAAGAGCGACCCTTGCGGGGCTGTACAGTGGTATTACTCTCCACAAGGCCATCATTTTAGAAACGGATTGTTCTTTTGTGGCTTCTTTATTTGGAAATAATCTTCTAGACAGGTCTCCTCTGGTGGATCTAAAGATAGAAGCATTGAGTTTAGCCAAAATGATGATAAATTGCAAGATAGCCAAGATTAACAGAAGGGCTAATAGGGTGGCGCACGAGATTGCGAAATTCATCTTTGATAATAGGTCCGATGATGTGCTTCTTAATAGTGTTCCGCTCTGCGTGGCTGATTTTGTAACGGATGATTGTATGAATATTTTAAGTTAATTAATATATGGGAGGGGTTTTCAAAAAAAAAAACTCTGCATACGTGTGACCGGAAAGTACTTGCCTGGTTCACGAATGCGTGATAGCCCTCAACGAAAAGTAATCGCCTAGGGATGGGCCAACAATGTGCAGTACGCAGGAACGGTTGGGCCTGTGCCCCTAATTAATCACAAATTAAAACTGCCAAGTCAGCCTTTACGTAGGGAACATATATAAGAAAATTTTGGTTGGTGTAGCTTTACTCTTTCCAGAGTGAGCAGAGCACGGCAACATAGCACGGCCACATGAGGAGCAGAGCGAATGGGCCGCCAGGAAGAGACATGACGAATCTTAGCTAAGATAAACTGTTTAGGGTCTCAAACTACAGTTCAAAATAATCTGGAGGAAAGTGACAGAGATGGAGAACGTCACAGAGTTAATGATGAGGAATCTAATGAGGACATTGAGCCTGTTGATCATGAACCTAGTCAGGATTCAAATGTGTCATTTCTTACTCTGGTTAATTTTTCGAAAAGGGGCGCTTTATTACTTAAAAGGTTTAAGCATTACACCCGGCCTCTGCATAACTATGATGCACACAGCCAAACAAGTTCTCTCACACAAACGAAAGTTAAGAAGGCGAAATACAAAGAAACAGAGTATGTATAACGCCTAAAGCGGAGGTGGGCCAATCCTAAGATCATGCTGCCACCCATGTTGGGTAAAGTATCCCTCGCCGTATCCTCCAATCGTGTACACACCTCCGTAAACAGGCCTCGATTCTCCACACGTTGTAGAGAGGACCATAAACAAAGAGTCCCGGTACACCTGTAGATAATCTGCATCAGAGAAGTACTTTTATCGTTAAACACCTTATCATTTCTACATAGCCAAAGCGACCAAATAACGGCATGCGCTCCCACCCTAAGAATAGTTTTGAACCTGTAATCTATCCCATGTAACCAGTTGCCAAATACATTAGCAACACTACAAGGAGGATACAAGCCAGAAGCTATCTGGATGATTGACCATATAGAACGAGCCAATTTGCATTGGAAGAATAAATGTTTTATTGTCTCATCATGGTGACAGAAGACACATTGCGGGCTTCCATGCCAATTTCTCTTAATAAGGTTATCTTTAGTAAGAATGAATCCGCGACGAAGATACCATGCAAAGATTTTATTCTTTAGAGGTATCTTCATCTTCCAGATCTTCTTATTATTATCAACTGGCACATCAGACTGGATTAACGCTCTATACATAGACTCCACCGAGAATTGTCCATTCCCATGTAGGTTCCATCGAAATACATCAGACCCATGTGACAAATGCACCATGGACAAACAATGGAGCAGGATATACCATGATTGAAGTCTGAGTCCAATTAAATCTCTTCTGAACGTCACATTTGGCGGAAATGATTCCATTACCGTGGCGATAGTATCACCCTTATGACGCACAATGTTGTATAGAGCCGGATATTGTTCTCGGAGTGTGGCATTTCCCAGCCACTTGTCCTCCCAGAATCTAATTTCCGAGTCGTCCTTAATTGAGAAGGATCCATAGGAGAAGAAATATTTCTTCGTAGCCATCAGTCCTGCCCAAAAGTGAGAATCCCTAGGCTTCCAGTATACTTGAGATACCGCCTTGGAACCCACTGTTGGGTAACGTAGTAATTTCAAAAAATTTCCTACGCACACGCGAGATCATGGTGATGGCATAGCAACGAGAGGGGAGAGTGTTGTCTACGTACCCTCGTAGACTGTCAAGCGGAAGCGTTATGACAACGCGGTTGATGTAGTCGTACGTCTTCACGACTCGACCGATCCAAGCACCGAACATACGGCACCTCCGTGTTCAGCACACGTCCAGTTCGATGACGTCCCCCGGACTCCAATCCAGCGAAGCGTCGGGGATGAGTTCCGTCAGCACGACGGCGTGGTGACAATGATGATGTTCTACCGGCGCAGGGCTTTGCCTAAACTCCGCAACGATATGACCGAGGTGGATTATGGTGGAGGGGGGCACCGCACACGGCTAAGGAACGATCCGTAGATCAACTTGTGTGTCTATGGGGTGCCCCCCTCCCCCGTATATAAAGGGGGAGAGGAGGAGGGGGCCGGCCAAGAGGGGAGGCGCGCCCTAGGGGGGGCAAACCTACTCCAAGTAGGTTTGGCCCCCTTTTCCTATTAGGAGTAGGAGAGGGAAGGAAGAGAGGGAAGGGAAGAAGGAAAGGGGGGGGCCGGCCCCCCTCCCAATTCAGATTGGGCTTGGGGGGGGGGGGGCGCCCCCTCCTTTGCTCCTTCTCCCTCCTTTCCACTAAGGCCCAATAAGGCCCATATACTTACCGGGGGGTTCCGGTAACCTCCCGGATCTCCGGTATAGTCCCAATCTCATCCGGAACCTTTCCGGTGTCCAAATATATCCGTCCAATATATCAATCTTTATGTATCGACCATTTCGAGACTCCTCGTCATGTCCGTGATCACATCCGGGACTCCGAACAACCTTCGGTACATCAAAACTTATAAACTCATAATAAAACTGTCATCGTAACGTTAAGCGTGCGGACCCTACGGGTTCGAGAACTATGTAGACATGACCTAGAACTATTCTCGGTCAATAACCAATAGTGGAACCTGGATGTTCATATTGGTTCCTACATATTCTACGAAGATCTTTATCGGTCAAACCGCATAACAACATACGTTGTTCCCTTTGTCATCGGTATGTTACTTGCCCGAGATTCGATCGTCGGTATCCAATACCTAGTTCAACCTCGTTACCGGCAAGTCTCTTTACTCGTTCCGTAATACATCATTTCATAACTAACTCATTAGTTACAATGCTTGCAAGGCTTAGGTGATGAGTATTACCGAGAAGGCCCAGAGATACCTCTCCGACAATCGGAGTGACAAAAACTAATCTCGAATTATGCCAACTCAACATGTACCTTTGGAGACACCTGTAGAGTACCTTTATAATCACCCAGTTACGTTGTGACGTTTGGTAGCACACAAAGTGTTCCTCCGGTAAACGGGAGTTGCACAATCTCATAGTTGCAGGAACTTTGTATAAGTCATGAAGAAAGCAATAGCAACATACTAAACGATCAAGTGCTAAGCTAACGGAATGGGTCAAGTCAATCACATCATTCTCCTAATGATGTGATCCCATTAATCAAGTGACAACACATGCCTATGGTTAGGAAACATAACCATCTTTGATCAATGAGCTAGTTCAAGTAGAGGCATACTAGTGACACTATGTTTGTCTATGTATTCACACATGTATCATGTTTCCGGTTAATACAATTCTAGCATGAATAATAAACATTTATCATGATATGAGGAAGTAAATAATAACTTTATTATTGCCTCTAGGGCATATTTCCTTCAGTCTCCCACTTGCACTAGAGTCAATAATCTAGATTACATAGTAATGATTCTAACACCCATGGAGTCTTGGTGCTGATCATGTTTTGCTCGTGAGAGAGGCTTAGTCAACGGGTCTGCAACATTCAGATCCGTATGTATCTTGCAAATCTCTATGTCTCCCACTTGGACTTGGTCCCGAATGAAATTGAAGCGTCTCTTGATGTGCTTGGTCCTCTTGTGAAATCTGGATTCCTTTGCCAAGGCAATTGCACCAGTATTGTCACAGAAGATCTTCATTGGTCCCGATGCACTAGGTACAACACCTAGATCGGAAATGAACTCCTTCATCCAGACTCCTTCATTTGCTGCTTCCGAAGTAGCTATGTACTCCTCTTCACATGTAGATCCCACCACGACGCTTTGTTTAGAACTGCACCAACTTACAGCTCCACCGTTTAATAAAAATACGTATCCGGTTTGCGATTTAGAATCGTCCGGATCAGTGTCAAAGCTTGCATCGACGTAACCATTTACGACTAGCTCTTTGTCACCTCCATATACGAGAAACATATCCTTAGTCCTTTTCAGGTATTTCAGGATGTTCTTGACCGCTGTCCAGTGACCCACTCCTGGATTACTTTGGTACCTCCCTGCCAAACTAATAGCAAGACACACATCAGGTCTGGTACACAGCATTGCATAAATGATAGAGCCTATGACTGAAGCATAGGGAACTCCTTTCATTTTCTTTCTATCTTCTGTAGTGGTCGGGCATTGAGTTTGACTCAACTTTATACCTTGTAATACAGGCAAGAACCCTTTCTTCGCCTGTTCCATATTGAACATTTTCAACACTTTATCAAGGTACGTGCTTTGTGAAAGTCCAATCAAGCGTCTTGATCTATCTCTATAGATCTTAATGCCCAATATGTAAGCAGCTTCACCGAGGTCTTTCATTGAAAAACTTTTATTCAAGTATCCTTTTATGCTATCCAGAAATTCTATATAATTTCCAATCAACAATATGTCATCCACATATAATATTAGAAATGCTACAGAGCTCCCACTCACTTTCTTGTAAATACAGGCTTCTCCAAAAGTCTATATAAAACCATATGCTTTGATCACACTATCAAAGCGTTTATTCCAACTCCGAGAGGCTTGCACCAGACCATAGATTGATCGCTGGAGCTTGCACACTTTGTTAGCTCCCTTAGGATCGACAAAACCCTCCGGTTGCATCATATACAACTCTTCTTCCAGAAATCCATTCAGGAATGCAGTTTTTACATCCATTTGCCAAATTTCATAATCATAAAATGCGGCAATCGCTAACATGATTTGGACAGACTTTAAGCATCGCTACGGGTGAGAAAGTCTCATCGTAGTCAACTCCTTGAACTTGTCGAAAACCTTTCGCAACAAGTCGAGCTTTATAGACAGTTACATTACCGTCAGCGTCAGTCTTCTTCTTAAAGATCCATTTATTCTCAATGGCTTGCCGATCATCGGGCAAGTCAACCAAAGTCCATACTTTGTTCTCATACATGGATCCCATATCAGATTTCATGGCCTCTAGCCATTTTGCGGAATCTGGGCTCATCATCGCTTCCTCATAGTTCGTAGGTTCATCATGGTCAAGTAACAAGACTTCCAGAACAGGATTACCGTACCACTCTGGTGCGGATCTTACTCTGGTAGACCTACGAGGTTCAGTAGACACTTGATCTGAAGTTTCATGATCAATATCATTAGCTTCCTCACTAATTGGTGTATTTGTCACAGGAACTGATTTCTGTGATGAACTACATTCCAATAAAGGAGCAGGTACTGTTACCTCATCAAGTTCTACTTTCCTCCCACTCACTTCTTTCGAGAGAAACTCCTTCTCTAGAAAGGATCCATTCTTAGCAACGAATGTCTTGCCTTCGGATCTGTGATAGAAGGTATACCCAACAGTCTCTTTTGGGTATCCTATGAAGACACATTTCTCCGATTTGGGTTCGAGCTTATCTGGTTGAAGTTTCTTCACATAAGCATCGCAGCCCCAAACTTTAAGAAACGACAACTTTGGTTTCTTGCCAAACCACAGTTCATAAGGCGTCGTCTCAACGGATTTAGATGGTGCCCTATTTAATATGAATGCAGCCGTCTCTAAAGCATAACCCCAAAACGATAGCGGTAAATCAGTAAGAGACATCATAGATCGCACCATATCTAGTAAAGTACGATTACGACGTTCGGACACACCATTTCTTTGTGGTGTTCCAGGTGGCGTGAGTTGCGAAACTATTCTGCATTGTTTCAAATGTAAACCAAACTCGTAACTCAAATATTCTCCTCCACGATCAGATCGTAGAAACTTTATTTTCTTGTTACGATGATTTTCCACTTCACTCTGAAATTCTTTGAATTTTTAAATGTTTCAGACTTGTGCTTCATTAAGTAGATATACCCATATCTGCTCAAATTATCTGTGAAGGTGAGAAAATAACGATATCCGCCACGAGCTTCAACATTCATCGGACCACATACATCTGTATGTATGATTTCCAACAAATCTGTTGCTCTCTCCATAGTACCGGAGAACGGTGTTTTAGTCATCTTGCCCATGAGGCACGGTTCGCAAGTACCAAGTGATTCATAATCAATTGATTCCAAAAGTCCATCAGTATGGAGTTTCTTCATGCGCTTTACACCGATATGACCTAAACGGCAGTGGCACAAATAAGTTGCACTATCATTATCAACTCTACATCTTTTGGATTCAACATTATGAATATGTGTATCACTACTATCGAGATTCAATAAAAATAGACCACTCTTCAAGGGTGCATGACCATAAAAGATATTAATCATATAAATAGAACAACCATTATTCTCTGATTTAAATGAATAACCGTCTCGCATCAAACAAGATCCAGATATAATGTTCATGCTCAATGCTGGCACCAAATAACAATTATTCAGGTCTAAAACTAATCCCGAAGGTAGATGTAGAGGTAGCGTGCTGACTGCGATCACATCGACTTTGGAACCGTTTCCCACGCGCATCGTCACCTCATCCTTGGCCAGTGCTCGCTTATTCCGTAGTCCCTGTTTCGAGTTGCAAATATTAGCAACAGAACCAGTATCAAATACCCAGGTGCTACTACGAGCTCTAGTTAGGTACACATCAATAACATGTATATCACATATATCTTTGTTCACTTTGCCATCCTACTTATCCGCCAAATACTTGGGGCAGTTACGCTTCCAGTGACCAGTCTGCTTGCAGTAGAAGCACTCAGTTTCAGGCTTAGGTCCAGACTTGGGTTTCTTCTCTTGAGCAGCAACTTGCTTGCTGTTCTTCTTGAAGTTCCCCTTCTTCTTCCCTTTGCCCTTTTTCTTGAAACTAGTGGTCTTGTTGACCATCAACACTTGATGCTCCTTCTTGATTTCTACCTCCGCAGCCTTTAGCATTGCGAAGAGCTCGGGAATTGTCTTGTTCATCCCTTGCATATTATAGTTCATCACAAAGCTCTTGTAGCTTGGTGGCAGTGATTGGAGAATTCTGTCAATGACGCTATCATCCGAAAGATTAACTCCCAGTTGAATCAAGTGTTTATTATGCCCAGATATTTTGAGTATATGCTCACTGACAGAACTATTCTCCTCCATATTGCAGCTGTAGAACTTATTGGAGACTTCATATCTCTCAATCCGGGCATTTGCTTGAAATATTAACTTCAACTCCTGGAACATCTCATATGCTCCATGACGTTCAAAAAGTCATTGAAGACCCGGTTCTAAGCCGTAAAGCATGGCACACTGAACTATAGAGTAGTCATCAGCTTTGCTCTGCCAGATGTTCACAACATCTGGTGTTGCTCCTGCAGCAGGCCTGGCACCCAGCGGTGCTTCCAGGACGTAATTCTTCTGTGCAGCAATGAGGTTAATCCTCAAGTTACGGACCCAGTCCGTGTAATTGCTACCATCATCTTTCAACTTTGCTTTCTCAAGGAACGCATTAAAATTCAACGGAACAACAGCACGAGCCATCTATCTACAATAAACATAGACAAGCAAAATACTATCAGGTACTAAGTTCATGATAAATTTAAGTTCAATTAATCATATTATTTAAGAACTCCCACTTAGACAGACATCTCTCTAGTCATCTAAGTGATCACGTGATCCAAATCAACTAAACCATAACCGATCATCACGTGAGATGGAGTAGTTTTCAATGGTGAACATCTCTATGTTGATCATATCTACTATATGATTCAACTTTTTCCGATGTAATTCATGGATTGTTTCATGAAGGATAACAACTCCATCTAGGATGTGTCTCCCTTGCATAAAAGCAGTCTGTGAAGGACGAACCACGTGTTCAGCAACCTTATTTAGCCTGATCATCGCAACCTTCGTAAATATTTTAAAACTAACATTAAGGAGGCAAATAGGTCTATATTGTTGTATCCTTTCAACCTCATTAACCTTAGGTAATAAAATAATCTCACCGAAGTTTAAGCGAAACAATTCTAGTTGGCCAGCATGAAGGTCACTAAACAAAAAGCAGTCTGTGAAGGACGAACCACGTGTTCAGCAACCTTATTTAGCCTGATCATCGCAACCTTCGTAAATATTTTAAAACTAACATTAAGGAGGCAAATAGGTCTATATTGTTGTATCCTTTCAACCTCATTAACCTTAGGTAATAAAATAATCTCACCGAAGTTTAAGCGAAACAATTCTAGTTGGCCAGCATGAAGGTCACTAAACAAAAAGCAGTCTGTGAAGGCCAATAATCGATGTTTAAGTCACTAACTTGATAATGGTACGGTACTTCCAAAAGGCATGCCAGCCAGTACTCCATGCCAAACCGAAATGGTGCTAGGAAGGGAGAGGGATGCAATCATCCCACCATAGACCGTCAACATAGTCATTAGGAGGCCATACATGCTGTGGCACAAATCTGGTCGCTCCACTCCACACTGTCGTGAACCAACCTGCAGCATCCACAATTTCCATGGTGTCGGATGAATAGAGGCAGATGCCGCATAGCTTCATGTCAATGGGAGACCGCCGGCGCACCCCAGCCCCATCAGCATCGTCTTGTGCCGGGAGCAGGATACTTGGTGACGCCCATCAAAGGCAGACGCGCCACCACCGAACACCAAATGTGCCACGCGCAGGCCACCATTGCTCCCGCCGCATCATCCCTTGTGGAATGGTTTGATGCTAATAGCCGTCGTGCTGCTAGAACATCATCCGGCACTGCTAGGCTTGCCACTCGTAGCCGACAGGCATGGCAACCAACAACGTCATTGCATCGCCCCCTGCCCTCGAGAAGACATGCCGTCAACTTATACAACCACGCATTAGGCCACCGGGAGAGCCACCAGCCGCCGCCGCCACACCACTGTGCAACGGCTAGCTTGGAGAAACAATCTGGGAGATGCTACAGATTGAAGCATAAAGATGACCATGGAGTACAAGATATTGCCAAGGGAAGAGTTGCAGTTCCCTTGGCAATACCCGGCTCTGGGTGTACTAGTCAATACCCGCTCGTTGTGGACACGTTTTATGTTCTCGGTTTATTTCCCCACGTGTGTAAGTTGCATCTCCTCACTCTCCCATGTGTCTTCTCTATGCGGAGACAATAATCCTAAACACACGGACCCCAGGCTCCTTCCATCTATCTAAAACTAACCCTGTAAAACCCCTGTAAAGGTCCGTTAATGTAGCATTACCGATGAGGAGAAGATACAAGTGTAATACGAAAATTGCTCGTTTACTCTACACCCAGTTGGAAAAGCTAAGCACAAGAGAGAATCTGGTTGCTTAAACCATCATGTACAAGGAGATAATTAAGGCACGAGAGACAGACGATGATCTGGTTCTACACAATTCCAAATGGCACATCCCTCTTTATGTAGCTGTACTGTACGTGGGAGCTCCTCCCGCTCAGCTACGTAATGCATGATGGTTACGCTGTACTAGTAGGTTGTGGCTGAAGTGGCGCAAGGAGAAGAGCTGGATGGATGGTCAACCTGTTGTGGAGGAACTGGTTGTCGTCCAACGTTCACCTCCCCATGGAAGAAGAATAAACTCCGGCACCGCCCAAAAAACCATCAGCATCAGCATCAGGGCCTGCAACGCTCGTGGAGAATGTTGGCACGGGCATCTTTCGAGGAAGAACAGGCAATGGAGCCTCAAGCTGAAGCACGCCTAGCGCTTGCTTGATGGACGGCCGCACACCGCGGTCCGGGTGCGCGCACCAGAGACCCACGACCAGCACGCGTTGCATCTGCGCTTGGTCCAAGTCGCCGTCCAGCCGCTTGTCAGCAGCCTCCAGAGCTGCGCCCCGGCCGTAGAGGTCCCAGACCCACTCCAGCAGGGAGGGCTTGACGGAGTCGTCCCGGGGCCTCCTGCCGCAGCACATCTCCAGCAACACGATGCCGAAGCTGTAGACGTCAGATGCGGTGCTTGCTCTGCCGGAGGCCGTGTACTCTGGGTCCATGTACCCCATGGTTCCGGCCAGAACCACGGTCGGCAAGCTCATCCCGTGCTCGAGGAGCTTCGCAAGCCCGAAGTCGCCGAGCTTGGCGCCCAAGGACGCGTCCAGCATGACGTTGCTGGGCTTCACGTCCCTGTGCACCACGCATTTCTTGCACTCTACATGCAGGTAGAGCAGTGCCGAGCCAAGCCCCAGCGCGATCTCGTACCTGCTCGGCCACGGCAACACGCTGCCACCCATGCCGTAGAGGCGGGCATCAAGGCTGCCGTTAGGCACCAGCTCGTAGACGAGCAGGAGCTCGCCGTTGCTGTGGCACCAGCCGACGAGCTCGACCAGGTTCCGGTGTCGTAGGCGGCTTATGATGGTGACCTCGGAGACATACTCCTTCCTCCCCTGCCGGGAGCTCTTGGATATCCTCTTGACGGCGACGTCGACACCCAGGTCGCTCAAGGACCCCCTGTACACCGACCCGAAGCCACCTTCTCCGAGCTTTCCATCCTCGGAGAAGTTGTTGGTCGCAGCGGCCAGTTCGCCGTAGCGAAATCGCCTTGGGCCGGCGCCATTTTCGAACTTGAACTCGTCGTCCATGCTGCAAACTTCCAAGTCCGCTATCCCCTGCTCCTCGTTCATCCGCCGGTGCCTCCGCATCATTAGAAACCACCGGATCAACACGCCCACAAAGGCAACTGATATCAGCATGGCAGCGCCAGCTGCCCCTGCAACCAGCCAGATCATATGTTTCGAGGGAAAATGAGGGACCTTATTGGGCATCGGTCGTGTTCCCACAGGCACCAAATTCATCTCCATCAATGTGGAGCTGAAAGACCATGCGAGCACACGGTGCAGCTCCGTGGAATACCCGCTAGCAGCAGAGAACCCGATGGCCACCTCCGGGGGGAGCAAGCTCTTCAGGTCAACGGTGCTGTTGAGCTCGTACCTCATTCCACCATCACCGGGCTCCAGTTGTAGGGCGACAGCAAGAAGTTTCATGCTGCTGTTGTAGCTCACCAGCGCAATCATGGGCTCGCTACGATCCGTGAGTGTACCCATGGGCAGCACCTCCACCGCAGTTGAGTTGATGGAGTTGACGTCGATCCCGATGTGATCGGTGTACGGGTCCCAATCATTTGGGAATGTGTCGAATTCCACCGCTACGACAGCCGGAGTGGAATTGGTGCTTCCGTCGACGAGACCAAGGTACTTGCCGCCATGGTAGGGCGGCAATTCTGGCGGGTAGGAGGATAGGAAGAAGGCGATCCCGTCGCTGGGTTTGTATGTGACACCGGAATGTCCGGGTAACTGCTTGATGGCGAAGGAGAAACGCGTCGTGAAACTTGTCACCTCGCCGGTGGCCTTGTCCCAGAGGAGCACTGGCTTGCTATATGTGGCCCGGCCCACTGCGTTGGATACTCCTTCCACTGTAGGGTCGGGATTCTGGGTGAGCTCTATCAGGCTAACATCTTTTTGTGCAAGAGTTGCAGTTCCAACGGTTATGATGTTGGAACCATCGAAAGTGCGAGGGTCGGAGAAGTTGTAGTTGAATGACAGTGGTCTACAGGGAGGTAGCGTGGATATGAACAAGAATGAGATGAGGAGGGGGACAACTGTTGTTGAACTCATTGCCACTACCATCAATTTGGGAAGAAACACAAATGGCCCGCGCATGGGTTGAAGAAGAACCACTCCACATGCTTGTAGCCAGCTAGCTACTTAAGTTGAAATGAATCTCACACATCAAATAATCCTCTCCTCTGTCCTGTCAACATGACAACAACGTGCATGGGAGCCCACCATTCACTGATTAACTACCTGCAACTTTATCTTTTATTTTTTGCGGAGACCTGCAACTTTATCTTTTAGTTACTTGTTCACTAGTTTGGCTTATGGAAGAAAACAACAACAAAATGAGTGCAATGGTGATCTTATAAAATTTACCTTGAGCTTGGTCATGATGTATTTAAAGAAAAAATTTAAAAGTTTGTTGATGTGTGTCCTTTTAATATTGATCATGACAGGATTTCTCAACAGAGAGAAAAAGAAAATGTTATTAGTATGCATTTTATGAGTATTATCTATGCAATGATATGGAAAGCTATAAGTTTGGAGGATAATTTTGTAAACTCTTTTTCTATTGATGATGATGCTTATGATATGCCCAACAAGTACTCCATGCTGCTCATAGAACCGACCCAAGAGCTGTTGCCCAGAGTTGAGAGAAGCTTTGGGCAATACAAAAGTTTTAAATAGCCAGCTCTTATGGTATAGCTCCATTATAGCTGTTTAATCAGGGTGCCGCTAAATGACCAGCTAGAGGATCATGTATAATTATTGCAATAAAATTATAAAATAGCCTGATATAGCTTCGCTATAGGCCCACGACAGTTGATTTGGAGGATTACCGCTGTTTGGCATAACCCGCTATCTAAGACAATGGGCAATACTTGGATATAGTTATCATCACAGGCATAGTAATTAGCTTAAGCCATAACCTCATGGACGTGGGAATTCACCAACCCTGCAGAACGAAGTCGGTCAAATTAAGCAGCCGAAGCAACTTGACATGTATAAAACGAACTGAGAGAGATGTTTGAATTAACACACTTGTTTGTTTCGGAACAAGTTGAACTGGTGATTAAGATACGTCTGCGCGGCGCAGCTGTCTCGTCGTATTATGAAATTTCCCACCCATGTCCCTACAAGTTGCCACACGTTAAAACAGAAAAGGCTACCTGCTACCTCCTTTATTAGTTGCCGTGCATGACTGTGTCTTGATTAAGACTATATTGTTATGCAGAACTAGCATACACCCTATGTGAAACAAAATCAAGGAAAATGACTCTTGGACTTATCTGCATAAGTCTTGGTCCCATTTGTTTAAAAATAACGGCCGGCTACTGCATCTTCTTTGGTCGCTTTACGGTGTTCTCTCTCAAATGTGGAAACAGCGCAGAAACTAAACATATGAGATATTTAAAAGCCTCCATGTGGAATATAAAAATGAAGGTTTGAGAAAAACAAAACAGGCTGGTGCTAGTTTTTAGTGTAATGACCTGTCTGAATCCCTATGTGGCGAAGTTTCTGACTGGAAATCGGAAGCAACCTCCGGATCGAACGACAAGATGTCCTTGGGCGGATAGTGGCCTCCTAAATATGACGCGCACATCATAATTGTACAAACATTAATGCTGGACAAGGGATGGAAGTATTCGTGCATAAAACTTGCACTCAATCGAGTGCGTACGTTAGGAAATTTCCGTTCGTGTTCCTACAAATCCTCACACATTAAACTAAATAGAAACAGCTACCTGATATCACCTCCTTCAGTTGCGTGAATGAACCAGTCCTGATTGGAATAAATAATTATACAGAACTAGCATACAACCTATGTGGAAACAAAATCAAGGAAGATGACCCTTGGGCTAATCTGCACAAGTCTTGGTCCCATTTGTTTAAATATAACGGCCGGCTACTGGAACTTCCTTGGTCGCATTAGGGAGTTCTCTCTCAAGTGTGAAAACAGAGGAGAAGGAAAACACATGAGATATCTAAAAACCTTCACGGAGGACAAAATAAAACTGGAGGGTTTGAGAAAAAAAAACCCCAGCTTCGTGCTGGTTTTTAGTGTAATGACCTGTGTGACGAACACCTATGTGGCGAAGTTTTTTTTTTTTGAATTTTCACCGGGGGGGGGGGGGGGGGGGGCCTCCACCACCTGAATATATTACCCAAAAAAGGACGGCGGCCCTGGGTACAGAGATGCAGTGGGGCACCCGAAGATGAGGTGGTTTGCAGTCTCTAGCTCGGCCGAGCAGCAGGGACACCCAGCCTCCGCCACCGTCAGCATGGTTTTCGCAGGAGCACATCCCTCGTATGAATGCGAGCCGGGGCCAGCAGCCAACCGAAGAACGCAACGCGCGATGGAGCCCGGGACGACCAAAGGAAGGGCGCCGGCGACCACGTGCCCCCCCCCCCCCCCCCGAAGCAGACAAGGGTGTAAACCCCCCGCGACGAGAGTTTCCCCTTTGGTCCTGAGCAAAGGACAGCCACCCTGGAATCAGGACCATCCAGGGGCGGCACCCCCTCCATGAGACGCTGAACGGCGGCGCACTCGCGCACCGCCAAGGGGGTGAGTCGGGGAACGAGAAGGGCACGGACGCCGCTGTGGCGGGCCTCCCAGACCGACACCTCCCGGCGAAGCGCATGCGAGAATAAGGCGGGGAAGGCCACGATGAGCGCCCCGCATGGAAGCCACCAATCATGCCAGAACGACGTCCTTCTGTCGTCCCCCACCACGACCCTCGTAAGAGCCCGGTAGGCCGGCAACAATTCGAGGAGGGACTGCCAGTTCTCGCCCGGGAGGGGGGGACGTCCAGGGGCCAGGAGAGATCCTCCTCCCATCAGGCCCCAGACCCAACAGGCCCACCGAGAAGGCGCCGGGGAGTGCAGCCTGTGAAGCAGCTTGAGCAGGAGGCAGTCGTTCTGATCCCGGAGAGATCGGACTCCGAGGCCTCCCTCGGCCTTGGAGCGGCAGACACGCTCCCAAGCGACCAGGCACTGAGCACCCGAGCCCCGGTCCGCCACGTTCCAGAGAAACGCCCGGCGTAGCGCGTCCAGGCGATCCAGAACCGCCCACGGAAGGGGCATGGCCGCCATGGCGTATGTGGGGATGGAGTCGATGACGGCATTGATCAACACCATCCTGCCAGCCGGCGTGAGCAGCCGCGCCCGCCACCCAGACAGGTAACGGTCTACCTTAGCGAGCATGGGGGCGAAGTCGTCGAGCTTGAGCTTGTCGGACGAGAGAGGCAAGCCAAGGTACGATTGGGGGAAGGCCCCCACGGTGCACTCGAAGGACGCCAGGACGGAGTCGAGGACCTCGCGCTCGACGTTCATCGGGACGAGCGTGCTCTTGGAGAAGTTGATGATGAGGCCGGTAGCCGCCGCGAAGAGGTCGAGGATGACCCGCAGCCGCGCATCGGCCGCGGGATCAGCACGCATGATGATCAGCATGTCATCCGCGTACTGGAGGACCACCGCCGGCGCCCCTCCCACCAGCGGGTGACAGAGAGCCCCGTCGCTCCTCATCATGCGCTGGAGGACGTCCGCGACCAGGAGGAACAGGTAAGGGGAGATGGGATCCCCCTGGCGCAGCCCGTTCCGGACAGCAAACCAGCGCCCCGACACGCTGTTGAGAAGGACCGCGACCTTGGAGGAATGGAGGATGAGGTCCATCCAGTCACACCAAAGAGCCGGGAACCCCCAGACCTCCATGATCCGGTGAAGGCTCGGCCAGGCGATGGAGTCGAACGCCTTAGCGAAATCCAGCTTGAAGACAAGCGTGGGAGCCCCCCCGCCGGTGGCAGCACTGCACCAGCTCAGCCGCATACACAAAGTCCGAGATGCTGCGCCCGGACAGGAACCCCGACTGGTCCTCATCGATGACGGCTCCGATCTGTGATTGAAGCCGAGAGGTCAGCCCCGGCAGAGGATTTTCACATCCCCGTTCTGAAGCGAAACGGGACAGAAATCGCCGGGGCCCGGCACACCGTCCTTCTTCGGGAGCAGGGCAATGAGAGCATGGTTGATCCCGTCGAGAGAAGCCACGCCGCGGTGGACGTCGTCGAAGAGGAGTTGTAGGTCGTCCGCGACTGCCGGCCAGGCAGCCTGGTAGAAAGCGGGACCGAGCGCGTCCGGCCCCGGCGCACTCGTCCGGTCCAGGGCGAAAACATCATGTCGGATCTCCGCCCGGGAGAAGGGGGCCACCAGGAGAGCGCCGTCCACCCGGGGAGCCGCGGCGTAGAGGGCAGCCAGGTCGAAACCCCAGGTAGTAACCGGGGCTCGCCCTAGCAGGGCAGAGTAGAAGTGACGCAGCGCCGCCTCCTTGGCCTGGTGCGCCACAATCTCGACGCCATCCACCACGAGCACGCGGATGGCGTTGCACCGCCGACGGTGGGATGCGCGGGCGTGGAAGTAGCCGGTGTTCTCGTCGCCCTCCGCCACCGCTCGGCACTTCCCGCGCTGACGCCAGTAGGCCGCCTGCCGTGAGACCGAGCCCGCCAGCAGCAGCCGGGCGTCACGCCGCAGCTCCTCTTCGGCCATGGAAAGCCGCCGGCATTCCTCCCAGAAGTCTATAAGGTCAATCAGAAACTTGCAGTTGTTATCAAAGACTGGAATGAATTTGTGTTGTCGTTTCCATACCTTGGCAACAAACCTGAGGCGTTTCTTCTGACGAGCAAGGCGGGTCGCAGCGCAGGGGGAGCAGGGGATGCGGGACCAGGACGGCAAAACCGCAGGAAGGAACCCAGGGTCCAGAAGCCATGAGTTTTCAAAGTAGAAGCGTCCAGCAGGAGGGAGGTGGGTCGAGACGGAGACTAAAAGGGGGAAGTGATCGGAGGTGACACGCGGACGGGACACGAGAGATGAGTCGGGAAACAACACGTCCCAGGCAGCATTGAAAAATGCGCGGTCCAGCCGCGCAAGAGTAGGGGGCACGCGTTTGCTAGACCAAGTGAACAAACGGTCCGAGAGAGGCAGCTCATGCCAAGCCAATGAGTTGATCATGGAGTTGAACGTGCCCGCGCGCCCAGCATCGAAGCGGTTGTTGTTTTTCTCCCTCGGGAGACGGATGAGATTAAAGTCGCCCACCACGAGCCATGGCCTGTGGATAGACGGAGCCAGGGCAAGCATATCGGCCACAAACGCCTCAGTGAGCGAATGATCCTCGGGGGCGTACACGTTGGTCACCGAGAAGGAGGAGTCAGAGACGGTAGACGCGAGAGAGACGGTGAGGGCAGTGGCGGATCTACCATTGGGGCGAGCTGGGGCGGCCGCCCCGGGTCGCCGGCGGCGGAGCAGCAACCCCCGCCTACCTACCCTTCCTCTGCTCCTCCCAATTTCGTTCGATGGCGGGCAATTTTCATGGCGGCGCGGATGTTTCCTGTTGTCTTGTTCCTGCGAAGCCGTACGCGAGGCCATGAGGGTGACCGGGTGAGGGAGAGAAAGAAGATTGGGCTGGGCTGCAGCGTTTGCACAAATTGCACTTAAGGCCCAAAGACCACAAGCACGCTGCCGGCCACCAATACAACCAATCCAGCCCCAATAGATCCCCGAGCACTAGCCACTCACTGCTGCGCCGCCCCACTACTGTCCAACATATCTCTTGTGTATTTTGAATTGTTCTACTCTTTGGCTCATACCCTTACTGAATACTTACTTAATCAGTGTATGAATTATAGTGCCAAGTGCCAACACCGCTCTAGGCTAAGCTATGTCGCAATTGATAAAGTGCTGGCAACAAAGTGCTTTGTCTGGTTAATTCTAGTAAAATGAGCAGACACATTACATCCAGGTATTATCAATACTGTATTGCTGTGTGCAATTAAAATAGCTTCTGATGCTAAAGTTGCACTTTCGATGTCATACCACCAAGAATTGTGGTAGATCAAGTGGAATCACACGATGAATTCATATCTTATTGGCTTTTGAAAGAACACGACGTGCCAAGATATCGAACACAAAATGAATGGAGCGACAAGAGTCCATGTTATCAGTAGTTTCTAATAACTTTTTATGCCTTTTCATGATTTTGGTAGTTGAATGCCATGACTTTTGATTCAGTACACGTGTATTTGCATAAAAAAAATTGACCTTAAATGTTCGCCCCGGCTAGCTTCAATTCCTGGGTCCGCCACTGGGTGAGGGAGAAACGCGACTCGGCAGAGGAGACCCGAGACAGAAGCCGAGGATCCCAAGCAGTGACGATACCACCGCGGGAGCCATCTGCATCCTTAGTAACGAAATCAGAAAGGGGGCTAGGGAGGAAGGACCGGGCTTTTAGAGGGCCTAGTGTTGCAAGTTTAGTTTCTTGCAAACATGCAACAGTGGGGGCGGCCGAGGAGAGGGAGTTATGAACAAGGTCGCACTTATCACAATCCCCAAGCCCTTGCACATTCCAAAAGAGAAAGGAGAGACTCTGAACACGACTAACCATAGGCACACACAGGCACCCGGGGGTTGATACAGAGGCACACCATACAACCCAAGAAAAGAGCGAAGCTACACCAAAAGGAGCAGACTAAAGAGGAGAAGGGATACAACCGGGTTACCACACACCCGGCGAGGGAGAGCCTAGAGCCCAAGCTAAAACGAGACACGCTAATCATGGGAGGGAGCCGGCACCACGGAGGTCTTGAGGGCCGCGGCAGCGCGCAGCCCGGCAATGGAGGCAGCCGAGAGCGGCTGAAGCACTGCGTCGAGGACCCGATCCCTGGCCGCCCTCGCATGGAGCCTGGGGGAACAGCCGATCAGCGCATCCGCCAAGGCCCTCCGCTTGACCGCCTTGTCAATGATCGGCACGAACTTGCCGGAGTCAGCGCGCACCAGCCGAGCACTGCGACGCCCCCCTCCCCACAGGGTTCAGGCAGAGAGGACACAACAGCGGAAGGGGAGGAGTCAACGGGGGCGCCCATGCAGACGGGGCCCACCCCATGCAGCCCCATGCACGACACGTCCTCCTCTAGTTCCTCGATGCGCACCGAGGAGGCCGAGGGAGAGAGGGACAGAGCTGGCGGCAGGCCCAATGGGCGGGGCGGGCTAAGGCGGGGGAGGGGGGTGCGCCGAGCACCCGAAGCACGGAGTCGAGAGCGAACCCCCCTCCAGCACCAACCCCACCACCCATCCTCCCGACCCGGCGAAACATCGGCACCGGGATATCTCCGTGGCGGCGAAGCCCGTCAGGACGGTTGTGAGCGAAGGGAGGCGGCGGGTGGCTGAAGAAGGGCACATACTCCCCATCGGCGTTGAAGGAGCGGGCCATGGGCCAGACAGCTGTCAGCTCGATGGAGACGACACGCATTGGCCAGGCCCCCCCCCACGGCCAGACATCGCAAGGGATGTCCCGCGTCCTCTTCTGCAGGACGACCGCGCGGATCGTGGCGAGTTCATGCCCGGAGAGGGCACGTGGGTCGACCTCCAGGACGCGCCCGAAGCCAGAGAAGGTGGCAGGGATGCAGATAGGCGTGACGAATTCGGCGGGGAAGCCCGTGGCAGCCAAGAGAGCGCACTGGCGTGCGCGCTGCGGCTCCCGCCCGAAGAGCTCCTCGCGATGGAGGTCGATGCGCACCCCCTGGTAGTCCAGAGGCTGGCGGTTGATGGCTTCCTCCCTAGCTGCCCTGGAGGCGAAGCGGAGGTAGCACACCCCCACCGACGAGGGCACCGTGTCGAAAGAGAGGTGCCCGAGGTCCCGCATCATAGCCTTTTGGATGGCCGTCGTTGTGTTGACGAACGCGTTGGGGGGCTCGATAGAGACGACGGCGAGGCGAAGCGCCGCCTCTAGGTCACCCGGGGGCATGAAGACGTCCATCACGTCGGGGCGCTGGGACTCGGCCGCCACCGAGACCCGGCTCCCGGAGGAGACCGCCTCGGACGAGGTCGAGCGGCGCGAGGAAGGCAGGTCTCGAGGGAGAAGGAGCTCCGGCGGCGGAGCGGCCGGGGCGGCCGCAACGGGCACCGGCTGCGGGTGGTCAAGCAGCTCAACCGCCGGAGGAGGGGACTACGGCGGCGAGCACACGACGGCATCAAGAGAGATGTAACGTGGCGAAGGCTGAGGGGAGGGAGCGGGAGAGCTGGGGCCGCCGACCTCGAGGCGTCGCGGCTCGATTAGACGGGCCGCATGCGACACAGGACGGCGAGCAGCCGACGGGTACGGGGTTTGGCGACGCGGCGGTGGTGGGGGCGGAGGCGGTGGTCGGGTGGAGCGTGGAGGGGGGGAACACAGTGGGACGAGGCACAACGGAGGGGCGCGGGGGAGCCATGGGACACGAGCGGGAGCGCGCGCGGTGGCCGGAGCGACGGCAACGGCGGCGGCGAACAGGGTCCCGGCAGTCCTTCACAAAGTGGCGAGTGGAGAGACAGCGTTAAGGGAGTGAGGAGGAGGAGCTGGGCGAGGAGAGGGAGGGGAAGGCGCGGGCGCTGGGGATAATAAAGCCGCGCGGTAAGGGCAGGCTTCAATTCCATCGGGCGAGAGGGAGGGCTGAGACGGGGAAACCGGAGCAAGGCGGCCCCCCACATTAAATGCAATAAGCGCCTGGTCGCTGTCGGATAGCAGGGGATCTGCGTCCGCCGCGCGGGACAGTGCGCAATCCCGCTGGGAAGCGGTAGGCAGACCGCATTTGCTCCCCCCAGGGGTACCGGGGTCATCCCCAGGAAACGCGGCCAGCGGGTCCGGCCAACCAGGGCGTGAAACGTGGCCAGGGACGGGATGGGGCAACAGGTGGGAGGCAGGACCTAGGAGGAGGCGCGCGACCCCGAGCCGAAAGGCTACGCCTGCTCCCGCGCGCATTAACCCGCGCTTTGGAGGCGGTAGGTGGAGCGCCCGCGCGAGCAGCGAGGACCAGCGCAGCCGACGCACGCGCCTCCTCCACCGACAGGTGCAGCCAGATCGGAATAGCCGCGTCGGCGCCGGCGCCCGAGTCCACCATGAACCGGGCCACCACCGAGCTCGCAACCTGAATGGAGAAAACCAACGGCTCCACAAGCACAGCTACCAGGCGCGCGGGGCGCACGCAGAAGCGGATGGACGCAAGGGTGGACATCGAGGCGGCGGAGAGGTGACACCCCGTCGCCGGAGGAATGACCCAAATCATCCCCGGGGATGCACCCGGACCAGCGGGGTTGAAGACAACGGAGGAGTGGAAGAGGGAAGCGACTCTGGACTGAAAAGCTTTACCTGGGCGCGGCACCACCCTGAACCCCTGGCGCTTACGACGAGCCCGCTCGCCATCGGAAGAGGGCCCAGGCCGGCCGCCAAGGGGAGGAGCGGACGGAGTAGTGGCAGGAGCTGCGAGGGGCTGAGCGTCGGTGGACGGAAGGGCGGCGACGGAGTCGCTCGGCGGGTCGCCAGTACCGACGCCAGACCCCCCCATCCCCCTTCCTCCTGGTTGTGGCGAAGTTTTTGACTGGAAATCGGATGCAACCTCCGGAACAGACGTCAACAAGCATCAGAATGTCGATGGCCTCCTGAGTATGAGACAAACATTAGCGTTGGCCAAGGGATGGAAGCATTCATGCATAAAACTTGCACTGAACGAGAACATGGGCTGATGTAGCTCAGTTGGTGGCTGACGGAGATACCTGATGGGTGGTCGCGAGTTCAATTCCTCAAAAAAAAAAAACTTACACTGAACAAGTGCATACACTAAGACAAGAAGACTCACTCGCACCACTCATCGTGGGCTTTTCAAGACCGACAACAATAGAGAGAATGAAACAAATGGGTTACGAATGAAGATAGACAGAGTGTGGAAAAAAGCAGACAACAAGAGAGGGAATGAAACAAATAGGCTACGAATGAAGATAAACAGAGTGTGAAAAAAATAACAGAGTTTGATGAACTAAAAAGATTCAGACAAAATGGCATCTCTAAATCACCGGCGTCCAAGAAGCAGCCGTAATAGAGGATGGAGAAGACCTCAAGGATCTTGTGGATTTCGGGGAGCTCCATGTGGGCAGAAAGTGGCCGGAGAGGAGAGGGCAGAGACTCAGAGATGAATGACGTGGGAGTGGGAGTGGGAGGAGGCTGAGGAGATGAGCTCGATTCCCATGGAGGAGAGGTTTATGGGACCGCCTGACAGCTGCCGCTGTGGTACATGGAGCGCAGGTGCGCGGCGGCGCTGACCCCCCGGAGGTGGGTGAGACAGCGGCGGCCGCTGGAGTGGTAGCACATGGGCCTTTTGGCTAAGAACAAAATTTTCAAATTTATTTTGATCTCGATAGCACGTCCTAACTGGGCCTCCAGAATTTGGCCTGTAGATTGTTCTACATAAAACCATATTTTCAAATTCCCGTAGAAACCCCACATTTTGGAAACACTGCAAACTAAGCTCGGTGATGGCCCCTGACTCAAAAATGTCCCTGCATCATATTTATACCTTCTGATTCTGAATTAATTCTGCGTAATCGCCTGACAATTTCAAAATCAACTACTCTCTCCGATCTTTTTGGTGGTCTGCGTATTAGGTGGAATGTAGACAACTAGAAAGGTTATGTCAGATTCGAAAAGAATCTCCAAAATAAATATGCCCTCTGACATAAAATACTCCATTGAAGGAGAAATTATTACTCTGGCAATTCAACGTACAACAATGAACAAGAGTTGCACGTCCTGGGTACACAAATGATTCCTCAAGCTATTCTACGTACAAGAATGAACAAGAATTACACATCATGGGTCCACAGAAAACAGCTCACACGTTTGGGCACACAACAACTAGATCATCGTAGATTAAGCATTGGTGTGTTCCCTACGGGCCATTCTTTCCACTCCTGCTCCCCAACCTAGGTGACAGGAGGCGATGGCTGATCTACCTTACTCTTTGTAGAGTACGAGGCCCTCGTCTTCCTCCGTCTGTCACACACACACATACGACGGGAACAGGACTCCAGTGATTCGGTCTGGTGGTGCTAGGGTTAGGAATAAGTTTACGGTTGTCTTCCTTCGGCCGTGGCGAGATGATGGTGTTGTCTCGAAACAGGCTTTCGCCATGCTTTATAGAGGGGTGACAAATGTCAAAGTGATTCAAGGCTCCAACACATTATTTTGGAAAGACTTGCGGTTGGATGAAGTATTGGAAGACAAATACACTAGGGCCTTTTATTTTGCAAGGGATGAGGACATTTCGGTGAAGGATCTTTTCGTAGCCACAACACTGAATATGACCTTCCATACTCCTCTATCCCCACAAGCAGTGGCGGAGCCAGGATTGAAGCAAACCCCGGGCGAAAAAAATTCGACAAGATGGAAAGTCTTTACCTCCTATAACTACCGTAGTAGCACCTCATATATACCAAAAAATACACATGCGAAATACATACAATATGGCTCAGTTGCATAATATTCCCTCCGTTCCTAAGGGCATCTCCAGCCGCGCCCCCAAGAAGGCCTCCCCAGGCGTTTTTTTCGCGCCGGCGCCGAAAAAACGGCCCAGTCGCGCCCCCAGGAGCCCGATTTTCGCCGGCTTGGGCCGAAAACAGCGCCGGCGGACCCAGCCCGAACCCGGCGCGCTGGGGGGCGCTCGGGGGCGCCGGGCGAAGTTTTTTGGCGCGAAGAAACCGCGGGCCCGACGCGTCAGCGACCAGTTTACTTCTCGGCCCTTCGTCGTCCTCATCGCCTCATTTCCCGCGGCGAATCAATGCCAAAGCTGCCGCGCTGCCGCGCCGGTCAGCCTGCGCCATTGATGCTTCACGGGCGGCGCAGTGAAGGCCGGACGACGCGTCTCCCTCGCCCTCGCCTCGCCCGCCACGCGTACGCACGGTGCCACGCGTGTGGGCGGCGCGTCGGCTTATATATGCCGCGCCCCGGCGCACTCGGTCGTCACACTTCCCCTCCGCCGTCGCTCCTTCCCCTCCGCCGTCGCTCCTTCCTCCCTCTCCTCTCCTCCTTTTCGCCGCCTTCCAATGGCCGAACGTTTCCCAGGCGACGGTGCGGCGGCGAACGGCTTCGGCCGCCGCCATCTCCATGAAGACGAGGCTCGCCTCCTTTACGAGGCCGAGTACCCGGTTCCGCCGGACATGCGGGTGCCCGGGGCATGGAGGATCAGCGCCGGTGACGTGCCGGTGCCCCCGGTACCCTCCGGCACGGTGCGGCGCGCGGAGATCGCCCGCATCCGGTCGAATCTGCCGCCTGCGGCGAGGGAGGCGCCGCGGTACGCCCCCGACAGCCCGCTGTGGGAGCCCTACTTCCGCCGCCGTCACGCCCAGCAGCTCGAGGCCACCAACGGCGTCGTGCCCTCCGGCAGGCAAAACTCCGCCGGCCGGCGTCGATGGTGGGGCGTGCCAGGGCGCACGCTGGACGCCGTCCTCGAGTACATCGAGGGCGGCAACACGCCGCGCCTCGACTACCCAGCCCCCCTTCCTTTTCACGCCGCCGAGGAAGCTCCTGGACCCCGAGGCGCATGGAGACCGGGGGGTCCTCCTCTTCGTCCGGCGGCTCGCCCTGCCTCCACCCCGTCAAGCCGGAGCCCCAGGACACGCCTGTGGCCGCGCGCACACGCAGCTCCGGCGTCCGTATCGGCGCCCCGTCAAGCCGGAGCCCCGCCGGCCATTTTGTCCTCGTCGAGCCCAAGCCGGAGCCCGGCCTCGTCGAGCCCAAGAAGGAGCCCGGCCTCCCCTCGGAGTACGAGGAGATAGCCCGGCGCGGCTTCTCCGATGAGGACGCCATGCGGTGGGCGCGGGAGGACTACCTCCGCGAGGAGACGGTCCGGCAGTGCCGGGCCCTGGAGGAAATCGCCGCCCGCAAGCGCGGGCGCGAGGACGAGCACGGCGTCGTGATCCTCGACAGCGACGACGACGACGACGACGCCCCCGGGCCTTCCAACCCGCCGCGCCAACCGGGGGAGGGGTGTAGCAGGGATGGCGGAGGTTTAGGCGGGGGCGGCAGCGGCGACGACGACGACGACGACGACGACGACGACGATGACGACGGCGGCGACTACACACGGTTCTACAGCCTCCTCGGCATGTAGACGCGTTGGGCGGGCGGCGAGGCGGGCGGCGAGGAGGGCGGCGAGGCGGGCGGCGAGGGAGACGGCGGGATTAGCCCGCCGGTATTTTTTTTGTAAAATATGTTTATGTTTGAACGAACTCGCCGAAGTTTGCTATGTTTGTGCCGTGTTTGCGCCGTGTTTGTGCCCTCTTCAAATTTTTTAAAATACCGTGGGCGCCGCGACTGGGGGGCATCACGCCCCCAGTGCGCCGTTAGCGCCGGTGCGCCCCCAGGGGGCGATTTTTTGGCCCTCCTGGGGGGCCAACGGCTGGAGATGCCCTAAATAGAGTTAATTGCACAGAAGTACCACAATTAAGGCATCACATGCAGATTGGTACCACGATTGCTAATTTTTGCGTGTCAGTACCAACATTGGTCCAAATTTTTGCAAATTGGACTAAAACGCGTATTTATACGTATTGACGCCCGATCCGACAGGTCGAGCCCACCCGTCAGGTGCCACGCTGGCCAATCGGCGCGTGCCCGCGCGTGCCCGCGTGCTGACTAGGACGAGCCGGTGCGCTGCTGTCCTAACCGGTCTGGTCGCACCAGCTCCAGCCCGGCCGCACCATTCCCCTCCCTCCTCCTCCTCGCTCGAACCCTAGTCCATGGCGTCGGCGATTCCGCCAGTCAGCGGCGAGGGCGTCCACGGCGTCGGAGAGATGCCATTCTGGCCTCCTAGCGGAACGGTTGGCGTCGACGGGGATGGCGGCGACGAGTCCAGCTCCGCATACTCGACCGACGACGAGGAGTCGATGTTACTCACCATGGAGCAGCGGTTGCGGTTGGCGCATCAGTTGGTGGCGAACCCTAGCAGCAGCCATGAGTTGACGCATGGACTTGGCGGCGTGCTGTAAGTACCCTTGTCCTACTCCTCTGATTCATCCAATTGGGCATTTTTAGGGTTTGTTCATCTTCTGCTTTATCTAGTTGGGGATTAGGTTTTATCCAATTGAAGTGACTAGACTAACCTAGTAACATAGTGTATTGCACTCTCAATTTAGTTCAATTACTGTGGCTCTCCAAATTGTTCTGTACTGTCTGGTACTGTAATTTAAGCTGTTTTGTACTTTACTGTTGCTCTCTAAAATTTGCTCTTGTGCTAAATTAGTAAATAATAGACTTACAGGTTACTTTAAATTGTAATGTACTGTACTGTTGCTCTCCAAATTAAGAGTAATTATAATGAATAAATGAAATTTAATTTTTTCTGTAGTTTGGATGAAGACATTTGGCAAGTAAGAATCCATTTTGATGCAAGAGAACCATTGGAGATGAAGCTGTGTGGTTCAGATATTACTTATCTGAATTTGGTTGCAGTGATGGAAACCCAAGGATTTAATGCATATGATTGTTTGTTTCACATTGAAAATCCATCTTTAGGAGAGAAAGGGCTAGATTTGGTAGACAGTCATGCAGAATTACAGATGATAAAGAGGAAGATCCAGGACAAATTGGTGCTTAATTTGCTAGTCAGGGCTTGTCCACCCCCTGATACTGATTTTGAGAGGCAGCATTTTGAAAGGCCAGACTTGTCCACTGTGGTGTACCAAGAGCCTGTTGTTTATGATCTGAGTGAGCCTCCTATCTTAGCTGTTGATCAGGAAGGAGTAGTCTTTGAGAGTCAATGTAGCACACATCACCCTGTTGCTTCTGCTGGTGTTTGCACACAAGAAAGCAGAAATGCAACTAACAAGTTGAAAGCAGTTTTGGAAGAAGAAGAAGAGGGATATCAAGGATTTGAGGCTTATGAGGACAGTGATTCCTCTGATGAGGATGGTCAAATTGGAAGTGACCCTAATGACATGGTTGATGAAGAAGATGTAGAGGTGGAAGAGGGAAAGAGGCAGAGAGAGCTAGAAGTACAAGAGGAAGAATCAGATGATGATCAATCAGAAGAGGAAGAAATGCTGCATTATGAGGGTGACACTGAAGTTGAGGACCCATTTGAGGTAGAGGAAGATAGGACTTTTGAACAAGAAGAAGAAATTATAGTTGAACCTGTAAAGAAGAAGCAGAAGCTGCCAGTTAGAAGAGGCCCAACCACTAGGTCAGATTGTAGTGAGCTACCAGAGGTTGAACCTGATTTCAGACCATCATCAGATGAAGAAGAGGAGGGGTTGTTGAGGGAGAGTGATGATGATGGTTTTCAGCCACTCTCTTTTGTCCTACAAAAGAAAAGGAAGAGTAGGGCAAAGAAAAGGCCTCCTAGGAAGTGGTACAATGAGAAAATGGAGCAACCACATGAGCAACTGTGTATGAATTTGTGTTTTAGGGATTAGCATCAATTCAGAGAAGCTTTGTTGAATTTGCACATCATGCAGGCCAGGAATTTCAGGTATCACAGAAATTCAGATCAGAGGATAATTGTTGAGTGTACAGATAAAAAATGCCAGTTCTTAATGGTGGCAGCAGTTATAAAAGGGGAGAAAACATTTGTAATTAAGAAGATGAGACTAGAGCACACTTGCCCTAGTACCACTGAGACCACCAGGGTTAGTGCTAAGTGGCTAGCACAGAAATATGAGCATCTCTTTAGATTTGATATAACTACTGGTATTCAGACTATAATTGATGCATGCAATGAAAAATATGGTGTAGATGTGCCCAAGTGCATGACATATAGGGCAAAGAACATAGCTATTGATGCTGTGTTAGGAGATCACAGGAAGCAATATCCTAGGCTTAAAGACTATGCTCAGACTGTCATGGACACAAACCCTGGGAGTAGAGTAATAGTCACTACTGTTACTCCAGTACCTAATGCAAAAATACCCTACCCAGGCCCAAGATTCCATGCCATGTTTTTTTGCCTTAATGGAGCAAGGGAGGGGTTTCTCAATGGGTGTAGGCCTTTCATTGGTTAGTTCTTGAACCTTGTGTGAACCATTTACATATTGTAGAGTACTCCATATTGTATCTCACTTGGAAATGTTGATTATGCAGGTGTTGATGGATGCTTCATTAAGCTCACTACAGGTGCTCAACTACTTGCTGCCACTGGTAGAGATGGCAACAACAACATATATCCACTGGCATTTGGCATAGTTGGTCAAGAGGACACACTTAGTTGGTGTTGGTTTCTACACCAACTGAAAATTTGCCTAGGGGGAGAAGTGGGCAAGTTTGGAACTTATACTATAATGTCAGATAGACAAAAGGTATGTGTTTGCATATTTCATTCTGTTTTGAACAAGTGTTTGCATTAGCTTAGATTTTCAAATTGTTTGTAGCTTAGACTTGTTAAATTGTTTGTGTCAGGGGTTATTGAATGCGGTGAATGCTGTGTTTCCAAGTTGCAACCAAAGATTCTACCTTAGACATTTATATGCAAATTTCCAAAATGCTAGGTTTAGGGGTGATGATCTTAAGAAGTGCATGGATAATGCTAGCTATGCCTACAATGAACACAAATTTAATATTGCAATGAATGATCTTAGAGCTGAAAGTGAGGAAGCTTGGGAGTGGCTTACTGCAATACCAAAAAAAAACATGGGCAAGGCATGCATTTGACACAAACTGCAAGACTGACTTGGTAGTGAACAACTTGTCAGAGGTGTTCAACAAGTACATTCTAGATGTTAGGAGAAAACCTATAAGGACAATGTGTGATGGGATAAAAGATAAGCAGATGGTGAGGTGGCACATGAAGAGAGAGAGTGTAAAGGAAGCAAGATGGGAGATAACACCTCATTAAAGTGAGAAGCTAGAGATTGAGAAGGAGAGGGCCAGATACTGCAAGCCAATACAGGCAGGGGTCAACTTATGGCAAGTTACAAGTGGGCAGCAAACACATGCTGTCAACTTGGAACTTGAGACTTGTGGATGCAGGAAGTGGGGCCTTAGTGGCATACCTTGCAACCATGCCATCTCTGCAATAAACAAGGCTAAAAGGAAACCAGAGGATTATGTTAGCAAATACTTCAAGAGAGATTTTTATGCTGCAGCTTATGAACCAATGATCTTTCCTGTGCCTGGTGAGCATGATTGGACAAGGACCCCTCGTCCAGACATAGAACCACCTGCATTCAAAATCAAGAGAGGAAGAAGGAAAGAAAAGAGGATCAAGGGCAAATTTGAAGTACCAAAGCCAAAAGAAACTTCAAGAATGGGGACCATAACATGTGGCAATTGTGGTCTCCAAGGGCATAGGTACACAAACTGTCTTAAACAGTTGAAGCCTGAGCTAGCTTTGAGGAAGAATAAGCATGTGGTAATAATTTTTCACCTTCAAATATACTAATGTTTTCTTTCTTGTACATTTCTTTCTAGCATTATTAACTGTTTCCTTTTCTTTGCAAGGCTAATCCAAGTACCTCACAGCCAAGAGCTGCTGGTCCTTCTACTGCACCAACAGCAAGACAACCAAGACCTGCTGCTTCTGCTCCTACACCACCATCATCTGGAAGAAGAGGAGCTGGTAGAGGAGCTGGCAGAGGAGCTGGTGCTACTTCTACTACAACACCACCATCTAGCAGAGGAAGAGGAGCTGGCAGAGGAAGAGGAGCTGCTACTTCTACTACAACACCACCATCTGGAAGAGGAAGAGGAGCTGGCAGAGGAAGAGGAGCTGCTACTTCTACTACACCACCACCATCTGGAAGAGGAGCTGGCAGAGGCAGAGGAAGAGCTGGAAGAGGTGCTCCAATGCCATTCATTGCCCCAAGGCAATATGCTGACATTCCTACTAATGGCACACACACTGGATGGATGTCCTACTTCACTGCTAGCATGGGAGGTGGAGGAGCCATGTAATGTGAAATATTGTGGTGTTATTTTGGTTAACCTTGATGCTTGAGGTGGAGTACTGGTGGAGTACTCTAGTAATGTTGAACTTGATGCTTGTAATGTTGAACTGCATGGATATGTGGTTGAACTTTAGGTGATTATCTGAATGTTGAACTTTAGTTGGTTATCTGAACTTGCTACTGGATGCTGGTAATGTGAGTTGACTGTGACAAATCAGTACCACATTTGCAGATAATTGTGACAAATCAGTACCAATTCCGCTGCTAGCTGTTGCATGTCAGTACCAATATTGGGACATCACATAACATGCAGTACCACATTTGGGGATTCTGACATGTGGGCCATCCACCTTTCCTACTATTAAAGTGTGACAGCACAAGATCTCAGAGGAGTGTGGGGACGAAACTAGGGTTCATCCGCGCAGCCAAGGAGAAATCTCAGAGGCGCTGACTGGGGCCGGCGGCGGAGATGTCGTGGTCGTCCAGTGCCGGGTCCGCTCCCGGATTTCGTCGAGCTACAGGAAGGAGGGGGGAGGAGTCGCGCTCGCCGGTGCGCTACCACGAGAACCCAATGGCATACGAGCCTCCGGTGATGTGCCACTGCTCAACTCCGAGGAAGGCGCCAAGATGGATCTCCTGGAGCAGGCAGAACCCTGGTAGGAGGTACTACAGCTGCGTGGATGCTATGGTGAGTGCTGTTTTTTCCCCTAATTTTCTTCCTCTTTCTTCCGTGCAATAATTTTTGGCAGCATGGTGAATTTGCTTGTGTATCTTAATAGCACGGTGGCTGTGGATTTGTGCAATGGCATGATGATCCACTGCCCACATTCTGGAGTGAGCTCATTGGGGATCTGCGTGATGAAGTATGGAGGCTTAAAGGTGCAACTGTTGCTAGATCTGAAGATCAATTTCCAATCCTGACTCCAAGTGAAGATGATGGCACAAGGGAGGCCATGTTTCTGTCTCTGCAAACTCAACTCAGAGAGAAGAATGCAGAGATTGCAGGGATTAGGGCCAAATTTCACAATGTGTTGTTTCTTTTCACTATATTTGTGCTTGGCTTAGTTGCAGGCAAGATATTAAGTTAGTTAGTTGCTTCAGTTGTAGCCAAGTTGTAATGGATCAAGTTGTAATGGATCAGTGAAGTTATCTTCTGATGCAATGAGATTTAGTGAGTCTTGTTCCTCTTTTATTGCAATGTACTGTCTGGTTTGCTGCAACATTGTCATAATGTACAATCTACATAATCAGCATAACCATAGCAATACATAACCATACATAATAAGAAACTGATCCATACATAGCAATACATAACCATTGTTCACAATACATAGAGGAGTTCCACTTCAAATGCATAGTTCATCCTTTTCTCACAAAAGGATGAATAGCATAACTACTACATACATACACAGCCATAGTTCACCATTAGTACAAGCATACAGTACACAACATTAGTTCCTAGATGCTAGGTCATTACACAACCATCATTCCCAAAAGGTCAGCAATGCCACTAATCTCATTTCATCTTCTTCACTTCTCCAAGATGGCTTGAATCCCCCTGAACTTCTCCTTCAACTTTTCATTCTGAAACTCTAACTGCCACTTCTCTTCAATATGCTTTTTATTTCCCTTAAGCAGATCAGCAACCTGAAGCTTCAACTCTAGCTTCTCTTGGGTGAGCTTCTCCTGACACTTAGTTAGCTCTGCATTCTTCAGCTCCAAATTCATACTAGCTTCAGTAAGCACTTGCTTCTCTTTCATTTTGTTCAACTTCAAGTTCTGAATGACTGTTGCTTGAGCTCTTGTCAGGTTGAGCAGCACCTCATACTTCTGAGTAAGTTGCTGGGTCTCTGCATCTTTCTTTGCCATCTCAGTTGCCATCTTTGCCTTCATATCATCAATCAGTTCTTTTCTTACCTCCTGCTGATATGTAATGGCAGACTGCAGATGCCTGAAATCCACCACCTTATCTTCCTGGAAGTTCATCAGCTCATGCACATCTTGGACTAGCTTGTCATAGTTGGCCTCCAGCTTGTTCTTCTCTTCTGTCAGATGGTGGATAGTGAAAGAATTCTCAAGATTGTCATTCACCCTAGCACTTTTGGCATCTTCAACCATTGCCCATAGCTTCAACAATGCATTCTGCATTGTTGGGGGCCACTGGTGATCAACCCATTCAACAAAGCCACAATTCCTACCTTCCTGCAAAAATAATAACAACAACAAAACAGTTCATACAGCAAGTAATTACACAAAATCACTGCAGTTGCCAAAAAGAATGTCTAAATTTAGCATCAGACCACTAAATTTAACAAGAGGAGCAGCCACTTGAGTAGCTGACTGACTATGTTCAGCCATTGTTCTCCAGCAAAATATACTCATGCTTGACCTAAATAAGCTACTCTAACCACTACGAATCAAAATGTTGACACCAAGCAGAGTACTCCAGCAAACAGAGTTCAATATGGCACTGACCAAGTAAGAAAAAAAATCAGTATGCCTACAATCCTACAATACATACCGGCTGTGCACATGCTAAAAACCTCCTGCCTGTGTTTGTTCCTTCAAAGGCAACAAGCCTCTCAGATGCCATGCCGTGCTTCTCACATGGAGACATCACATCCAGCTCAAGCCCCTTGTAATCTGGATCTTCAATGGTGAAAGGAACCTGCAGAAGCTCGCACAAAGACAATGGCCAAATCAAAACCTAGCGAAATCAACCAAATCAAGAAATCCCAAATATGAAACCCTAACCCTAACCCTGTACTGACCTCGTTGAGACCGTCTGTGGAGGAAGAATGCATGTACGGGGGGCTAGAATGGTCGTCGCTGCTTTCGTCCTCCAAAACCATGGCGACGGCGGGGCGGTGCGGCGGCCGGCGGCGATGGAGGAAACGAGCGAGGAGGAGGAGGGGGAGGGGAATGGTGTGGCCAGGCTGGAGCTGGTGCGACCGGGCCGGTTAGGACAGCAGCGCACCGGCTCGTCCTAGTCAGCACGCGGGCACGCGCCGATTGGCCAGCGTGGCACCTGACGGGTGGGCCCGACCTGTCGGATCGGGCGTCAATACGTATAAATACGCGTTTTAGTCCAATTTGCAAAAATTTGGACCAATGTTGGTACTGACACGCAAAAATTAGCAATCGTGGTACCAATCTGCATGTGATGCCTGAATTGTGGTACTTCTGTGCAATTAAGTCTTTGTAGAGATTCTATTAGGTGGACTACATACGGAGCAAAATAAATGAATCTAAACTTAAAATGCATCTATATACATCCGTATGCGGTTTATAGTGGAATCTCTACAAAAGACTTACATTTAGGAACGGAGGGAGTAGATCTAGAATTTAAACCCAATGCCCACGGATTCTTAAACCTGCCAAGCTACATGCTACATACTATAGTATGAATAAGCTTTTTGCATTAAGAAAAAAACATCCTTTCTGCCAAAGAAAACATACTTCACTTGAGTACATTAGTAATGATTTACCTGAAACAAATATGTCGGAAGTTCTTCTCGGTTGTATTCATTTGCTCTGACGAAAAAATCTGCTGCTGCAGCTTTTTGGCACCGTGCACAAGATCAAGCAAACAACTCCTGTGAAGAAAATGAACATACTGGATACAAGAAATCTGTTCAATTTAAAGCAACAAAAATGAGCAGATCTTAGACAGAGCTGTGTGCACATCAGTTTGAAGCAGCAAATGCAATGAAATATGAAGAATAAATCTTCAGAAATGCGTTCAAGTTCTCACAATCATATAATCATACTGGTCAATACGCTCACTCGAGAACTTCCCTAGCGCAGGAGCAATCTGTCCAGAAGGGCGACGGGGCAACGCGCTGGCAGCCCAGGAGAGGCGGCCGCCATGGCACGCATTGAGGAACGGGGTGTGGTGCCAGGGGGGAGCCCCGGTGCAGGTGAGGGACGGCTGGTCGGGGAGCAGTAGATCGAGTTCACGGCCGCTCGTCACACGAGTTAGGTCAAGGCCGCTCCTTGTGCGTGGAAGGAAACTGGGAGGACAGCAGACGAGACCACGTTTTCGGCCCCTTCGTGCGTGGTGGCCTAGAACCAGGGCCCAGCTCGAATCATAGGTAATTTGGCGTGAAACAAATTTCTCACGCCCCGGGCCTGTGCCCTGGGTGCCCGGGTCGTGTCTCCGCCCCTGCCCACAAGCATTTGATGAAGTCCACAGTCTACAGAGGGGCACTGAGCATGTGGAGTTGGATAGCCACAATCCTATACATGATGCATGGGTGTGCGTTTGGGGGAAGGGTGAGTACACAGCAGCCCAATACTATGCCCACTATTATAGCTAGAGATGTACAGACACACCAATCGTACGCATGGCTCTGCAAATCAAAGTGCACAATGAAGATTAAGGTATTCGGCTGGCTTCTTATGTCTGATGGGCTCAACACGAAGAAAATGCTGAATAGGAGACATTACCACATTGATGATGGCCCTGAATGTTTCCTTTGCCCCAGCCAGATGGAAGAGACGCTTGAGCACATGATCTTCACATGTGATTTCAGCAAAAGGTGTTGGGCCTATCTGGGCGTTTGTTGGCCCTCCTCAGGCACAAGACTTGAATGGATCTCACATGCCAAATGCTCTTGGGCCAGACCCCTCTTCATGGAGATATTCCTTGTTGCATCGTTGAGCATTTGGAAAAGAAAGGAATGACAGGAAGTTCAGAGGGATTCAGCCCAGCTTCCAGTCCTGGAGGAAAAGATTCATTGAGGATTTCTCCGTCTTGACTCATAGGGTCAAGGAAAAGAATAAAAATTTCTTAGCTTCTTTTGTAACTTCCTTACATTAGCACCTTGAGTTTGGAACCAGCCCAAAGTGTACTGGTTAATGTAATATGTACATTCATTTATTCATTTAATAGAAAATCACAGTGAGAAACTCTCTCACTGTCTTACGATAAAAAAAATGGTGATCTAGCCCTCTTACAAAGTCGATCCTGAGATATTAGGCGCACGCAGAACGCACACGACTACACTACCAGCAATGAACTCCGGAAAAATTAAACACCCCCATGCTACAACCTAGCACACCTAACCTCCACGACAACGCCCTCAAGAGGGAGAACGGCGCAGAGCGTCGCCGCTGCCGAGTCTACAACGGACACATGTCTTCACAAGGAGCGCTAGCACCGAGAGAAGAACCACAACGATGTCTTCAAGAAGATTGTCGCACCCTCGGGAGTCGCCGCCATCGGCGCCAAGGCACGGAGCTTTCGCCCAGCAACTCACCTGTGCCACTACGAGGCTACCAGGAGGAGCGCAACGATGTCAGAACCCTAGATCAAGATAAGGATGCCGCCCCTCCAAGGGAGGGGCATATCTAAGGTACCCATCGTTGTTGCCCAAGCAACCTAGGAGAGGAGCCACCACCACCAAGATGATGCCCGTTGAAGAGCAACCATGCAGACCGCCATCCGGGGCAACCATCCCTGCGTCACTGTCGCGAGATACCATGTACCGCTCACATCACAATGCATACCATAGTAGGAAGGTCGATGACAGCCATCTACTAGTAGCATGTCATCAATCCCCGAGTCTATGTAGGCGCCTCCACAATAGGAGGCACCCGCACCTGCGTCCCAGCCTATGCCCGATGGACTGGGGGGACATGACTCCGAGACTGTCGACTGCCGCTGCCGAGCCAGCCACGAGCCCATGGCTAGGTGAGCTGACACGACGCCAAGTTCATGGTCACCAGTGCGGATCCGCTCACCGACACAACGCTAACACGACCACCACCATCGAGCACCGTACATGCGAGGAGATAACGAGCCACATTACCGGGCACCTCCCAGGCCAAGCCCGACCTCTCCTACCCGAAGAATAAGCAACGGTCCGTCCCGGGCCATGATGAATTACAGTCCACGATGATTTTAACAAGGCATTCAAAATGCAAATATGCCGAACCCAAAACACAAACAAAATCTTCAATTTGGACTTCATGTTCTTCAACCCTTCGGCCTTGCATCAAAAGTCTTGAATCGAACAAAGACCTTCACTTCGGACTTTCTTTTCATCCACCCGTTAGTCTTCATCAAACCAAAAGATCTAGTGCTCTCAGGTCGCTTAACCTTGCGATTAAAGCATTGTGTATATATAAACATTAGAAGTAGATGGCAGAAACAACAACTCATAGATGGCAGCCCAATTGATACAACATATATAATCGTATGGACTAAAGCACAACATCGCATGTTTATGACAGAATATATGAAAGAGCATAGATGTAAAATTATTGATGACATCACAAGGAACTTACTTGTCAATTGTAAAGGTTAGTGACCTCCTTGACGTTCTTGGCTTGCCTAACCCGTTTAGATCTATGCTTCACCAAATTACCATCACTTGTTACCTCACCATCGTTTCCAACTTGGCTTGGTAAATCCTTCTCAAGTTGCATTGGCGAATCTCCTCCATCAGATTGACTTGCACCATAATCATGGATATTATCGTCATCGTCCATTTGCATCTCCTCATTTTTTTTCTCCATCATCCTCACTATCATTGTAGTCCTAATCTTCTTCTCTTGATGTCAGCATCGCCACTATTACCTGCTCAAGTAACATACACACAGCTATTATTATATATAAAGATCAGGAGCGCCTTAATCAGCTGTCCCTTTTCACTTCTCCGGCAAGTCTACGGAAGATAGAAATAGTACAATGCATGTGGTAATTATACACTGCTATAAAGGATGAATTGTGACAGAAGGGCGGTTCAGGTGCATCAACAAGGCCTTCTGGAATGCGTTCTCGGTATCCTTATAATTGCAGACCCCACGCACTTGGATCTGCTGGAAGTGTAACAATTGCTACATGCTAACTATTGTAGTGCCGCCCCAGTGGCACGCAGCCATCCAGAGTGTTTGTAAACTGGGCATAGCACCTGCCTCAAAGCCCAGGTACGATGTAGTGTTTTTACTAGACCAGAATTTTAGGGACTCCAGAACTGGGAATTGCCCCGTGCCTAACGTAGCTCTTTCATCAGGGATTTCACATGCTTCGAAATCCAGGTAGACGAGGCAAGGAAGCTCTCCAAGCAGATGAACATCCTGAGTTCATGTCTTTTCAACATACAGCTCAAGGAAGCGCAGGCAATGGAGACCACACAACCATTTTTGAACTCTCCATAATTGCTAATGAGGCAATTACAAGATGCTCAATATGTTGAAAAGGATTAGATAACGAGCCCAGCTGCTGGCTATCCTCACGCTCAACAGGATTGCCAGAGATGAACAAATATTCAAGGTTATAGAGCTTCCCAATGGAGCAAGCCAAAGCATCAACTTTCAGCAACCCCAAACTACGACCTAGTGACATATGCAGTTCCCTCAGATTGGTCAGCTCGCTGAGACCCATAAAACACTCCAGCGAGCTCTTTTCCATGTCAAACCCTCGCAGAGTGTGCAGTGATTTCATGTTCTCGATACCTTCAGGGAGGTATGTAAAAAGTGGAAGAAGCAGAGAGGACAGGCGGGGAAAATGAACTATATCTGAGGGGATGCTCTCCATCTTTGTGCACTTTTCTGTGTCCAGTGTCTCCAAGTAAACAAGCTCCCAAGTTTAGTAGGGAGCTTTATCTTCCCATAAGAACTTACCATCAGACACCTCGGCTGAAACAATTGGCTAAGAGCGGTGAGGTCAACTATCTCCAAACCATTATAAATGATTAGCACACTGAGGTACTTGAACCAGAAAAGAGGGAGTATAGGCTTATTGAACAGTAATTATCAAACTTGTGACATCCTAGCAGCAATAGCCATGTCATATGTTACTCCACCAACAACCATGGAGCTCAGGGTTAATCGACGAACCTTGTTTTTGCAGCGATGCAGTAGTCTTGCCATGTCCTCAGAATTGTATGCCACACTTACAAAATTATATTCCACACACTTGCTTAGGATCCAATCAAGCATCATGTCGTGTACTTTGCAAGACAACACCTCTCCATACCTAGTTACCCAAGGTTGAATCATGCTTCTATTGACGAGCTCATTAAAATAACTCCTGCCAACATCCACCAAATTGGGCCCATGCAAACTGCTGATGAAGCCTTCAGCTATCCATTGTTTACCCAGATGATCCTGTCTAATGATGTCGTCCTCGGGATACATACCAAGGTACAGAAAACATGCCCGGAGTGAAGAGGAAGATCTGTGTAGCTAAGGTTTAATATACTTTTTATCTGTTCCAATGAAGGATTTGTGGCAGGTTGGGCACGCAACGATTTGCTTATGCTCTCCCAATGTTTCCCTGATTTCACTTGAGTAGCTAATTGGCTAGCTATAGTTATAATTGCGAGCGGCATACCACCACACTTCTTCAGAATTTCAGCCACAACATCTTTAAGATGGGGTGGACAAAAACTTCGGACCCAAATACTCTTTTGGAGAATAACATTCTTGATTTCGGATCACTGAGGGGCTTCATTGTGTAAATGCACTCACGGGCACTGTGACAGGCCATGCTAGCCACATCTTCCAGTCATGTGGTTACAATTATTCTACTCCCGTTCGTAGGGCGACGGCAAGAAGTTTCATGTTGTTGTTGTAGCACACCATGATACGTCCATTTTGCATCATGCTTTTATATCGATATTTATCGCATTATGGGCTGTTATTTCACATTATGTTACAATACTTATGGCTATTCTCTCTTATTTTACAAGGTTTACATGAAGAGGGAGAATGCCGGCAGTTGGAATTCTGGGCTGGAAAAGGAGCAAATATTCGAGACCTATTCTGTGCAACTCCAAAAGTCCTGAAACTCCACGGAATATCTTAAAATAAATAAAGAAAAATCGTCGCCAAAGATGAAGGCCAGGGGGCGCACACCTTGCTCACGAGGGTGGGGGGCGCCCCCCCTGGGGCGCGCCCCCTACCTCGTGGGCCCCTTGGTGGCTCTCCGACGCCCATCTTCTCCTATATGAAGTCTTTCGATGAGAAAAAGCATTAAGCAACCTTTTGGGACGGGACTCCGCCGCCACGAGGCGGAACCTTGGCGGAACCAATCTAGGGCTCCGGCGGAGCTGTTCTGCCGGGGAAACTTCCCTCCGGGAGGGGGAAATCATCACCATCGTCATCACCAGCGTTCCTCTCATCGGGAGAGGGCAATCTCCATCAACATCTTCACCAGCTCCATCTCATTTCCAAACCCTAGTTCATCTCTTGTATCCAATTCTTGTCTCCAAGTCCGGGATTGGTGCTAGTAGGTTGCTAGTAGTGTTGATTACTCCTTGTAGTTGATGCTAGTTGGTTTATTTGGTGGAAGATCATATGTTCAGATCCTTTATGCATATTATTACTCCTCTGATTATTAACATGAATATGCTTTGTGAGTAGTTACTTTTGTTCCTGAGGACAAGGGAGAAGTCTTGCTATTAGTAGTCATGTGAATTTGGTATTCGTTCGATATTTTGATGAGATGTATGTTGTCTAGCCTCTAGTGGTGTTATGTGAACGTCGACTACATAACACTTCACCATTATTTGGGCCTAGAGGAAGGCATTGGGAAGTAATAAGTAGATGATGGGTTGCTAGAGTGACAGAAGCTTAAACCCTAGTTTATGCATTGCTCGTAAGGGGCTGATTTGGATCCATATGTTTCATGCTATGGTTAGGTTTACCTTAATACTTTTGTTGTAGTTGCGGATGCTTGCAATAGAGGTTAATCATAAGTGGGATGCTTGTTCAAGTAATAACAGCACCCAAGCACCGGTCCACCCACATATCAAATTATCAAAGTACCGAACGCGAATCATATGAACGTGATGAAAACTAGCTTGACGATATTCCCATGTGTCCTCGGGAGAGCTTTTCCTATTATAAGAGTTTGTCCAGGCTTGTCCTTTGCTACAAAAAGGATTGGGCCACCTTGCTGCACTTTAATTACTCTTGTTACTTGTTGCTGGTTACAATTTATCTTATCATAAAACTATCTGTTACCACTTATTTCAGTACTTGCAGAGAATACCTTGCTGAAAACCGCTTATCATTTCCTTCTGCTTCTCGTTGGGTTCGACACTCTTACTTATCAAAAGGACTACGATAGATCCCCTATACTTGTGGGTCATCAAGACTCTTTTCTGGCGCCGTTACCGGGGAGTGTAGCGCGTTTGGTAGGTGGAATTTGGTAAGAAAAATTTTATATAGTGTGCTGAAATTTTCTGTCACTTGTTACTATGGAAAGTAATTCTCTGAGGGGCTTGTTCGGGGTATCTTCACCCCGTCCAGTAGAGCAAAGAGTTGCTCCTCAACCTACTGAACCTATTGAAAATGAAACCCCTTTTGAAATTCCTTCGGGTATGATGGAAAAACTGCTAGCTAACACTTCTATAGGAGATGGAACAAAGCATCCTGATGAACATCTACTCTATGTGGATGAAGTTTGTGGACTATTTAAGCTTGCAGGTATACCCGATGATGTTGTTAAGAAGAAGGTCTTCCCTTTATCTTTGAAGGGAGACGCATTGAAATGATATAGGCTATGTGATGATACGAGATCATGAAACTATAAAAAATTGAAATTGGAATTTCATCAAAAGTATTACCCTATGCATCTTGTTAATCGTGATCGCAATTATATATATAATTTTTGGCCTCGCAAAGGAGAAAGCATCGCTCAAGCTTGGGGGAGGCTTAAATCAATGTTATATTCATGCCCCAATCATGAGCTCTCAAGAGTGACAATCCTTCAGAATTTTTATGCTCGGCTTTCTGATAACAATCGCACCATGCTCGATACTTCTTGTGCTGGCTCTTTTATGATGAAGATTATTGAATTTAAATGGAATTTATTGGATAGAATTAAACACAACTCTGAAGATTGGGACCTCGACGAAGGTAAGGAGTCAGGTATGACACCTAAGTTTGATTGTGTTAAATCTTTTATGGATACCGATATTTTCCGTAAGTTTACACTACTAGGGAAAACCTTATACAAAGAACTTTAGCAGTAGCGTGGGTCAAAAAAGCATGCTGCTGCTAAGTAGCAGTAGCGCGCCCGGGGAAACCGTGCTGCAGATAAAGATCTAGCAGTAGCGCGTCTGGCTTTAAACATGTTGCTACTAAAATTCACACGGCCTAGCCGATAGGCTACACATAGTAGTAGCGACCTATGACGAACCACGCTACCGCTACTTCATTTGTAGCAGCGCGTTTTAATAAAAACTCGCTACTGCTAAAGGTTATAAAATTAAATGGAAAGAAAATAGAAAGGTAATTGAAAATGAAAGAAATAGAATAAGGTGAAAGGAAAAAAATAAAATGTGAAGAAAACTAAATGAAAAAGGGGAAAAAGAGAAAGGAGTAGCAGTAGCATGTATCACGGAACACGCTGTAGCTAAGATAGCAGCAGCGCTTTTCCTGGAACGCGCTACTGCTACTTCTGACTTAACCATGGGGTTCGTCCTTCCCCACGCGGCCACTTCCCCCAAATCCAACTCTCTCCACTGTCGCTGCCGCCGTCGCCCGTCGGCCGCCGCGCGCTCTCTGCACTCTCTACGCCGCCCCGACCCCAGATTCAACGCTGCCCCCGCCCCCGACCTCAACGCCGCCCCGGACGACGACGCCCCCGACCCCGACCTCGACGCCGGCCGCCATCCGCCGCGCGCCCGAGCCCCGACCCTGACCTCGACGCCGCCCTGCCCCTCCCTCGTCGCAGGCACCCGAGGTGAGCACGCCCGCTCCTCCCTCTTCCCTACCTCTGCCTAGGGTTTCTTTATATTTTAGTTGCATCAAATTAGTTAGGGTTCATGTAAGAGTGGAAACAAATCGGATGCGGATGCGGCTCAAATGAGTTAGGGTTCATGTAAAGGTGAAAACAAATCAAATTTCTAAGATGAATCATAAAACGAGTAAAATTTGACCACTTATTTCACTTTATAGTTGGATAATTGAAATATCCGCTACCACTTTCCACCCCTATAGGTTCATCAAATTAGATGGTAATTAGGGCAGTAGTTCCTAGGTACTAATTAGTTAGTAAGAACTAGGTACTAATTAGGTACTAGAATATTTTTATTTATAGTAAGTTTATTTTTAGTAAGAACTAGTTGAATTAATAGAACTAGTTAGTAAGAACTTGTTGCTATTTTTTAGTTAAAGCAATTTTTCCCGCCTCGACGTGGACGATGCCTATCCCGCATCCTTGTCGTCGAGTCGGCGGAGGACGACACCTGCTTGACCAGATCGGCCATGTCCGGGACTGGGCTCCGCCGGGGTGGTACTGGGAGGCTCTACCTACCGGGGGGCGCAGGTTGGTGAGGAGCCAGCCTGTCGTTGACCCGAACCTTCTTTGGTGGCGGTCGCGTGGGCCAGTGACGATCCAGAGGCTCGAGGACTCTGCGGAGGTGGTGCATCACCGTGTCAGTGAGGAGGACGCCCACGTCCGTCGCTACTTGTTTGCGTTGGAGCGCTGGTCGTTCTCCAATACCTGGCAGGTTCTCCAGGGATCTCACTGGAGCTATGATCCCGTGATGGTTCCTTCTCTGTGGGTGTCCACCGCCTGCGCCGATACCTGTCGTGTGCTAGGGTTTTAGTTGTATTAGTGATGTTATATGTATGACACTATTCGTGATGTATTAGTGATAATATTCGACGATGTACGGACGCATGAGATGATTTACTTTTGCTTATTGAATGCATGCTAATATGAGTCCTAGAAGATATTTTGAAATGTATATCTTGTGTTGCTCAATATCCAAGTGGCCGGTCATGTTTGCGTGTTACACCTCCGAGTGGCCTATGTTTTGCCGGAGTGTTGATTCATTTCCGTTCCAGCAAATTTCAGGCGCTCGATATGTCCTATTTTAGCAAAGCTCATGCCGGATTTTTCCGTGAATTTTGGCATGACTTGTGCCAGAATATGTAGGAAATATCGAGTGCCCCGGATTTGTGTGTTGAGTATCCTGGTAGTTGTCTTCGATCGATTTTCAATTAATGTTTTAATTATGAACATAGGAAATTTCTGACGACGAAAAGGATTTCGGTATTTGCAAATACTGCGAAGACGAGTGCGGCCTGTGCGATGGAATCTTCCTAGATGATGATAGGCGCTTCAGCATCAAGCTGGACGAGAACTTCGAAGTGGATACAGTAAGTCATAACGACAAGTCTTTTTTCATAGTTAAGCATGACATCTGCTTCATTTGCTTCAACTTATATTTTTTTTACTATTCTACTAGCGTATCCCCTGCCATGCAAGAGTTTTTGTATTGGATAAGATAGGTTTCAGTCATACTATGGAGGTAAAGAAAGTTTATTTGAAGAACGACCATGGTTATATTTTCCATGCAAAATTTTACAATTCAGACAACTACACCTATTTTTGATGCAAAACATGGCGAGCACTATGCAAGATTTATGCATTTGAGCCTGATATGGTTATCACCTTTGATATTCGTCCGGAAGATGATATTGAAGGTAACACCGACATCTGGGTCGATGTGCAGATGCCTCCAGTTATACCATTATGTAAGTTTCTCAACCATATTTATGTCTTTGATATTGTTTATTCAAAAATAGTTGACAACTAATTTGTATTGTCAGCTTATTTCGGTGCAAGCAAATATGTCTAGTGCTTGGTAGACAGGACCTACTACTGTCCCGATGCTGAACTAAACTGCGAGGAGCTAAGTCATTATGTTTCATGGCTTGAGGATCTTGATACTGTCAAGACAAATTTTCTTCCTAGATTTAGAAATGTTAGTACTGAAAACGTGCGACCAATAGTGTTCGTAATGAACTACGGTCACATCTATTTAGGAAGGATGGTAAGATTTGTACTATTTGTCCTCAGTGCATCTTTTCCATACATTATTTTTGAAGCTAAACTTCATTGCTAAGTATGTTACCATACGATGTTCTTCAACAAGGACTCCCGATGAATGTTGTGCTTTATGGGATCGAGACTAAAGGTACCATGAGTATTATCAGCTTACGGCCAAGATATCCTACAGATTACTTTAGTGCATTCAAGATTAGCGACGGATGCTTAATAGTGCAAGACTAGACCAAATATGTGATGGAGGAGCGCAGAGAAGTACTAGGGGGCAGCAAACAGAGGCGCTACCCATGATTAGGAGACAGGTTCATCTGCATGCTCCAACTTGATCAAGGAGGAGAGCTACACATGTTTTATGTTGTTTTACCTAAGAGAGAGCAGCAGGAGTGATTAGCTAGCTAGAAATGAGTTTCAGGATGATGATGTGCTACACTATTACTATGATGATAAAATAGCTAGTGTTGGTGGTAATGACTATGATGATTATTATTAGCTAGTGTTAGTGGTGATTAAATAAATACTGTTGGTGGTAATGACCATGATGATGATAAATATCTTGTGCTGGCGGATTAGATTCAAGTGGAGGCAACATGTGATGCACATCGAAAGTACTACTAGTCCAAACTAGATCAAGTTTGGATTAGTAGTATACTTTTGACATGCACCACATATTGCCTCCACTTGAACCTAATCCACCTTCATTTGACACTGTTATGGACATAATGATGTAAACCTCATAACTGGTATTGTATCAATATTTGTACGATGGCAAATAAATAAACTAAAAAAAAGAATACTAGTAGCGATGGAGAGAAAACACGCTGCCAGTAGTTACATTAGCAGTAGCGTGGGAGTGAACAAACGCTGCAACTATTCGTCCTAGCAGTAGCGCGTGCGGGCACGCCTTACTGCTAAGCAGTAGCTGTAGCGCCTTATTAGTAGCGCGCCTACCCGCGCTACTAGTGAGCACAAAACCAGCGCTACTGCTAGGGTTACCCTAGCAGTGTTAGCACTAAATATGGACTTGAGTCTGAGATAGTAGCTTCTTTCTGTGAATCTTTTTCTACTTATATTGATCTCCCCAAGGAGAAGTGCTTGAAATATCATCCTCCCATAGAAGTAAAAGTAGCTGCACCTATTAAAGTTTAAGAAAAGATTGTCACTTATAATGATCCTATTGTTCCTACCTCTTATGTTGAGAAACCACCTTTCCCTGTTAGAATAAAGGATCATGCTAATGCTTCAACTGTTGTTCGTAAAAGCAATATTAGAACTTATACACCTCCTGAGCAAGTCAAAGTAGAACCCAATATTGCTATTGTTAAAGATCTCTTGTCTGATAATATTGATGGGCATGTTATTCAGTTCTGCGGTGAATCTGCTAGAATTGCTAAACCGTGTGCTAAAGATAAACATAGACCTGTGGTAGGCGTGCCTGTTATTTCTGTTAAAATAGGAGATCATTGTTATCATGGCTTATGTGATATGGGTGCTAGTGCTAGTGTTATACCTTATGACTTGTATAAAGAAATCAAGCATGAAATTGCACCTGCTGAGTTAGAGATGTTGAAGTCTTGTGTGGGAAAACTAAATATCATGCTGATTTTCTTGTTCTCAGTTCTCCACAAGATAGCTTTTGTCCCATTATATTTTGTAGACCCTTCTTGAATACTGTTAATACTAAGATAGATTGCGAAAAGAATGTTGTTATTATTGGCTTGGATGATTTGATTAATGAGTTTAATTTCTCCAAATTTAGTAAACAACATCGTGAGGAAGAATTGCCTAGTAAGGATGAAATTATTGGTCTTGCTTCTATTGCCGTACCTCCTAGTGATCCTTTAGAACACTATTTGCTAGACCATGAAAATGATATGTTCATGAATGAAAGAAGGGAAATATATGAAGTATTCTTTAAACAAGAACCTATTCTGCAACACAATTTTCCTGTTGAAATCCTAGGGGATCCTCCTCCACCCAAGGGTGATCCCGTGTTTGAGCTTAAACCGTTGCCTGATAATCTTAAATATGCTTATCTTGATGAGAAGAAAATATATCCTGTTATTATTAGTGGTAACCTTTCAGAGCATGAAGAAGAAAGATTATTGAAAACTCTGAAGAAGCACCGTGCCGCTATTGGATATACTCTTGATGATCTTAAGGGCATTAGTCCCACTCTATGTCAACATAAAATAAATTTGGAAGCGGATGCTAAACCAGTTCGTGATCCTCAACGACGTTTGAATCCTAAAATGAAAGAAGTGGTAAGAAAAGAAATACTCAAGCTTCTGGATGTAGGTATAATTTATCCCGTTGCTGATAGTCAGTGGGTAAGTCCTGTCCATTGTGTCCCTAAGAAGGGAGGTATTACTGTTGTCCCTAATGATAAAGATGAGTTGATCCCGCAAAGAATTATTATAGGTTATAAGATGGTAATTGATTTCCGCAAATTAAATAAAGCTACAAAGAAAGATCATTACCCCTTGCCTTTTATTGATCAAATGCTAGAAAGATTATGCAAACATACACATTATTGCTTTCTAGATGGTTATTCTGGTTTCTCTCAAATACCTGTGTCAGCTAAAGATCAATCAAAGACTACTTTTACATGCCCTTTTGGTACTTTTGCTTATAGACGTATGCCTTTTGGTTTATGTAATGCACCTGCTACCTTTCAAAGATGCATGATGGCTATATTCTCTGACTTTTGTGAAAAGATTTGTGAGGTTTTTATGGACGATTTTTCCGTCTATGGTTCCTCTTTTGATGATTGCTTGAGCAATCTTGATCGAGTTTTGCAGAGATGTGAAGAAACTAATCTTGTCTTGAATTGGGAAAAGTTCCACTTTATGGTTAATGAAGGTATTGTCTTGGGGCACAAAGTTTCTGAAAGAGATATTGAAGTTGATAAAGCCAATGTTGATGGTATTGAAAAGATGCCATGTCCCAAGGACATCAAAGGTATAATAAGTTTCCTTGGTCACGCCGGATTTTATAGGAGGTTCATTAAGGACTTCTCAAAAATTTCTCGACCTCTGACTAATTTATTACAAAAAGATGTACCATTTGTCTTTGATGATGATTGTGTAGAAGCATTTGAAATACTTAAGAAAGCATTAGTCTCTGTGATAACCCACAAGTATAGGGGATCGCAACAGTTTTCGAGGGTAGAGTATTCAACCCAAATTTATTGATTCGACACAAGGAGAGCCAAAGAATATTCTCAAGTATTAGCAGCTGAGTTGTCAATTCAACCACACCTGGAAACTTAGTATCTGCAACAAAGTGTTTATTAGCAAATTAATATGATAGTGGTGGTAACGGTAACAAAAGTAAAGACAACAAAAGTAATGTTTTTGGTATTTTTGTAGTGATTGTAACAGTAGGAACAGAAAAGTAAATAAGCGAGAACCAGTATATGGAAGGCTCGTAGGCACCGGATCAGTGATGGATAATTATGCCGGATGCGGTTCGTCATGTAACAGTTATAACATAGGGTGACACAGAACTAGCTCCAATTCATCAATGTAATGTAGGCATGTATTCCGTATATAGTCATACGTGCTTATGGAAAAGAACTTGCATGGCATCTTTTGTCCTACCCTCCCGTGGCAGCGGGGTCCTATTGGAAACTAAGGGATATTAAGGCCTCCTTTTAATAGAGAACCAGAACAAAGCATTAGCACATATTGAATACATGAACTCCTCAAACTATGGTCATCACCGAGAAGTATCCCGATTATTGTCACTTCGGGGTTGTCGGATCATAACACATAATAGGTGAATATAGACTTGCAAGATAGGATCAAGAACACACATATATTCATGAAAACATAATAGGTTCAGATCTAAAATCATGGCACTCGGGCCCTAGTGACAAGCATTAAGCATAGCAAAGTCATAGCAACATCAATCTCAGAACATAGTGGATACTAGGGATCAAACCCTAACAAAACTAACTCGATTACATGATAAATCTCATCCAACCCATCACCGTCCAGCAAGCCTACAATGGAATTACTCACACACGGCGGTGAGCATCATGAAATTGGTGATGGAGGATGGTTGATGATGACGACAGTGACGAATCCCCCTCTCCAGAGCCCCGAACGGACTCCAGATCAGCCCTCCCGAGAGAGATTAGGGCTTGGCGGTGGCTCCGTATCGTAAAATGCGATGATTTCTTCTCTTTGATTTTTTTCTCCCCGAAAGCCAATATATGGAGTTGGAGTTGGCGTCGGAGGGTCTCCAGGGGACCCACGATGTAGGGGGGCGCGCCCTAGGGGGGGGGGGGGCGCCGCCCACCCTCGTGGACAGGGTGTGGGCCTCCTGGTCTTCATCTTTGGCGAGGATTTTTTATTATTTTTGTATAAGACATCCCGTGGAGTTTCAGGTCATTCAGAGAACTTTTGTTTTCTGCACATAAAACAACATCATGGCAATTCTGCTGAAAACAACGTCAGTCCGTGTTAGTTCCATTCAAATCATATAAGTTAGAGTCGAAAACAAGGGCAAAAGTGTTTGGAAAAGTAGATACGACGGAGACGTATCAACTCCCCCAAGCTTAAACCCTTGCTTGTCCTTAAGCAATCCAGTTGACAAACTGAAAGAGAAAAAAAAAACTTTTACAAACTCTGTTTGCTCTTGTTGTTGTACTTATGTCAAGCCAGCATTCATGTTTTCAGCAAAGATCATAACTAACCACATTTGCAATAACTCCTAGGTCTCATGTTTACTCATATCAATAACATAATCAGCTAGCAAGCCATAATAATAAATCTGGGATGACAACACTTTCTCAAAACAATCATAATATGATATAACAAGGTGGTATCGAGCTAGCCCTTTCTGAGACCGTAAAACATAAATGCAGAGCACCTTCAAAGATCAAGGACTGACTAGACATTGTAATTCATGGTAAAAGAGATCCAATCATAGTCATACCCGATATAAATTAATAATAATGAACGCAAATGATAGTTGTGCTCTCCAGCTAGTGCTTTTTAATAAGAGGGTGATGACTCAACATGAAAGTAAATAGATAGGCCCTACGCAGAGGGAAGCAGGGATTTGTAGAGGTGCCAGAGCTCGATTTTGAAATAGAGATAAATTATATTTTGAGCGGCATACTTTCATTGTCAACATAACAACTAAGAGATGACGATATCTTCCATGCTAAACAAATTATAGGCGGTTTCCAAACAGAATGGTAAAGTTTATACTCCCCCTCCTCCACAAGCATCAATCCATGGCTTGCTCGAAACAATGAGTGCCTCCAACATTCAACGGGTCCCAGGGGGAGTTTTGTTTGCAATTATTTTGATTTAGTTTGCATAAAGCATGGGACTGGGCATCCCGGTGACCAGCCATTTTCTCGTGAGTGAGGAGCGGAGTCCACACCTCTTGAGAATAACCCGCCTAGCACGGAAGATAAGGGCAGCCCTAGTTGATATATGAGCTACTCGAGCATGCAAAACAGAATGTTTATTTGAAGGTTTAGAGTTTGGCACATACAAATTTACTTGGAACGGCAGGTAGATACCGCAAATAGGAAGGTATGGTGGACTCATATGGAATAACTTTGGGGTTTAAGGGATTTGATGCACAAGCAGTATTCCTGCTTAGTACAAGTGAAGGCTAGCAAAAGACTGGGAAGCGACCAACTAGAGAGCGACAATAGTCATGAACATGCATTAAAATTAATAAACATTGAATACAAGCATGAGTAGGATATAATCCACCATGAACATAAATATCGTGAAGGCTATGTTGATTTTTTTCAATTACATGCGTGAACATGTGCCAAGTCAAGTCACTTAAATCATTCAAAGGAGGATACCACCCCATCATACGACATCACAACCATTTTAATAGCATATTGGCACGCAAGGTAGACCATTATAACTCATAGCTAATCAAGCATGGCACGAGCAACTATCTTATATTTACTAATTAGAGGCACCATATGAGACACCACGTTAATCCCCAAAACTAAGTAAACTAACCGTTTGATCTCCTAATTAATGATTTTCCACCGTTAGATGCGATGTCTCAAGAGTCCTTGGTTGTTGTCCCACCTTAAACCATATTCAGAGAAAAAATAGATCCATCTATGTTTTCTTAAGGAAGATCCATCTATGTTAGTCTCCTTCCTTCTCTACTCCAACTCAAAAAAAAACACCCACCGATCGGCCCTAGGGCTGCTCCACCTCATCCAGTTCTCCTCCCGTGCAATCTGCAGTCTTCACGTAGCAGTTAAGCCCATAGAGGCAACAAACCGTACTGCTGCTTCTCCTCCTCCCGTCCTCCTCCTCCCTTTCAATCTGCAGTCTTAACTAGCGGTCATCTACAATGATCCAAGTATAGACTCTTCCCCATTGCCTTCCTGCGTGATTTTTGAATTTCTAGCTACTACCCCAACCACACAGCGACACACCTTTCGCTAAGGAGAAGGATCTTTTAATCCCCTCGGCTGATGTACAATGAAGCGGAGGAGGTACTTTTGGATGAACAGATGAATCAGAACTAGCAGGAGGAGTGAATAAGAACTAGCAGGAGGAGTGTACTAAGAACAATTTGAAACAGATCAGGCATCAGCACTGCCGTCAGTCGTCCATGAGGGCGTCAAGCAAAGGAGCTACCATGTATCGGTGGCACAAATGTTCAATAGGTTGCAAGAGATGCACAACGCTGCTCCTGACCTATGAAACACATGTGAAACACAGCTAAGTTTCCTGCAAAATCCATCTTACAATTCTCTCTGTATCTACAGATTTCTATTACATATCAACTTTTGTAATTTAATTTAATGTGCCATGTTTCTTGAGAGATTGGAACTGTTGGGAACAATTTTGCAGCTGCATGAAACTTTTGTTGGCAATAATTTGTAGAAATCTTCCTGAGTAATACCATGTAACTGCTATTCCATCCTCACAACTATATTTTCTACACACACAACTTTTTTCATCATACTTAGCTTTCTAACTATTTTTAGGGTAACCGGACCTGTGCTGTCTTACTGGGAATCCAACGACCATGTCTTCTGCTGCGAGTCTTCCATGCAGTTTGACAACTGCATCTGCAACAGCAGCGTCAGGCATTCTTCTTTTTCTTCTTCATCGAGTCAATTTGTTTTCTTTAGTATTAGTTCTGTTTGTGGAGCTGACGATTGTATACAATTCTTGCATCATTAGACCATATTCTGAGAGATGGAATCAAGGGAGTAAATAATCTCGATGGGTTAGTTGTATGTGTAATGGAATACTGCAGTGTGATTGTTTGGGTCCGTGATCTCCACATTTGAAGAACTAGATTTAATAATTTAGCTGTAAGGATGTATGCTATGATTCATTTTCCTCCCGTGAGAAATATATAGCAGGCAGTTCAAATGAGGAACTTCTTTAGACTTAACGCATAGAATAATTCATCTAAATAAGTTTCTTTTTATATGCGCAAATACTCTTAGTAGTTCACACACGTCAGGATATTAGAAATCTAAATATAGCTCTCTTCCTAATAATCGAGCAGCAGACCGTACCATTTTTCTGCAGTTTATGTGCACATGAATGTTTCTGGTGGTATATAGAGCATATGTACATGAAAGAATGTGAAATAACCACGGAAAAGTAGGTAAAGTGGATACCCTTCCACTCCGTAACACTAGAACTGTAATACCCATTACATATATATTGTACTACTTATTCCGAAAAGTAAGCTACTTGATGCCGTCACTCTAATATGGCCTAAGTCCTTTTGTTGGTTTGATAACGACAACGTGGGATAGCTGGAAACAAGATGTAAAAGTCAAGAGAAGTGTATCTTTTATCATCCACAAAGATTGATCTTTAACATCTCTGTTTTTTGTTCTGCTAAGCTTCTGATGTTGGTTCAAGTATACCATTTTATTTAAGAGGGAATATTTAGTGGTGATTGTTGGTCGGTAAACTGTTACTTACCTAAATACCCTTTTTGTTCTTGGAACATATATAGTTTCTCTTTAACATGAGCGTGACAATTTGAAATTGTAATGAGATATTCTTGAAGCATATAAAATATACTGTGGTTTAACCTTCAGTATAATCTTTCTTAGTAAATAGAATGTTTGTAACTAATGTGGAACTAAGGAATTCATGTAACGTGTGTCGCAATCTGCAATTGTACGGACTTATTATATTATTCTATACTTCACACATCACATGAGTTTGATAATTTTCTACTTGCTCTATATTGATTGAAAGCACTGTACATGTTGTCACTGTAGTAGGTATGGGTTGCATCCAAAATGCATTACTGGCTGAACTAGACGTTCTAGCAATAGCACAATAAATTTAAGTCGTGCATTTTCTTATCTTTTCCATTACCTTTGAGCAGACAGTTTAGCTATTATTTTAATAGATCGATAGTTTCTATGCATATGCTTAATGATGGGTTTATGATGTGCAGTCTTCGGTTGGTTCGGGGAGGCATGAGCAAGGATGGAACATCCGGTAATCAGATTGATCGGCTCTTCCATACGTGGTTTCCCTCATGCTTTCTTCTTATAATAGTTTCAAGCTGATTGGGATACTACATCTACCACCAATATTCAATCTCAAGGGTTAAAAGCATTGTACTCGGCTGTTTTATGTTCTTCCCATATGAAGTTTTGGTGTGCTATATAGAACGGTAGGTCATTTAAGATTTTTAGTGTCAATTAAAATGGATAGCAAATGTTTGTTCTCATAGTGGTAACATGGCAGTCATGATAACAGATGAAGCCAAGGTATGTTGGACGATGCTTAATTTTATTAATGTCTACTGCTATATGTTTTTAACAAGTTATGTGTATAATCTTGGAAATAGATGATAGGCTTACCAACAATGTATCTATAATTCAACTTAGGTTTAGCTGGACACATAAATTTGGATTAACAAATTACAATAGGAAGAAAATAGAAATCTGAACCATCTAATTTGTGGACATATTGTAGCAATGGCTGGGTTAAAAAAGACTCCTTCAGTCATTCCCATGTATGCCTCTACGAGAAGTCCAGCAAATACAAATGCTTATGATTTCCCCCCTTATTCGATTGTGCATGTGGATGTGCTATTGTCTATGGAGATACTTAGGTGTTTTGAAATTGTTGGGTATATAGTAATAATATAGTAGTACATTCCAAAGATATTTGGTACTGCCACCAATTCTCTATAAGATGTCACTTTGGTCAAGTCAAGGTCTCCAAAATAAAGGGCCAACAATTTCTATTCTAATATACTTATAAAAACATATAGTATTTTTCTAAACTATTTTTACAAATGCGGATTTCTGGTTGTATATCAGTCGAAATCGTAATAGTGCTGATGTAGTTGTATATGACTGGGCTACTTTCTATGCTAACAACCAATTTACTTAGGCGGGAATATTTATTTGAAGTATACAATTTAATTTATATTTTTAATAGGTAATATTTATTTGGTCTACTTTCACGTAGAAGTAACCACAAATTCCAGTTATTGTAATTCAGTCAAAATCGTAATAGTGCCGATGTAGTTTTATATGATATCGCTGTGATAGGAACCAAGGAAACATTATTATATATATTATAAAGTAAGTTATCATAAGGTATTTTTCTTATAAAAAATTCGTCAATATTTTCACACGAACAATGTTATATAAATTTATATATGTGAAGTTGTCAAAATTTCTAGCCCGTGCAGAAGCATGGGTCAATGACTAGTGATCTCTAATTGTCATTACAAACAGGTTTATTCATAATAAGCTGAATCAAGAACGATGAACTCATCATATTTACAAAAACAAAAGAGGTCGAGTTCGTACAAGCTTTTCCCATCTCAGTCAGTCCATTATATATCATCATAATTGCCTTTCACTTCCACGACCGAACGATGTGAATAATAATAAGAGTGCACGTGCATTGGACTAAGCTGGAATCTGCAAGCATTCAATAAACAGGAGAAGACAAGGCAATATGGGCTCTTGGTTAAATCAACAATGATGCATATAAGATCCACCTCAACAATTTAATCATGGTCTTCTCCTACTGACCCCCAAAGAAAAGAAAATAAAAACTATTTACACGGGAAAGCTCCCAACAAGCAAAAGAAGAACGGGAAGTATTTTTGGATTTTCTTTTTAATTATTACTACTATAATAGGAAAAATAAACTACTACTTATTTTTTTTGTTTTTCTTAAGGTTTATTAAACACACAAGAAGAAAGCAGGAAAAAGAAAATAAACTAGCATGGATATTACAGTGAAAGAGTATGAGCACCGACATCTAGCAATGAGTATGTGAACATGAATGTAATGTCGGTGAGAAGTACGTACTCCCCCAAGCTCAGGCTTTTGGCCTAAGTTGGTCTATTGCCAGGGATAGCCTAGCGGATACCCGTAGGTGTAGCTGGGGTCGTACTGTGATGCAGCGGCTATCGCCTCCTGAGCTGCAGCGTGGCGTCGAGCCGCCTCTGCTCTCCTCTCGTACTCATCTGCCTCCTCTCTGGTAATAATATATCTCCCTTTTGTCTGAAAATCAAAGAAGGCAGGAGCAGGAAGAGTAACATGGACACCATGTCGTTTGTTAAAGATTTGTCGATACTGGAGAGGTGGTACAGTCCTCTCAACAAACTGGTGGGAAACCATAGAATCAAAATCTAAATAAGTAGGGGGTAACTCCATGTCACCGTCACGAATGTCTATCTCAAGAAAATTAGCTAAGTGGGTCGCATAAATTCATCCAAAGAAATCTCTGTTATCTCTATTATGATGCAACCTACGAGCTACAATGGCTCCCATGTGATAAGATTGGTCTCCTAGCACAGCACTTCGGAGAATGCCGAGATCAGGGGCACACATGTGACATGCTTCATCCTTAGCATTTATGCGTCTACCTATGAGGAGCAAAATAATGTATAGCAGGAAAGTGAATGCTCCCTATAGTGGCTTGCGTTATATCTTTAGATTCCCCCACAGTTATTCTAGCAAGAAAGTCTCTATATACAGATTTAGGGGGATCCCTGATACTACCCCAAGATGGAAGTTTGCAAGCAAAAGTGAAATCCTATAACTCCATGGTATAAGATTTGTCATAAAGGTCAAACATGACTGAAGAAGAATTACGCGAAGATGAAAACTCAAACCTCCCCACAAATGAACTCGTGAGATCACGATACTGGGGGCATTTGTCAGCTTCAAAATCCTCAAGAGCGGCATTACGCAAATATGCGTTAAACTCTTCTTTGATTCCCACTTGATCCATAAAATTTTTCGAAGGCCATTCACAGGGTCTCACAAGAGCGTCTCTTGGTGGTTCCTTGTCAGCATCACGCATTGTAAGCCTGGGACCTTGCTTCCTTGAAGAACCACCTTGGAACATCTTCCTAAACATATTGTTTTCTCGGAAAAATAATTCTGAAATTTTTAGTAACTTCAAACAATAGTGAACCAACTTCAATAAAACTGCTAGCAACTACTCATACAAGTGCCTAGAGCATATATCAAGCATTAGAACTACTTGGAACCATATAAATTTGACATGCAAGCTCAAGAACATAGTCACCTATGCAGCACAAATTTGCAAAGAATAAAGCACTCGAACAAAAACTAATTGGACCAATGGAGGAGTCACATACCAAGCAACAATCTCCCCAAGCAGTTTTGCGAGAGGTCTTTGAGCAAAGAGATCGAAAATCACAGCAAAATCGGCTGGAACACGAGCTTGAGTTGGTTTTTCGGGTTTGTGTGAGGCATAGGAAGAAGATGGGTGCAGGGATAAGTGGAGGAGGGCCACCATGGGCCCACGAGGCAGGGGGCGCGCCCAGGGGGGTAGGGCGCGCCCTCCACCCTCGTGGCCAGGTGGCAGCTCCCCCCGCGGTAATTTTTGCACTAAAAATCCTCAAATATTCCCAAAAAATCATATTAAATTGGCATGGCATTCTGAGGACTTTTATTTTCGGGATATTTTTATATTGCACGGATTAGTCGGGAGACAGACAGAAAAATACTATTTTACTTTATTTCTACTAAATAACAAAAAAATATAAAGAGGGTACAGAAGGTTGTGCTTCTTGTTTCATCCATCTCATGCTCATCAAAAGGAATCCACTAACAAGGTTGATCAGGTCTTGTTAACAAACTCATTCCGACTGACATGGAACCAGAGAAATTTCGAATAACACTATGCTACCTCAACGGGGATATGGACATCCCCAATAATAAGTATATCATATTTCTTCTTGATAGTAGGGAGAGGAAATTCAAAACCTCCAAATATAATCGATGAAATTTTTCCAATAGAGTTGATACTATAAACTTGAGGTTGTTTCCTCGGAAAGTGTACCGTGTGCTCATTACCACTAACATGAAAAGTGACATTGCCTTTGTTGCAATCAATAACAGCCCCTGCAGTATTAAGGAAAGGTCTTCCAATAATAGTAGACATACTATCATCCTCGGGAATATCAAGAATAACAAAGTCTGTTAAGATAGTAACGTTTGCAACCACAACAGGCACATCCTCACAAATACCGACAGGTATAGCAGTTGATTTATCAGCCATTTGCAAAGATATTTCGGTAGGTGTCAACTTATTCAAGTCAAGTCTACGATATAAAGAGAGAGGCATAACACTAACACCGGCTCCAAGATCACATAAAGCAGTTTTAACATAATTTCTCTTAATGGAGCATGGTATAGTAGGTACCCCTGGTTCTCCAAGTTTCTTTGGTATTCCACCCTTAAAAGTATAATTAGCAAGCATGGTGGAAATTTCAGCTTCCGCTATCATTCTTTTATTTGTAACAATATCTTTCATATATTTAGCATAAGGATTCATTTTGAGCATATCAGTCAATCGCATACGCAAAAAGATGGGTCTAATCATTTCAGCAAAGTGCTCGAAATCCTCATCATCCTTTTTCTTGGATGGTTTCGGAGGAAAAGGCATGGGTTTCTGAACCCATGGTTCTCTTTCTTTACCATGTTTCCTAGCAACGAAGTCTCTCTTATCATAACGTTGATTCTTTGATTGTGGGTTATCAAGATCAACAGCAGGTTCAACTTCTACATCATTATCATTACTAGGTTGAGCATCATCATGAACATCATCATTAACATTTTCACTAAGTTCATGTTCATTACCAGATTGTGTTTCAGCATCAGACATAGAGATATCATTTGGATTCTCAGGTGGTTTAGCAATAGGTTCACTAGAAGTTTGCAAAGTCCTATCATTTTTCTTTTTCTTCCTTTTAGAAGAACTAGGTACATCAATATTTTTTCTCTGAGAATCTTGCTCGATTCCCTTAGGGTGGCCTTCAGGATACAAAGGTTCCTGCGTCATTCTACCAGTACTAGTAGCCACTCTAACCGCATAATCATTTTTCTTACTATTCATTTCATCAAGCACTTCTTTCTGAGCTTTAAGTACTTGTTCTACTTGAGTGGTAACCATAGAAGCGTGTTTGCTAACAAGTTTAAGTTCACCACTAATATTAGCCATATAATCACCCAAGCGTTTAATCATAAAGGTATTCTGTTTTAATTGTCTACCAAAATAAGCATTAAAGTCATCTTGCTTAAACATAAAGTTATCAAACTCATCCAAGCACTGACTAGCAATTTTAGTAGGAGGGACTTTAGCTTTATCATATCTGTAGAGAGAATTTACATTTACTACCTATCTCGGGATATAGGGATCAGGAGGTTCTTCAGTGAATAAGGAATTGAGATCATATACTTCTTCAACAGGCGGTAGATTAAGACCATGTATTTCTTCAATAGGAGGTAAATTCTTAACATCTTGAGCTTTAATACATTTTTCTTTCATAGATTTCTTTGCCTCTTGCATATCTTCAGGACTGAGAAATAGAACACCTCTCTTTTTCAGAGTTGATTTAGGAATAAGCTCAGTAATTGGCTCAGGAGCTAGCTCGGGAGTTGGCTCAGGAGGTGCCCAATTATTTTCATTTGTAAACATATTATTCAATAGAATTTCAGCTTCATCCGGTGTTCTTTCCCTGAAAAGAGAACCAGCACAACTATCCAGGTAATCTCTGGAAGCATCGGTTAGTCCATTATAAAAGATATCAAGTATTTCAGGTTTCTTAAGAGGATGATCAGGCAAAGCATTAAGTAACTTGAGAAGCCTCCCCCAAGCTTGTGGGAGACTCTCTTCTTTAATTTGCACGAAGTTGTAAATTTCCCTCAAAGCAGCTTGTTTCTTTTGAGCAGGGAAATATTTAGCAGAGAAGTAATAAATCATATCCTGGGGACTACGCACACAACCAGGATCAAGAGAATTAAACCATATCTTAGCATCACCCTTTCATGAGAACGGAAATATTTTGAGTATATAAAAGTAACGCGATCTCTCATCATTAGTAAATAGGGCAGCTATATCATTTAACTTAGTAAGATGTGCCACAACAGTTTCAGATTCATAGCCATAAAAAGGATCAGAATCAACCAAAGTATTTATATCAGGATCAACAGAGAATTCATAATCATTATCAGGAACATAGATAGGTGAAGTAGCAAAAGCAGGGTCTGGTCTCATTCTGTCTCTAAGAGATTCTTTACTCCATTTAACTATCAGCCTCTTAAGTTCATATTTATCCTGGCAGGAAAAAATAGCTGCAGAAGATTCCGCATCAAAAAGATAACCCTCAGGGATAGCAGGCATATTTTCATCATCACTTTCATTATTGTATTCAGGTTCAACAATTTCTTTTTCTCCAACCCTAGCAATTTGTTCATCTAGAAATTCACCAAGGGACACAGTAGTATCAAGCATAGAAGTAGTTTCATCATAAGTATCATGCATAGCAGAAGTGGCATCATCAATAACATGCGACATATCGGAACGAATAACAGAAGCAGGTTTAGGTGTCGCTAGCTTACTCATAACAGAAGGTGAATCAAGTGCAGAGCTAGATGGCAGTTCCTTACCTCCCCTCGTAGTTGAGGGATAAATTGTTGTCTTAGCGTCTTTCAAGTTCTTCATAGTGTCTAGCAGATATAAATCCCAAGTGACTCAAAGAATAGAGCTATGATCCCCGGCAACGGCGCCAGAAAAAGGGTCTTCATTACCCACAAGTATAGGGGATCGCAACAGTTTTCGAGGGTAGAGTATTCAACCCAAATTTATTGATTTGACACAAGGGGAGCCAAAGAATATTCTCAAGTATTAGCAGCTGACTTGTCAATTCAACCACACCTGGAAACTTAGTATCTGCAGCAAAGTTTTTAGTAGCAAAGTAATATGATAATGGTGGTAACGGTAACAAAAGTAAAGACATCAAAAGTAATGTTTTTGGTATTTTTGTAGTGATTGTAACAATAGCAACAGAAAAGTAAATAAGCGAGAACCAGTATATGGAAAGCTCGTAGGCACCGGATCGGTGATGGATAATTATGCCGGATGCGGTTCTTCATGTAACAGTTATAACATAGGGTGACACAGAACTAGCTCCAATTCATCAATGTAATGTAGGCATGTATTCCGTATATAGTCATACGTGCTTATGGAAAAGAACTTGCATGACATCTTTTGTCCTACCCTCCCGTGGCAGCGGGGTCCTATTGGAAACTAAGGGATATTAAGGCCTCCTTTTAATAGAGAACCGGAACAAAGCATTAGCACGTAGTGAATACATGAACTCCTCAAACTATGGTCATCACCGAGAAGTATCCCAATTATTGTCACTTCGGGGTTGTCGGATCATAACACATAATAGGTGACTATAGACTTGCAAGATAGGATCAAGAACACACATATATTCATGAAAACATAATAGGTTCAGATCTGAAATCATGGCACTCGGGCCCTAGTGACAAGCATTAAGCATAGCAAAGTCATAGCAACATCAATCTCAGAACATAGTGGATACTAGGGATCAAACCCTAACAAAGCTAACTCGATTACATGATAAATCTCATCCAACCCATCACCGTACAGCAAGCCTATGATGGAATTACTCACACACGGCGGTGAACATCATGAAATTGGTGATGGAGGATGGTTGATGATGACGACGACGACGAATCCCCCTCTCCGGAGCCCTGAACAGACTCCAGATCAGCCCTCCGAAGAGAGATTAGGGCTTGGCGGCGGCTCTGTATCGTAAAAAGTGATGATTTCTTCTCTCTGATATTTTTCTTCCTGAAAGCAAATATATGGAGTTGGAGTTGGCGTCGGAGGGTCTCTAGGGGGCCCACGAGGTAGGGGCACGCCCTAGGGGGGGGCACGCCCCCCACCCTCGTGGACAGGGTGTGGGCCCCGTGGTCTTAATCTTTGGCGAGGATTTTTTATTATTTTTTATAAGACATCCCGTGGAGTTTCAGGTCATTCTGAGAACTTTTGTTTTCTGCACATAAAACAACATCATGGCAATTCTGCTGGAAACAGCGTCAGTCCGTGTTAGTTCCATTCAAATCATACAAGTTAGAGTCCAAAGCAAGGGCAAAAGTGTTTGGAAAAGTAGATACGACGGAGACGTATCACTCTGCACCTGTTGTTCAGCCACCTGATTGGAATTTACCCTTTAAAATTATGTGTGTTGCTAGTGATTATGCTGTAGGTGCTGTTCTAGGGCAAAGAGTTGATAAGAAATTAAATGTTATCCATTATGCTAGTAAGACTCTAGACGATGCTCAAAGAAATTATGCTACTACCGAAAAGGAACTTTTAGCAGTTGTATTTGCTTGTGATAAATTCAGAACCTATATTGTTGATTCTAAAGTAACTATTCACACTGATCATGCTGCTATTAAATATCTTATGAAAAAGAAAGATGCAAAACCTAGACTTATTAGATGGGTTCTCTTGCTGCAAGAATTTGATTTGCATATTGTTGATCGAAAAGGAGCTGAGAACCCCGTTGCAGATAACTTATCTAGGTTAGAGAATGTTCTTGATGACCCACTACCTATTGATGATAGCTTTCCTGATGAACAATTAAATGTCATAAGCACTTCTCGTAGCACTCCATGGTATGCTGATTTTGCTAATTATATTGTTGCTAAATTTATACCACCTAGCTTCACATACCAACAAAACAAAAAGTTTTTCTATGATTTGCGACATTACTTTTGGGATAACCCACATCTTTATAAAGAAGGAGTAGATGGTGTTATTAGACGTTGTGTACCTGAGCATGAACAGGAACAGATCCTAAGCAAGTGTCACTCTAAAGCTTATGGAGGAGACCACGCTGGAGATAGAACTACATATAAGGTATTGCAATCCGGTTTTTATTGGCCTACTCTCTTCAAGGATGCCCGTAAGTTTGTTTTTTCTTGTGATGAATGTCAAAAATTGGTAATATTAGTAGACGTCAAGAAATGCCTATGAATTATTCACTTGTTATTGAACCATTTGATGTTTGGGGCTTTGATTTTATGGGACCTTTTCCTGCCTCTAATGGATATACACATATTTTAGTTGTTGTTGATTATGTTACTAAGTGGGTAGAAGCTATTCCAACTAGTAGTGTTGATCATAAAACTTCTATTAAAATGCTTAAGGAAGTTATTTTTCCGAGGTTTGGAGTCCTTAGATATTTAATGACTGATGGTGGTTCACACTTTATTCATGGTGCTTTCCGTAAAATGCTTGCTAACTATGATGTTAATCATAGAATTGCATCTCCATATCACCCACAGTCTAGTGGTCAAGTAGAATTGAGCAATAGAGAGCTCAAAGTAATTTTGCAAAAGACTGTTAATAGGTCTAGAAAGAATTGGTCCAAGAAACTTGATGATGCATTATGGGCCTATAGAACTGCATATAAGAATCCTATGGGTATGTCTCCGTATAAAATGGTTTATGGAAAGCATGTCACTTACCTCTCGAACTAGAACATAAGGCATATTGGGCTATTAAAGAGCTCAACTATGATTTCAAACTTGCTGGTGAGAAAAGGTTATTTGATATTAGCTCACTTGATGAATGGAGAACCCAAGCTTATGAAAATGCTAAGTTGTTTAAAGAAAAAGTTAAAAGATGGCATGACAAAAGGATACAAAAGCATGAGTTTAATGTAGGTGATTATGTATTGCTATACAACTCTCGTTTAAGATTTTTTGCAGGAAAACTTCTCTCTAAATGGGAAGGTCCTTACGTTATCGAGGAGGTCTATCGTTCTGGTGCCATAAAAATCAACAACTTTGAAGGTACAAATTCGAGGGTGGTAAACGGTCAAAGGATCAAACACTATATCTCAGGTAATCCCATAAATGTTGAAACCAATATTATTGAAACCGTAACCCTGGAGGAATACATAAGGGACACTTTCCAGACCGTTTCAGACACCGAAAAGGAATAGGTATGTGGTACGGTAAGTAAACCGACTCCAAAACAATTTTTAAGGCAATATTCCTCCGTTTTGGAATATTTAGAAAAATAGAAAAATAAGTGGCCGTCCGGGAAGGACACGAGGGCCCCACGAGGGTGGTGGGCGCGCCCTACTCCCCTGGGCGCGCCCCCCTACCTCGTGAGCACATCGTGTTCCCTCCGGACTCTGTTTTCTTGCACGATACGTATTCTAGTTGGTAAAAATTCATTATATATTCTCCTGAAGGTTTTGACTCTCGTATCACGCAAATCTCGCCTGTTCTTGTTTCGAGCTGTTTTTCTGACAGGTCTAGATCATCATGACGACTGCAAGTGTTTCCAAGGACAAGTTCTTCGAGAAGGTGATCAACCCTTACCTCGCGAAGGTGCTGTGACACCCTCAAACCATTGAGATGCGTGATGGGTTGCTGCACATCCGCGATGTTGAGGGACCAAAGGGAACCGGAAGCGTGGAGTCGAGGCTCGAAGCAATGGAGCAACAAGTTTTCAAGTGTTAGGGGATGGTGGAGCGTGGAATCAACGCTAGCCACAAGATGCTCGCGGAGTTCACCAACAACTACGAGCCGGATGCCAAGAACACCAAGGAGGCCATCTTCAAGCTACATGAGAAGATCGAGCACCTCCAAGCCCAAATCTATGATCTGCAAAATCAAAACTGTGAGTATGAATATAGATTCAAAAGGATGAGTTTGGCTGCAGATTTGAGGATTCCGGAGACTCGATCATCCTTCTATGATGGTGAGCCTATGCCATGGAAGGTGGACGACAAGCCTGCATCATCAACAACACCTCCACCTTCACCGACAAAGAAGGAGGCATAATCACATGGGTATAGGCACTCCCCTTGGCAACAGCCAAGCTTGGGGGAGGTGCCCCGGTATCGTATCACCATCACAACTCATATCTTTACCGTTTTTCTTAGTTCGATCCTATTAGTAGTATCTTGATCTAGTAGAATAAAGTTTATGGCATGATCTAGTTTTGAGTTTTGCTTTATGATCTCTCTATGTAATCGAGTCCGTGAGCTATATATATAATAAAGTTTAGTGTTGAGTCAAGGGCTTGATTACTTTGCCATGATCTTGGGTGAACAAAAGAAAGAAAGGAGAAAAAGAATAAAAAATGAAACAAAGAGTTCATATTCATCTTATTGAGAGTAATGACTTCACATAGAAAGAGTATGATGATTAAAAGTTGTTGGGAGTTGGCAAATATAGTTTTGGTCATTGTTGCAATTAATAGGAAGTAATAAGGAAAGAGAGGTTTCACATATAGATATATTATCATTGACATCTTTTATGATTGGGAGCACTCATTAAAATACAACATGCTAAAGAGTTGATGTTGGACAAGGAAGACAACATCATGAGTTATGTTTTCTTATATCTGAGATGAAGTATGTTGTCATGGATCCTCTAACATGTTGAGCTTGCCTTTCCCCCTCATGCTAGCCAAATTCTCAGCACCAAGTAGAGATACTACTTGTGCTTCCAAATACCCTTAAACCAGTTTTGCCATGAGAGTCCACCATATCTACCTATGGATTGAGTAAGATCCTTCAAGTAGGTTGTCAACGGTGCAAAGCAATAAAAATTGCTCTAAATATGTATGATTGATTGGTGTGGGAGAAATAAGCTTTATACGATCTTGTGATATAGAAGAAATAAAAGCGACGGACTGCATAATAAAGGTTCATATGTAAAGGGGCAATATAAAGTGACATTCTTTCGCAGTGAGATTTTGTGCATCCAACCATAAAAGCGCATGGCAACCTCTGCTTCCCTCTGCGAAGGGCCTATCTTTTATTATTATCCTCTACCTTATGCAAGAGTCACGGTGATCTTCACCTTTCCTTTTTCATTTTATCCTTTGGCAAGCCCAGCATGTTGGAAAGAACATGATATACATATCTAACTGGATGTAGGGGAGCATGAATTATTATTGGTGACATTACCCTTGAGGTAAAAGGTTGTGGGGCAAAACTATAAGCCCCTATCTTTCTCTGTGTCCGATTAAAATTCCGTAACCACAAGTATTGCGTGAGTGTTAGCAATTATGAAGGACTAAGTGATAGTTGAGTATGTGGACTTGCTTTTAAGCTCTGACATAGACTCTTTCCGATGTTAGGATAAATTGCAATTGTTTCAATGACTGAGGTTATAATTTGTTGATGCTCAATAAGGTTTCTGATTCATACTTTCGCATTGTGAAAAGATCATCACTTGAACATAAGTAATCATATGACAAAATCTATATATGTTGCTGTTATGAGAACAATCATGATGCCTTCATGTCCGTATTTTATTTTTATCGACGCCTCTACCTCTAAACATGAGGATATATTTATTGTTATCGGCTTTCCGCTTGAGGACAAGCGAGGTCTAAGCTTGGGGGAGTTGATACGTCCATTTTGCATCATGCTTTTATATCGATATTTATCGCATTATGGGCTGTTATTTCACGTTATGTTACAATACTTATGGCTATTCTCTCTTATTTTACAAGGTTTACATGAAGAGGGAGAATGCTGGCAGCTGGAATTCTGGGCTGGAAAAGGAGCAAATATTGGAGACCTATTCTGTGCAACTCCGAAAGTCCTGAAACTCCATGGAATATCTTAAAATAAATAAATAAAAATCGTTGCCAAAGATGAAGGCCAAGGGGCCCACACCCTGCTCACGAGGGTGGCCCCCCCCTGGGGCGCGCCCCCCTACCTCGTGGGCCCCCTGATGGCTCTCCGACGCCCATCTTCTCCTATATGAAGTCTTTCGATGAGAAAAAACATTAAGCAACCTTTTGGGACGAGACTCCGCCGCCACGAGACGAAACCTTGGCGGAACCAATCTAGGGCTCCGGTGGAGCTGTTCTGCCGGGGACACTTCCCTCCGGGAGGGGGAAATCATCACCATCGTCATCACCAGCGTTCCTCTCATCGGGAGAGGGCAATCTCCATCAACATCTTCACCAGCACCATCTCATCTCCTAACCCTAGTTCATCTCTTGTATCCAATTCTTGTCTCGAAGTCCGGGATTGGTGCTAGTAGGTTGCTAGTAGTGTTGATTACTCCTTGTAGTTGATGCTAGTTGGTTTATTTGGTGGAAGATCATATATTCAGATTATTTATGCATATTATTACCCCTCTGATTATGAACATGAATATGCTTTGGGAGTAGTTACGTTTGTTCCTGAGGACAAGGGAGAAGTCTTGCTTTTAGTAGTCATGTGAATTTGGTATTCGTTCGATATTTTGATGAGATGTATGTTGTCTAGCCTCTAGTGGTGTTATGTGAACGTCGACTACATAACACTTCACCATTATTTGGGCCTATAGGAAGGCATTGGGAAGTAATAAGTAGATGATGGGTTGCTAGAGTGACAGAAGCTTAAACCCTAGTTTATGCGTTGCTTCGTAAGGGGCTGATTTGGATCCATATGTTTCATGCTATGGTTAGGTTTACCTTAATACTTTTGTTGTAGTTGCGGATGCTTGCAATAGAGGTTAATCATAAGTGGGATGCTTGTTCAAGTAAGAACAGCACCCAAGCACCGGTCCACCCACATATCAAATTATCAAAGTACCGAACGCGAATCATATGAACGTGATGAAAACTAGCTGCACTTTATTTACTCTTGTTACTTGTTGCTCGTTACAATTTATCTTATCACAAAACTATCTGTTACCACTTATTTCAGTACTTGCAGAGAATACCTTGCTGAAAACCGCTTATCATTTCCTTCTGCTCCTCGTTGGGTTCGACACTCTTACTTATCGAAAGGACTACGATAGATCCCCTGTACTTGTGGGTTATCACACCAGTGCAATCATCGGCTCACTACAATCCATGTGTGTGCCCATGGGCAACACCTGCACCGCGGTCGATTTGATAGAGTTGACATCGATCCCGATGTGATTGGGGTACGGGTCCCAATCATTTGGGAGTGTGTCGAATTCCACTGCTACCACAACCGGAGTGGCATCGGTGCTTCCGTCGACAAGACCGAGGTACTTGCTGCCAAGGTAAGGCCGCAATTTTTGTGGGTAGGCGGAGAGAAGATGGCGATCCCGTCACTGGGTTTGTATGTGACACTGGAGTGTCTGGGTAACTGCTTGATGGCGAAGGAGAAATGTGTCGTGAAACTTGTCACCTCACCGATGGCCTTGTCCCAGAGGAGCACTAGCTTCCTACTGGCTTCCTATATGAGGCCCAACCCACTGCATTGGATACTCCTTCCACTATAGGGTTGGGAGTCTGGGTGAGCTCGATCAGGCTATCATCTTGTTGTGCAAGAGTTGCAGTTCCACCGGTTATGATGTTGGAACCATCGAAGGTGCAAGGGTCGAAGAATTTGTAGTTGAATGATAGTGGTCTACAGGGAGGTAGCATGGAGATGAACAAGAATGAGATGAGGAGGAGGAGAACTGTTGTTGAACTCATTGCCACACTACCATCAATTTGGGAAGAAACACAAATGGCCGGTGCATGGGATGAAGAAGAACCACTCCACATGCTTGTAGCCAGCTAGCTACTTAAGATGAAATGAATCTGACACATCAAATAATCCTCTCCGCTGTCGTCTGTCCTGTCAACACGACAACAACGTGCATGGGAGCCCACCATTCACTGAATAACTACCTAAAACTTTATCTTTAATTTACTTGTTCACTAGTTTGGCTTATGGAAGTAAACAACAACAAAATGACACTACTAGGGAAAAGCCTTGCAGTAGCGCGGGTCTAAGGGCTATCGGTAGCGCAGGGCAGCGTGCTACTGATACGGCGCTACAGCTAACGTTTATCAATAGCGTTGTTCAAGGCACGCTATTGCTATACCTACTTAGCAGCAGCGCTTTCCAAGCCAGCGCTGCTGCTAAGTGCATTAGCAGTAGCGTTTTCCTGTCCAGTGCTAAAGATCACTACTACTATATTTTACCATATCTTTTTTTGCTGTGTATTTGCGATGTTTTTTGTACATGTTTTATACAGTATTCTAATCATATCATAAACATGCAATATGCTCATTATATCGTACACATAATAGTCTCATCATATCATAGAACACAAATCATGTCGTCACATCATAATCACGATATAGCTATACAAGTTACATGACATGTCTCATCATACACAATGTAGTACTTCTTGTGGTGTTGGTTCGTATCTCTCTCTCTTGCACTAGCGTGAACCTAAACTAACTAGTGGCTTTCGCTTGGAAACCGGTACACCTGGGCCTGACACTCCAGCCACTCGTTGTATACTCCTGCCATAGCACTTCTTCGCCATTGATGATCTATGCACCTACATCGTCACATGAGTCGATGACATGCAACATATATAGTTGAGCAACAGAAAGAGACAGACTTGGCAAAAATAGAAGCAACATATCATGCATAAGCATAAATAACAAAGTTCATCGTACCCAAAATTCCCTAACTAGAGTGATCTTTGCTAGTTGAGGAGGACGGTTTAATTACATCACAAACAAAGTTTCGTGGTGCATAACTCAAAGTTTCATCATAGAGAAAGTATGGACCAAACGGACACATTGTCATATATCGTCAATCACTCTAACATGTCATGCCATCCATCCAAGTCAGGGAGATAGTCCCCAAGCTTAGTGAAAGCCTTCAGGTCGAGACGTTGAGCCGATACGCGTGTTTGGACGTCTTCCCATGACATTTGCCCTTCTTCGTAGAAAATCCCTATTTTTTCGATGACCTGCTTTCATGATGATTTGGGCAAGTTCATGCTGGATGTGATAGAAGTTAGCTCGAAGTCGATGATCTGGGATTTGTCCTATGTTCTTTGCCCAGTGTAGAATATGGGCATCGCTGGATGTAGGTGACATGCGAAGGTTCTGTTGATCCCGTCTGTACTCCAGCATGTGGTGGAGGACATAGAATTCATCACTAAGAGTACCACTCGGTTGCTGGATGCAGCAGAAGTCGGTCTTATGGCCGAAGGCGGGCCTACGGTTCTTTGTCTTCTTGGTCTTGATCTCTCCACCCTGTCCGCCGTAGATAAAGATAGCACTTTCGAGAACAAACTTGATGTGGGTGTAATCCTTTTTTTTCATGTTCTTCGACGAGTCCAAGTAAAGAGCGTGGGAGAATCGGGGTAAAGGATGATGACGACGGCGTGCCCGCCGCTGCGCAAAATAAGTACACCTCAAATTAGCGTCCACCATGCATATGAATGATTGAAATCGAAGGAAGCATATCCGCGCGGATGACTTACATGGGATGATAAGGCATGAGAATCGTCTCCTTGTCCTTATTGGCGACCATGAAATTGATGATGTAGTCCCTCGCGTATTGACGGTGCCCTGGGCAGACTGCCAAGAAGGCCTCGTGCATGAAGTACATGTCAACGACATAGATAAGAGTTATATGCTCAATCTCGATGATGTAGTTCATGTACAAGGCAAAAAGGCGGACAAACGTAAAATCTAGCTTTTTCACGTGAAACATGTCGAGGATGTAATCGAATCAAAGGAAGAACTTCTCCGCGGGGAATGTGTCAACGTCCAACCTTTGCCGCGGCATGTTAACCACGTAGAGTGGGTATCCTGGATTTTCCGAGGCGATTAGGCCTTTCTCTCTCCACAGTACATCGTCATGAAGTCTCCTTAGATCGCCGTATAGGCCATCTACCATTGCCTTAGTTAGGATCGGATGACCGGGGATATGGAATTTTGCCGCACCGGGGATATCTATACGGTCTTGAACAATAGGCTTCTGAGGCGGCTGCATAGAAGCAGCTTTGTTGCCTTTCCTCGATCTCTTCCTATGCTTCTTTCTTACTGAAGCTTGTCTATAATACGTTCATCCTTTGGCAATTCAGGCACCGACTCGTGATGTTCAAACCCTTGAGTACTCATACTGCTGAGTCATCAATCCTTCGTCATCATAGGCGCCAGTATTGAGATACTGTAGACTGTCATCATCATCCTCATCCTCATCCATGGCATCGATATCGTGTGTTGCTTTTTCGACAGCGGCGATGTCATCAGCGACTAATGGTGCCTCTTCCTCACCCCGTCCCCTATCACCCGGCACGACATGCGAGCTAATTGAGTAGGTGGGGTGCTGGTGTTCATACCTTGCGGAGGTTGCGTGGTCATGGGTGTGCTCCCGGCCGCCTCCAGACGAAGCAGACTCTTTGGCCACAACAGGACCCACGTCTTGAAATTGCCAAGCCACCGTGGGGTCTCGTCCTCATCTCCCCCTAGTACTGGAGGAGCCAAATTCTCGTGGTCCGGTTTGACACTGGCCAGGGAAACCTTGAAGAAGTCAGGGGGGTTGGCCGGCTGTGGAACAATTGTTCCTTCAGCTGCATTATCGTCACCTTCCCCACGTCCACCTTCTGGCCCGTAATGGTGTACAGTAAGGTGCACGGGGTTACTTCGGCATGCAAAGACATGTCTGGGACGTGAGACATCTGAAAGGCAACGGAAACGGGAGATTATACATTTATTGAAGAGGGCAGGTGTGACAGGTACCGTGAGGGCGTCGAGCTCAGCCAAAAATGAAGCATCGCCGAACACGTCCGGGACGGAGGACGGGCTGTATGAGCAGGTGCGGAAGCTGGTGCAGGAGCTAGTGCGGGAGCCGGTGCAGGAGCAAGTGTAGGAGCCGGTGCAGGAGCAGCTGCTGGTGGAATGCTAGTCGAGCTCCTCCGAAGAGGTTGGAAAAGGGAAAGTCCGCTGCCTCTTTATTTGGACTTTGCGTACACCAATTGACGATAGCTGGAACCAAGACACCATACGAAGCTGCAAACTTCTTCTCAACCGCAATCTTTGTTGGGAAACGCAGTAATTTCAAAACATTTCCTATGATCACGCAAGATCTATCTAGGTGATGCATAGCAACAAGAGGGGAGAGTGTTGTCTACATACCCTCGTAGACCGAAAGCGGAAGCGTTATGACAACGTGGTTGATGTAGTCGTACGTCTTTCGATCCGACCTATCCTAGCACCGAAGGTACAACACCTCCGCGATCTGCACACGTTTAGCTTGGTGATGTCCCACGAACTCGAGATCCAGCTGAGGTCGAGGAAGATTTTCGTCAGCACGACGGCGTGATGACGGTGATGATGAAGTTACCGACGCAGGGCTTCGCTAAGCACTACAACGATACGACCGAGGTGGAAATCTGTGGAGCGGGGCACCTCACATGGCTAAACAATCAACTTGTGTGTCTATGGGGTGCCCCCTCCCCCGTATTTAAAGGAGTGGAGGAGGGGGCCGGCCAGCCTCCTATGGCGCGCCCCAAGGGGGGATTCCTACTCCTACTAGGAGTAGGTTTCCCCCCTTTCCTAATCCAACTAGGAGGGGGAAGGAAGGGGAAGAGGAGAAGAAGGAAAGGGCAGACGGCCCCCCTCCCAATTCGGATTGGGCTTGGGGGCGGGGGGAGGGGAGCGCCCCTCCTCTTGGCCGCCTCCTCTCTCTTCCACTAAAGCCCATGTAGGCCCATTAAGCCCCCGGGGGATTCCGCTAACCTCCCGGTACTCCGGTAAATGCCCGAACACATCCGAAACCATTTCGGTTTCCAACCATAACCTTCCAATATATCAATCTTCATGTCTCGACCATTTCAAGACTCCTCGTCATGTCCGTGATCACATACGGGACTTCTAACTACCTTCGATACATCAAAACACATAAACTCATAATACCGATCGTCATCGAACGTTAAGCGTGCGGACCCTACGGGTTCGAGAACTATGTAGAGATGACCGAGACTCACTTCTAGTCAATAAAAAATAGCGGAACTTGGATGCTCATATTGGTTCCTACATATTCTATGAAGATCTTTATCGGTCAAACCGCATAACAACATACGTTCTTCCCATTGTCATCGGTATGTTACTTGCCCGAGATTCGATCGTCGGTATCTCAATACCTAGTTCAACCTCGTTACCGGCAAGTATCTTTACTCGTTCCGTAGTGCATCATTCCGTGACTAACTAATTAGTCACACATTGCTTGCAAGGCTTATAGTGATGTGCATCAACGAGAGGGCCCAAAGATACCTCTCCGAAACATTGAGAGAAAAATCCTAATCTTGATCTATGCCAACCCAATAAAACACCATAGGAGACACCTGTAGAGCATCTTTATAATCACCCAGTTACGTTGTGATGTTTGGTAGCACACTAAGTGTTCCTCTGGTATTCGGGAGTTGCATAATCTCATAGTCATAGGAACATACAAGTTATGAAGAAAGCAATAGCAACAAACTAAACAATCATAGTGCTAAGCTAACGGATGGGTCTTTTCAATCACATCATTTTCTAATGATGTGATCCCGTTCATCAAATGACAACTCATGTCAATGGCTAGGAAACTTTACCCATCTTTGACCAACGAGCTAGTTAAGTAGAGGCATACTAATGACACTCTGTTTGTCTGCGTATTCACATATGTACTAAGTTTCCGATTAATACAATTCTAGCATGAATAATAAACATTTATCATGATATAAGGAAATATAAATAACAAATTTATTATTGCCTCTAGGACATATTTCCTTCAGTCTCCCACTTGCACTAGAGTCAATAATCTAGATTACATTCTAATGATTCTAACACCCATGGAGTCTTGGTGTTGATCAGTTTTGCTCGTGAGAGAGGCTTAGTCAACGGGTCTGCAACATTCAGATCCGTATATATCTTGCAAATCTCTATGCCCCCTTCTGACACTTGATGACAGATGGAATTGAAGCGTCTCTTGATGTGCTTGGTTCTCTTGTGAAATCTGGATTCCTTCGCCAAGGCAATTGCTCCAGTATTGTCAGAAAAGATTTTCATTGGACCCGATGCACTAGGTATGACACCTAGATCGGATATGATCTCCTTCATCCAGACTCCTTCATTTGTTGCTTCCGAAGCAGCTACGTATTCCGCTTCACACGTAGATCCCGCCACGACGCTTTGCTTGGGACTACACCAACTGACAACTCCTCCATTCAATAAAAATACGTAACTTGTTTGCGACTTAGAGTCATTCGGATCAGTGTCAAAGCTTGCATCGATGTAACCGTTTATCATACTAACCTATCTCACGAAGTACCAAAATGAATGGTTTACTCTTTATCATACTAACCTATCTCACGAAGTTCCGTTAAGTTTGTGTGATTGAAGTTTTCAAGCTTTGGGCGAGATATTGATATGAGGAGAATAAGGAGCAGAAAGACCCTACACTTGGGGATGCCCAAGGCACTCCAAGGTAATATTCAAGGAATACTCAAGTGCCTAAGCTTGGGGATGCCCCTGAAGGCATCCCCGCTTTCGTCTACAAAACTATCGGTATACTTTACTCGGAGCTATATTTTTATTCGTTACATGATATGTGTTTTGCTTGGAGCGTATTTTCAATTTTACTTGATGTTTGAATAAAATCATTGGATCTGAAATCTTGAATGAAAAAGAATCCTCCCATGGCTAGTTAATTATTTGACTACTCAGTGTTCTTCACTTATATCTTTTTGGACTATTTTGTCATTTACTCACGCGCTTCACATATATCCTATGAGTGAATGGTTGAATGAATTGAATATCATAAATCTGAATTTATATATGTTTCATATGCTTATACCATGGGGAGTAATGACTTCACACGGAATAAGTATAGGTAGTAAACTTATTGAAAGTTAGCAAACGTAGAATTGCTCACTTGAACAATTCATAAAAGAATATTGAAGGAAGAGATATTTCACATATAAATGTACTATCCTGGACATCTTTTGTAATTGTGAACACTCATTGAAATATGACATGATAAAAGGTTGATGTTGGACAAGGAAGACAACTTAATGGGATATATTTTCCTATATCCGAAACGTTATATTGTCTTGGATCATCCAACATGTTGAGCTTGCCTTTCCTATCATGCTAGCCAAATTCTTTGCACCAAGTAGAAATACTACTTGTGCTTCCAAACATCCCTTAAACTAGTTTTGCCATGAGAGTCAACCATACCAACCTATGGATTGAGTAAGATCCTTCAAGTAAGTTTTCATCAGTGCATGCAATAAAAATTGCTCTCTAAATATGTATGATCTATTAGTGCAAAGAAAATAAGCTTTATACGAACTTGTGATAGGGAAGAAATAAAAGCGACAGACTGCATAATAAAGCTCTCTATCACAAGAGGCAATATAAACTGACGTTCTTTTGCATTAAGATTTTGTGCATCCAACCTTAAAATCGCATGACAACCTCTACTTCCCTCTGCGAAGGGCCTATCTCTTACTTTTATCTTCTACCCTTATACAAGAGTCATGGTGATCATCACCTTTCCTTTTTACACTTTTTCCTTTGGCAAGCACTTTGTGTTGGAGCAATCCAGATATATATATATCTACTTGGATGTAGGTTTTCATAAAGTATTATTGTTGATATTACCCTTGTGGTAAAAGGTTGGGAGGCAAAACTATAAGCCCCTATCTTTCTCTGTGTCCGATTAAAACTTCGAACCCATAAGTATCACATGAGTGTTAGCAATTGTGAAAGACTATAAGATAGTTGAGTATGTGGGATTTGCTAAATCAAAGCTCTTACATAGACCCTTCCTGAAAATAAGATGAATTGCAATTGTTTGATGACTAAGAGCACTGTTTGTTAGTTTTCAAGAAAGTTTATGATCTATACTTTAACATGTGAATAGCTTGTTACTTGATCATGAAAAGTTTTATGAGATGAGCTACTGTTATGACATATAATGATGCTAGAAAAGGTGATTGAAATTATCATTGATCAAACTTGTGCACCTGCTAGCATTCACACTTCATAAATTATTTCTTTTATCATTTACCTACTCGAGGACGAGCAGGAATTAAGCTTGGGGATGCTGATACGTCTCCAACGTATCTATAATTTATGAAGTATTCATGCTGTTATATTATCCATCGTAGATGTTTTATATGCATTTATATGCTATTTTATATGATTTTTGGGACTAACCTATTAACCTAGAGCCCAGTGCCAGTTTCTGTTTTTTCCTTGTTTTTGAGTTTTATAGAAAAGGAATACCAAACGGAGTCCAATTGACATGCCAATTTTTGATGATTTTTTATGGACCAAAAGAAGCCCCTGGAGTAAAATAGTTGAGCCAGAAGAGTCCCGGGCTGTCCACGAGGGTGGGGGGCGCGCCCACTCCCCTGGGCGTGGCCCCTATCTCGTGGACAATTCGGAGACCCCCCCCCCCCCCCTGATATGAGACCGGCACCAAAAATTCCTATAAATACAAAAACCTCCAGAAAATAACCTAGATCGGAAGTTCCAGCGCCGCAAGCCTCTGTAGCCACGAGAAATCAATCTAGGCCCTCTCTGGCACCCTGTCGGAGGGGGCCATCATTACCGGAGGCCATGGAGGAGGATCCCCGAGGGGCCATCATCGCCATGAATGCCAAGTACTAGAGGGAGAACCTCTCCCCATCCAGGGGGAGGCCATGGAGGAGGAAGCACAAGGTGGAGGACCTCTCCTCCTCTCTCTCGATGGCGCCGGAGTGCCATCGGGAGGGGAATCATCGCCGCGGTGATCGTCTTCACCAACATCACCATCATCATCACCATCCTCATCTCTTTTACGTGGTCCACTCAACCGCACCCCGCTGTAATCCCTACTTGAACACGGTGCTTTATGCCACATATTATGATCCAACGATGTGTTTCCATCCTATGATGTTTTGAGTAGATATCTTTTGTCTTTGGGTTGATTGATGATCTAGATTAGTACGAGTTGTATGTTTTATTTTGGTGCTGTCCTATTGTGCCCTTCGTGTCGCGCAAGCGTGAGGGATTCCCACTGTAGGGTGTTGCAATACGTTCATGATTCGCTTATAGTGGTTTTTTTGAGTGACAGAAGCATAAACCCAAGTAAGGGGGTTGTGGCGTATGGGATAAAGGGGACTTGATGCTTTAATGCTATGGTTGGGTTTTACCTTAATGATATTTAGTAGTTGCAGATGCTTCCTAGAGATCCAATCATAAGTGCATATGATCCAAGAAGAGAAAGTATGTTAGCTTATGCCTCTCCCTCATATGAAATTGCAATGACGACTACCGGTCTTGTTAACAATTGCCTAGGATAATTCCACACACCGATCCATCATTATTCCACACTAGCTATTTATAATATTTAGTAATATATTCTAAATTTATGATAACAACACCTACTTTTATATTTTAACTCTCCGATATCATGCAAAGTTATCCTCTTCATACCCACAACGTAGTTTTATTTCTCGTATCTAGTTGGAAGCAAACATTCGGTGTACGTAGAGTCGTATCAGTGGCAGATAGGACTTGAGAGAATATTGATCATACCTTTAGCTCCTGGTGGGTTTGACACTCCATACTTATCACTTCCACCTTTGGAAATTGCTACGATTATTCCCTCCACTTGGGGATTATCAAAGGGATGCGCTGTGGGCCGGATGACCACGAGTCGTCGCGGCAAGCTCTACATCGACGACGCAGGCTGGGGCCCCCAGGCCGGCTCAATTGAGTACGGGTACCGGGTCCCCTTCGGCAGAATCCACGTCTTCATCGGCAAGATCCGCGAGCCGGGCCCTGAGCCGGACATCTGCACCGACATCGTCGAGACGGCTTAGCGTGCGAGACCCGCCCGAGCTCAGCCCGCCATGAAGCGTGCCTTCGTGGGATGTATCCACGGAACGGAATTTGATGATGGATCTATGTCTGGCGGTGAGACAGCCATCTACTCTGATGGTGAGTAGTCCACAGACGAGATGGATTCGTTGTATCAACTGCAAGATGGTGGGCTTGGGGGCTATTCTGATGGCAACAGTATTCCGGACCCTTTTGAGCCGCCGAACAGAGTCGGGATCTTCATGGCTGGCACACAACCTAGGCAAAACTCGACGGCTACGGCGGCAATGACTTCCGGGTCAGCAGCGGTGACGGCAGCCGGGGCAGGAGCCCCTGCGCGCCCGCCGGCTCCGGTTCTGATGGCTTTAATGGATAAGTTGACGGCTCTGTTAACCATCATGGTCAACCCAATAAATCAAGCTCAACATGATGCGGAAGTGGCACAGTTACGTGAGGAGGTAGCACAAGCCAAGGAAGACTTGGCGGCAGAGGACGTCAGGATGGCCGCGGAACGTGCGGCTTGGGATGCTCTGGGCCAGCAGATTCAGTCGAAGGCTTTCCAGCTTATGATGGATCAGAACGCGTCAAATGAGATCATGAGGAGAAGGCACCAGAAGGCTCAGTCCTGCATGCCTACTGTTTATGAGCCTAGAAACCTCTTCCGCATGCCCAGTGCAGGGCCCAGTAAGCCACCGGAGGTAAACCGGGCGGCGGTGATACGTGGATTGATACCTTGGTTCTCAAAACTGAGGGAAATACTTACGCTACACTTTGCTGCATCACCCTCTCCTCTTCGAGGAAAACCAACGCAAGCTCAAGACGTAGCAAGAAGGATTTCTGGCGCCGTTGCCGGGGAGGTCTTCGCTCAAGTCAAGACATACCAAGTACCCATCACAAACCCATCTCCCTCGCATTTACATTATTTTCCATTTGCCTCTCGTTTTCCTCTCCCCCACTTCACCCTTGCCGTTTTATTCGCCCTCTCTTTCCCAATCTCCTCCTCTCCTTTTCGCTCGCTTTCTTCTGCCTTGCTTTGTTTGCCACTATGTTTGAAATTGGGGAGATTATCGTCGATATGGACAATAATGATAACACAGAAAATCTCGAGGCTCCGGCCGATGAACCCCCTATCTTGCATACTAAAAAGTTTTGAATCGGTAGTGGTAAAATCATTGGCAAAGGTGTTATTCAAGATTTCTTTACTTGTGCCGGTGCTTTACCTTCCATGGGTTGTTCTATTCTTCATAGAACTAGTAGTCTTGCAGATGCTATCGCTATGCTTTTAGTTGAACTTGAAAGACAATTTATGCATATGCATCCTTGCATACAAAGAATTTTCCTAGAATTCTCTAATATTGAGCATTCTTCTGTTAAGCGCGCTGTTACTATCTTTTTGGCTCATGAGTTTAGATTTATCATAAGAGAGGCCAAAGAAATCTTTGCGCACTATAGGGTGGAAGCCGATCGTCCTCCCATAGAAGCGATCCTCTATGATCAAGGGGAAATTAGACGTTTTCAATCTTCGGATTATGTCGCTTTTAATGAAAACCTTAGAAATAAGGTTCCTATCAATGTCTTGGTTGATTGCATTAACGAGCTTAATAATGATTCTGCCCTTCGAAACAATGAGCTAGGATACTCTCTTGAGTATAGCTCACAAGATTTTCCCAAAAGAATGCTTTTTGTGATGAAATAGTTGTGCACTATGAAGGGCCAAAGGAGGAACCCGTTCCTCCTGTTATTGATCTTGGGGATCTTTGTCCCACTAAATTTAGCCCTTTTGATTACTTTTGCTTGCCTCAAAGGAAACTTGCTGCCGAACTTAGAGAATATGAGATGAGCTTTCAAGATCTATCTTATTATTACGGCACCATTTAGATCTATCTTTGCTTTTTATGCCTAGCTAGGGGCGTTAAACGATAGCGCTAGTTGGGAGGCAACCCAATTTTCTTTATGTTTTTTTTGTTTTTGCTCCTGTTTAGTAATAAATCTTGCATCTACCTTCTGGTTAGATGTGTTTTTATCTTTTAATTAGTGTTTGTGCCAAGTAGAACCTATAGGATAACCTACGATGATAGTTGATTTGATTCTGCTGAAAAACAGAAACTTTGCGTGCACGAATATAATTTTGTTAAATCACAGGAATGAGCTTTTGCATTGATTCTTTTTTCTTCTGTTCAATAAACAAATTGTCCAGGACTTCCTATTTTTGTAGGATTTTTAGAGTTCCAGAAGTTTGTGTTAGTTGCATATTGATATAGATTGTTCTGTTTTTTGACAGATTCTGTTTTTCGTGTGTTGTTTGCTTATTTTAATGCATCTATGGCTAGTAAATTATTTTATAAACCATAAGGAAGTTGGAATACAGTAGGTTTAACACCAAAATAAATAAATAATGAGTTCATTGCAGTACCTTATGTGGTGGTTTTGTTTTCTTTCACTAACGGAGCTTATAAGATTTCCTGTTGAGTTTTGTGTTGTGAAGTTTTCTAGTTTTGGGTAAAGCCTTTATGGACTATGGAATAAAGGGTGGCAAGAGCCTAAGCTTGGGGATGCCCATGGCACCCCAAGATATTCAAGAACAGCCAAAAGCCTAAGCTTGGGGATGCCCCGGGAAGGCATCCCCTCTTTCGTCTTCGTTCGTTGGTAACTTTACTTGGAGCTATATTTTTATTCGCTACATGATATGTGTTTTGCTTGGAGTGTCGTGTATTATATTAGTATTTCCTTTTTATTTGACCACAATCATCCTTACTGTACACACCTTTTGGGAGAAGCCTATTTGATTAGAATTTGCTAGAATACTCTATGTGCTTCACTTATATCTTTTGAGCTTGATAGTTTTTGCTCTAGTGCTTCACTTATATCTTTTAGAGCATGGTGGTTTCTTAATTTTGAAGAAATTTCTAGTGTCTCATGCTTCACTTATATTATTTTGAGAGTCTTTTATAACAGCATGGTATTTTCTATGATCATAAAGTTGGTCCTAGAATGATGAGCATCCAAGTTGGGTATAACAAGAACTATCATAGAAAGTGAATTGGATGCTATGATCAATTTGATGCTTGATAATTGTATTGAGATATGGAGGTAGTGATATTAAAGTCATGCTAGTTGGGTGATTATGAATTTAAAGAATGCTTGTGTTGAAGTTGGTGATTCCCGTAGCATGCACGTATGGTGAACCGCTTTGTGATGAAGTTGGAGCACAATTTTATTTATTGTTTGTCTTCCTTATGAGTGGCGGTCGGGGATGATCGATGGTCTTTTCCTACCAATCTATCCCCCTAGGAGCATGCACGTAGTGCTTTGGTTTTTGAAGACTTCTAAATTTTTGCAACAAGTATATGAGTTCTTTTGATTAATGTTGAGTCCATGGATTATACGCACTCTTTCACCCTTCCACCATTGCTAGCCTCTCTTGTACCGTGCAACTTTCGCCGGTACCATACACCCACCAGTTACCTTCCTCAAAACAGCCACCATACCTACCTATTATGGCATTTCCATACCCATTCCGAGATATATTGCCATGCAACTTTCCACCGTTCCGTTCATATGACACGCATTACTTTTGTCATATTGCTTCTTGCATGATCATGTAGTTGACATTGTATTTTTGGCAAGGCCACCTTCATAATTTTCATACATGTCGCTCTTGATTCATTGCACATCCCGGTACACCATCGGAGGCATTCATATAGAGTCATATCTTGTTCTAGCTTTGAGTTGTAAATCCATAAAAGTGTGATGATCTTCATTATTAGAGCATTGTCCTAGTGAGGAAAGGATGATGAAGACTATGATTCCCCCACAAGTCGGGATGAGACTTGGGACTTTACAAAAAGAAAAAAAAAGAAAAAAATAGAAAGGCCAAAAATAAAAAAAAGAAGGCCAAAGGAAAAATGGGAAAGAAAAAAAAGAAGAAAATAAAAATAAAAAAATAAAATGAGAGAAAAGGAGAGAAGGGACAATGCTACTATCCCTTTTTCCACACTTGTGCTTCAAAATAGCACCATGATCTTCATGTTAGAGAGTCTCATATGTTGTCACTTTCATATACTAGTGGGAATTTTTCATTATAGAACTTGGCTTGTATATTCCAATGATGGGCTTCCTCAAAAATGCCCTAGGTCTTCGTGAGAAAGCAAGTTGGATGCACCCCACTTAGTTTCTTTTGTTGAGCTTTCATATATTTATAACTCTAGTGCATCCATTGCATGGCAATCCCTACTCACTCACATTGATATCTATTAATGGGCATCTCCATAGCCCGTTGATACGCCTAGTTGATGTGAGACTATCTTCTCCTTTTTTGTCTTCTCCACAACCACCATTCTATTCCACATATAGTTCTATGTCCATGGCTCACGCTCATGTATTGCGTGAAAGTTGAAAAAGTTTGAGATTATTAAAGTATGAAACAATTGCTTGCCTTGTCATCGGGGTTGTGCATGATTAAATACTTTGTGTGATGAAGATAGAGCAACAGCCAGACTATATGATTTTGTAGGGATAACTTTCTTTAGCCATGTTATTTTGAGAAGACATGATTACTTTGATTAGTATGCTTGAAGTATTGCTATTTCTTATGTCAATATGAACTTTTATTTTGTATTCATTTGGATCTGAACATTCATGCCACAATAAAGAAAATTACATTATGAATTATGCTAGGTAGAATTCCACAGCAAAAATTTCTTTTTTATCATTTACCTACTTGAGGATGAGTGGGACTCAACGTATCTATAATTTTTGATTGTTCCATGCTATTATATTACCCCTTTTGGATGTTTATTGGCTTTATTTTACACATTTATATCATTTTTGGGACTAACCTACTAACCGGAGGCCCAGCCCGTATTGCTGTTTATTTTTCCTATTTCAGTATTTCGAAGAAAAGGAATATCAAACGGAGTCCAAACGGAATGAAACCTTCGGGAGCGTGATTTTTGGAACGAACGTGATCCGGAGAGCTTGGAGTGCAAGTCAAGAAGCTTCTGAGGGCCCCACGAGATAAGGGGCCGCCCCCCCTGCAGGGCACGCCCCCTGTCTCGTGGGCCCCTCGGGCGGCCACCGACATACTTCTTCCTCCTATATATACCTACGTACCCCGAAAACATCCAGGGGCACCACGAAACACAATTTCCACCGCCGTAACCTTCTGTATCCGCGAGATTCCATCTTGGAGCCTTCGCCGGCACTATGCCGGAGGCGGAATCAACCATGGAGGGCCTCTACATCAACATCCTTGCCCCTCTGATGAGTTGTGAGTAGTTTACCACAGGCCTACGGGTCCATAGTTATTAGCTAGATGGCTTCTTCTCTCTTTTTGGATCTCAATACAATGTTCTCCCCCTCTCTTGTGGAGATCTATTCGATGTAAACTCTTTTTGCAGTGTGTTTGTTGAGATCCGATGAATTGTGGGTTTATGATCAAGTTTATCTATGAATAATATTTGAATCTTCTCTCAATTCTTTTATGTATGATTGAGTTATCGTTGCAAGTCTCTTCGAATTATCAGTTTGGTTTGGCCTACTAGATTGGTCTTTCTTGCCATGGGAGAAGTGCTTAGCTTTGGGTTCAATCTTGCGGTGTCCTTACCTAGTGACAGAAAGGGTTGCAAGGCATGTATTGTATTGTTGCCATCGAGGATAACAAGATGGGGTTTATATCATATTGCATTAGTTTATCCCTCTACATCATGTCATCTTGCTTAATGCGTTGCTCTGTTCTTATGAACTTAATACTCTAGATGCAGGTAGGAGTCGGTCGACGTGTGGAGTAATAGTAGTAGATGCAGGCAGGAGTCGGTCTACTTGTTATGGACGTGATGCCTATATACATGATCATGCCTAGATAATCTCATAACTATGCGCTTTTCTATCAATTGCTCGAAAGTAATTTGTTCACCCACCGTAATACTTATGCTATCTTGAGAGAAGCCACTAGTGAAACCTATGGCCCCCGGGTCTATCTCTTATCATATTTGCTTTCAATCTACCTTTATTTGCATCTTTACTTTTTGCATCTATATTATAAAATACCAAAAATATATTTATCTTATCATACTATCTTTATTAGATCTCACTTTGCAAGTAGCCGTGAAGGGATTGACAACCCCTTTATTGCGTTGGTTGCCAGTTCTCAGTTTGCTTGTGTAGGTGCATGGGACTTTTGAGGCGCCTCCTACTGGATTGATACCTTGGTTCTCAAAACTGAGGGAAATACTTACGCTACACTTTGCTGCATCACCCTCTCCTCTTCGAGGAAAACCAACGCAAGCTCAAGACGTAGCAGGCGGCGCCCGGGGCTGGGACGTCGGTTCAACCACGTGTGACGGAACCCCCTCGTCTGAATACTGCTCCACCTCAGCACATACGAACACCACCGGGTCATTATTCTAATCCTTTGGAGAACATGATCGCTGCGGTGGCGCGATTGGCGGCTCTCTCGGTGGATGGTGACTCTTCGAGGGCGGTTGAAACACGACGGGTCAGAGAGCTTCTTCAGACAGCATTGGCGCAGCAGGAGGCGTATTCTTATAGTCGAGATAGGATTCATTCGACCCCTCGCCCAAGGTGGAGCCGGAGCTATAGTAGGGGTGACCTCAAGATCTGCAGGGTGCCCTGTTTAGTGCCGGCTCTGCGTAATGAGCGTTTGCCCAACGATTTGAAAGGACCTCGAAAGGTGCCTAATTACACAACCGACTTACCCCCCGAGGCGTGGATTTAAAGTTATGAGATGGCCATGGAGCTATTGGATGTCAGTGATGCTGCGTGTGCCAAGTACTTCACCATGATGCTGGATGGGACGGCTCATACTTGGTTAAAGGGACTGCCGGCTAATTCCATCAGTTCATGGGCGGAGTTAAAGGCCCGGTTTATCTAGGACTTCAAGGACACATTCAAGCAGCCCATGTCAATTGTGGACTTGACTAATTGTAAGCAAGAAGAGGGTGAATCCATAGCCCATTGGGTGCGCCGGTTCAAACCTATTATATATTCGTCCGATAACCTGAACGCCAGCTCTACAGTCTTAATGTTGGTGAAAAATTGCCATTTTGAGCCTCTAAAACAGAAGCTGGGGCGGCTTAAGTGCGATTGTAATGACATGCGCCAGCTGATGGCGACTCTAGTCAAATATGCCGACTCTGATAGTACCAAGGACCCCGAGTCTAACAATGAAAAGACAGGGAAGGAAAAGAAGAACGGTAACGCTAAGGGTCAGCAGCATAACCCGGTGAATCAGGGAGGCAACGACAAATGCAAGGCGGATGGTAGTTCGGAGTTTGTGGCTAACACCAACGCACAGGGCAAAACCAGCGACTTAAGGGGAGGCCGCCTCCTCAGAACAGTGGATCGGGTCCTACTCTTGAGCAGTTGCTGAATGAACCTTGCCCAAGGCATGGCACGCAGGAGAAACCAGCCACTCGCCTTTGGAAAGATTGTATTATTATGAAGGCCTTCAAAATCTCTAACGCGTTTGACAACAATCATGGGTCGGGCGGCGGCTCAAGTGGTAGCGGTTTTCCATGGAGTGGTGCCTGGTAAGTTGGCATACCCAGTGGGCAAGATTGAGTTGGAGGTAGCCTTTGGAGATGAGTATGATTCCAGGGCTGAGAAGTTAACTTTTGAAGTGGTCAAAATCAGAAGCCCGTACCACGCTCTGTTTGGACGGCCGGCTTATGCCAAGTTCATGGCACGGTCGTGTTATGTTTATCTGCAGCTCAAGATGCCGGGTTATAAAGGAACCATCACGGTGCATGGGGGTTAGAAGATAGCCCTGGACTGTGAAGAAGGTGATGCTGCCTACGATGAGTTTGTCTGTGCAACAGGGGAATTGAAGTTTTACAAGGACAATGTTGACCCGGCGGACATGACATCTTTGAAAAGGCCAACTACAGAGCATGAGCCGGTGATGAAGTTTAAATCGGCCGATGAAACCAAGCTGGTTGACTTTGTTCCTGGTGACTCATCTAAGCAGTTCGGTATCAGTGCTAACCTGGATCCCAAATAGGAAAGCACGCTCATCGAGTTCATCCGTGAGAACCGGGACATCTTTGCATGGAAACCGTCTGACATGCCAGGTGTACCGAGAGAACTTGTTGAGCACACTCTCAATATTGATCCGAAATTTAAGCCGGTCCAGCAGTTTCTTCGGTGGTTCAATGAGGAGAGGCGTAAGGCCATTGGTGAGGAAGTGGCCCGGCTCTTGGCGGCTGGGTTCATTGTTGAAGTTTTTCACCCAGAGTGGTTGGCTAACCCGGTGCTAGTGCTTAAGTAGAATGGCACCTGGCGCATGTGTGTGGATTACACGGACTTAAACAAGGCTTGTCCAGCTGATCCTTTTGCTCTCCCTCGTATGATCAAATCACTAATGCTACGGCGGGTTGTGAGCATTTGAGCTTTTTGGATGCTTATTCTGGTTATCATCAGATCAAGATGGCAGTTAAGGACCAGGAGAAGACAGCTTTCATTACTCCCTTTGGAGCCTTCTGCTATGTGTCTATGCCTTTTGGGCTCAAGAGTGCCCAGGCGACTTACCAGCGATGTGTGAAGAACTATATTCACAGTCAGATTGGGCACAATGTTCATGCTTATGTGGACGACATTGTGGTGAAGTCCAGAGAGAAGGAAACCTTGATAGATTATTTGAAGGAAACCTTTGGTAATCTCCGAGTCTACAAGATGATGCTTAACCGTGCCAAGTGCGTTTTTGGAGTGCCAGCGGGCAAGCTTTTGGGTTTTCTGGTTTCTAACAGAGGCATCGAGGCTAACCCGGAGAAGATCAAGGCAATCACCTCCATGGCTAAGCCGGCCTGTATCAATGATGTTCAGTGTCTGGCGGGTCATATTGCTGCCTTAAGCCGGTTCATAAGCCGGTTGAGTGAGAAGGCCATACCACTGTATCAGATGATGAAGAAAACAGATAACTTCGTCTGGAGTGATGCAGCTAATGACGCGTTCGAGGACCTGAAGAGGCAACTAGCTGAGCCGCCAGTTCTTTCTGCTCCCATTGATAAGGAGCCATTGTTGTTATACGTGGCTGCCAATGCCTATGCTGTCACATGGGCCATTGTGGTAGAGCGCAAGGAGGTTGGCAAGGAATATCTGGTTTAACGGTCGGTTTACTACATCAGTGAGGTGCTTATTGAGTCCAAGAAGAGATATCCACATTGGCAGAAGCTCGTTTATGGGGTGTTCATGGCCAGCCGGAAGCTTAAGCAATATTTTCTGGGTCATCCCATCACTGTGGTCAGTTCTGCTCCTTTAGGAGATATCATTCAAAACAGAGAAGCCACAGGACGAATCGCCAAGTGGGCCATTGAGCTTGAGCCTCATGGTTTGAAGTATATGCCTCGCACTGCTATCAAGTCTCAAGCACTGGTGGATTTCATCAACGACTGGACAGAGCTGTAGATGCCTGAAGGAAACCCGGATAACACATATTGGACTATTCATTTTGATGGGTCCAGGCAGTTGGAAGGCTCGGGGGCTGGAGTTATTTTAGCTTCCCCTCGAGGTGACAAGTTTTGTTATGTCCTAAGGTTGATGTTTCCCTGTACTAACAATGCAGCTGAGTACAAAGCCTTGGTCCATGGTCTTCGGATGGTTAAGGAGATGTGTTTAAGCCGGGTAAGATGTTTCGGCGACTCAGACTTGGTAGCTTAGCAAGTTTCAGGCAAGTGGGATTCCAAAGACCCGCTTATGGCGGCTTATCACCGCAAGGTGGATGTCGTGGCTGGACATTTCAAGGGTTATCAAGTGGAGCATATCGATCGCAGAAAGAATGAAGCGGCTGACGCTTTAAGCCGGCTGGAATCTCAGCGTAAGACCGTGCCACCTAACACTTTCTTGGATATTCTCCATAACCCCTCTGTCAAATTTCCTATAGAGGAACATTTTGTTGTCCCTGACCCGGATGCACAATTGGTGGCGGCTCTTCACATTATCCCAGATTGGACAGTACCATATTTGGCTTATATGACCCGGGGCGAGTTACCTGAGGATGAAACCTTGGCCAGGCAGATAACCTGGCGGTCTAAGTCAATGACAATTGCCAACGGCGAGTTACACCATCGCAGTGTCACTGGGGTGTTTCAGCGTCGTGTCTCTCCTAAGGAGGGTCAAGAGATTCTTCACGAGATTCATAAAGGAGATTGTGGCCATCATGCCGGTTCAAAGTCCCTTGTGGCCAAAGCTTTTCGTCATGGATTCTATTGGCTGACGGCTCATGCTGATGCGGAGGATTTGGTCAGTAAATGTGATGGTTGTCAGAAATTCTCACGAAGAGCTCACGTGCCGGCTCAAGAATTGAGGATGATTCCAATTACTTGGCCATTTGCAGTCTGGGGACTTGACATGGTTGGGCCTTTTAAAAGGTCCAAGGATAAAAAGACCCACCTCTTGGTTGCGGTTGGCAAATTCACAAAGTGGGTTGAAGCAGAGCTGATCAGTAAGTGTGACGCGGCAACCGCGGTTCAATTCATGAAAAAGGTGATTTCACGTTTTGGCTTTCCCCACAGTATCATAACTGATAATGGCACAAACTTGTCCAAAGGTAATATGAAAGAGTTTTGTCAACATGAGCATATACGTCTTGATGTATCATCAGTAGCTCACCCTCAATCCAGTGGTCAAGCTGAAAAAGCCAATCAAGAGATTTTGAGAGGTATCAAGCCCCGGCTTATGGTTCCTTTACAACATACGCCGGGTTGTTGGGTGGAGGAGTTACCTTCTGTCATATGGAGTATCAATACTACCCCCAACAGGTCCACGAGTTACACGCCTTTCTTCAAGGTTTACAGAGCAGAGGCAGTTCTCCCTAGTGATGTCCGTCATGACTCTCCTCGCATGGCGGCTTATGTTGAAGCTGATAATGAGCAGGCACGTCAAGATGCACTAGACCTCTTAGATGAAAAGCGTGACCTTGCAGCAGCCCGTTCGGCGATTTATCAACAAGACCTGTGCTGCTACCATAGCCGCAGGGTTAAATCCAGAACCTTTCAGGAAGGTGATTTGGTGCTCCGTCTCATCCAGGATCAAACGAACATGCACAAGTTATCCCCACCTTGGGAAGGGCCCTTTGTGGTCAGCAAGAATTTGAACAACGGGTCATACTACCTTATTGATGTTCGAGAGCACAAAGACTCACATAAGTCAGAGGACGAGAGCCGCCGGCCGTGGAATATCGCTCATCTTCGGCCTTACTAAACTTGAGACGCCGGCTCTTATGATGTACATATTTTTGACGATCTATATAACATGATAAATAATAAAGCAGGACCTCTGTCCTTTTCATCCTCAACGATCATGTGTCTTCATCATCATAATTCCAAAGACCAATTGGGGTCTGATCGTATTCGAATCTAGATTAACCCCTTGGGCACAGCTTCCTGATCGTATTCGAATCATAGTTGTTTAAACTTCTTGATCATCTGGGGGCTGGATAGTCTTCGAATCCTAGCTTAACCCCTTTTGATCCGGCTCTGATCGTATTTGAATCAGAGTCGTTAAAAATTTAGACCAGTCGGGGCTGATCGTATTCGAATCTAGCTTAACTCCTTTGGCACAGCTTCCTGATCGTATCCGAATCATAGTTGTTCAAACAACTTGATCATCTGGGGGCTGGTTCGTATTCGAATCATAGCTTAACCCCTTTTGATCCGACTCTGATCGTATTCGAATCAGCATCGTTAAAACAGTCTCAAGGTCATTTGGGGGCTTCCTGTTCAAACATAGGTCGTATTCGAACCAAAGATAACATAGCTGTCGGTACCCTCTTGATCGGCGCAATGCCAAACCCACTAGGGGGCTTCCTTATCGTATTTGAATCATAGGTTAACCCCTTTTGGTCCGGCTTTCTAATCGTATTCGAATCAGAAGCCTTGCTTTTTCTCTTTGTTTGACTTAAGTTTTTTGAAAACAGTCTTTCGGATTTATCTTGAGACATTTTGTTCATATCTGAAGCATATATGTATGGTTTCTATTTAATCCGGATTGACTTTGGACGATAAGTTGCCAGCATATGACGATCATAAACATTTGGAAGTTTTGGCTTCTAAAAAATTGGGTTATCACCCTTACTACACAGGTCAGGTAAACCGACAGTACAAATTCAATATCATTGGTATGATATTATTTTTACAGTTATATTTCAAGTTCTGATTCATATCGGGCTTATCTATGACTCCTTTTTATACATCAGTGGTTATATGTGAGATATTATGACCCGCCCTACGGTAAACGGCCAAAGGATCTAGTGATCTATTTCTGTGTGCAGGATAGTTCAAGGATTTTCTTATGCACAAGTCAAACAGATGATAAGTGTAACAAGGGTAGATATAAGAGGGCGGCTTAACAGTGTTGAGTGATGAAGTCATGTACCTAGGGTAGGGTCATCGACCTGTCCAAGATACCCTCCCCAAGGACATCTCTAGAAGAAACTACCTTTCAGTCGACCTAGAAGGGTTCCACTCGACCAACTGGAAGACACTCGACCATGAAGCCAACCACTCGACCGCCAGAAGATCTAAAGTCGGTCTGCACACAAACGGTCGGTCATTAAGTAGCTTTTATGGTCATCATAGCACTTTAAGTGGGCGTTACCAGTAACCCCCTATCTTAATGTACCTTAATCCATGCATAACTGAGGGCTGCAGGGGTCTGGCGAACTCTATATAAGCCACCCCCCTCCTCAGTGTAAGGGGTTCGCCACCTTGTAACTCATACGCGCATAATACAGTCGACCGCCTCCGGGCTCCGAGACGTAGGGCTGTTACTTCCTCCGAGAAGGGCCTGAACTCGTAAACATCTTGCGTATACAAATACTCCATAGCTAGGATCTTACCTCTCCATTCCTACCTTCCTATCTTACTGTCTGAGTTAGAACCACGACAGTTGGCGCCCACCTTGCGGCAGGTGTTCTAGCGATTTGTTGGAGAAGTTGGGATTTTTCCGATCTCCTACATCATGGTTTCAGGTGGAGTTTTGGTCGAGGGCCACGAGATCCGTCTCGGTGCGCTCACGTTCATCGCTGATGACTCCGCTTGGCTTCAGGAGGCTCCACTCGACGTTGACGCGCTCCCCGTCCGCGGGGCAATGCACTTTCGCGCGTGCGTCCGTGGCGTCCTCCTGCGGCAACCGTCGACCCAGTATCGGTCGGCTCCTGTGCCGGCCTCACTCCCAGTCTCTCACCGGCGCAAGCGCTCCGGTCGGTCGAGACTCCAGCGGTGGGTGAAGCATGCAGTGGCCCGCTGCTACATCTCGAGGTTGCGTTGGTTTTCCCCGAAGAGGAGGGGGTGATGCAGCACAGTAGCGTAAGTATTTCCCTAAGTTTTTGAGAACCAATGTATCAATCCAGTAGGAGGTCACACGCAAGTCCCTCGTACCTGCACAGAACGGTAGCAACTCGCAACCAACGCTTAGGGGTTGTCAATCCCTTCACGGTCACTTACGAGAGTGAGATCTGATAGAGATAATATTTTTGGTATTTTTGGTATAAAGATGCAAAGTAAAAAGTAAAAGCAAAACAAGTAAAATAAAGTAATGGAGATTGATATGATGAGAATAGACCCGGGGGCCATAGGTTTCACTAGTGGCTTCTCTCAAGAGCATAGATATTCTACGGTGGGTGAACAAATTACTGTTGAGCAATTGATTGAATTGAGCATAATTATGAGGTTATCTAGGTATGATCATGTATATAGGCATCACGTCCGTGACAAGTAGACCGACTCCTGCCTACATCTACTACTATTACTCCACTCATCGCCCGCTATCCAGCATGCATCTAGAGTATTAAGTTAAAAGAGAGTAACGCCTTAAGCAAGATGACATGATGTAGAGGAATAAATTCATGCAATATGATAAATACTCCATCTTGTTATCCTCGATGGCAACAATACAATACGTGCCTTGCAACTCTTTCTATCACTGAGTAAGGACACCACAAGATTGAACCCAAAGCTAAGCACTTCTCCCATTGCAAGAACTACCAATCTAGTTGGCCAAACCAAACGGATAATTCGAAGAGACTTGCAAAGATAACTCAATCATACATAAAAGAATTCAGAGAAGATTCAAATATTATTCATAGATAAGCTGGATCATAAACCCACAATTCATCGATCTCAACAAACACACCGCAAAAAGAAGATTACATCAAATAGATCTCCACGAGAGAGTGGGAGAACATTGTATTGAGATCCAAAGAGAGAGAAGAAGCCATCTAGCTACTAGCTATGGACCCGAAGGTCTAAAGTAAACTACTCACACTTCATCGGAGGGGCTATGGTGTTGATGTAGAAGCCCTCCGTGATGGATGCCCTCTCCGACGGAGCTCCGGAACAGGCACCAAGATGGGATCTCGTGGATACAGGAAGTTGCGGCGGTGGAATTAGGTTTTTGGCTCCGTATCTGGTCTAATGGGGGTACGTAGGTATATATAGGAGGAAGGAGCACGTCGGTGGATCTCCGAGGGGCCCACGAGGTAGGGGGCGCGCCCAAGGGGGCGCCCTCCACCCTCGTGACCTCCCCGGAAACTTCTTGGAGTAGGATCCAAGTCTCCTGGATCACGTTCGGTGAGAAGATCACGTTCCCGAAGGTTTCATTCCGTTTGGACTCCGTTTGATATTATGTTTCCTCGAAATACTAAAATAGGCAAAAAACAGCAATTCTGGGCTGGGCCTCCGGTTAATAGGTTAGTCCCAAAAATAATATAAAAGTGGAAAATAAAGCCCAATATAGTCCAAAACAGTAGATAAAGTAGCATGGAGCAATCAAAAATTATAGATACGTTGGAGACGTATCAGGCATCCCCAAGCTTAATTCCTGCTCGTCCTCGAGTAGGTAAATGATAAAAAGAGAATTTTTGATGCGGAGTAATACTTTGGCATAATTTCAATGTAAATCTTCTTAATCATGGTATGAATATTCAGATCCGAAAGGTTCAAGACAAAAGTTCATATTGACATAAAAATGATAATACTTCAAGCATACTAATCAAACAATTATGTCATCTCAAAATAACATGGCCAAAGAAAGTTCATCCCTACAAATTCATATAGTTAGGCAATGCTTCATTTTCGTCACACAAAGATGTTCCCAACTTCTATACCCCCGAGGACAAGCCAAGCAATTGTTTCATACTCAAATAATCTCAAACTCTTTCAACCTTCACGCAATACATGAGCGCGAGCCATGGACATAGCACTATGGGTGGTATAGAATATGATGATGGGGATTGTGTGGAGAAGACAAGGAGAAAGTCTCACATCAACGAGTCTAATCAATGAGCTATGGAGATGCCCATCGATTGATGTTAATGCAAGGAGTAGGGATTGCCATGCAACGGATGCACTAGAGCTAAGAATGCTCAACAAAAGAAAACTAGTGGGTGTGCATCCAACTTGCTTGCTCATGAAGACCTAGGGCATTTTGAGGAAGCCCATCGTTGGAATATACAAGCCAAGTTCTATAATGAAAAATTCCCACTAGTATGAACAAGACAACTTATGACACTCACTATATGAAAATCATGGTGCTACTTTGAAGCACAATATATGATACTCACTACATGAAGAACAAGGTGCTACTTTGAAGCACAAGTGTGGAAAAAGAGATAGTAGCATTGCCCTTTTTATTTATTTTCTCTTTTTTTGGGCCTTTATTTTTTTTCTTTTTGGCCTTTCTCTTTTTTTTGATTGGGCAATGCTCTAATAATGATGATCATCACACTTCTATTGATTACAACATAATGATTACAACTCGATACTAGAACATAGTATGACTCTATATGAATGCCTCCGGCGGTGTACCGGGATGGTGCAATGAATCAAGAGTGACATGTATGAAAAATAATGCATGGTGGCTTTGCCACAAATACGATGTCAACTACAAGATCATGCAATGGCAATATGACAAAAGTAATGTATGTCATGATGATGATGATGATGATGATGGTGGAAGTTGCATGGCAATATATCTCGGAATGGCTATGGAAATGCCATAATAGGTAGGTATGGTGGCTGTTTTGAGGAAGATATAAGGAGGTTTATGTGTGAAAGAGCGTATCATATCACGGGGTTTGGATGCACCGGCGAAGTTTGCACCAACTCTCAATGTGAGAAAGGGCAATGCATGGTACCGAAGAGGCTAGCAATGGCGGAAAGGTAAAAGTGTGTATAATCCATGGACTCAACATTAGTCAAAAGAACTCATATACTTATTGCAAAAATTTAGAAGTCATCAAAAATCAAGTACTACACGCATACTCCTAGGGGGGGTAGATTGGTAGGAAAAGACCATTGCTCGTCCCCGACCGCCACTCATAAGGATGCACAAGCCAGGTACACTTCATGCTTCAAATTTGTTACACAACTTTAACCATACGTGGATGCTACGGGACTTGCTAACTTCAACATAAGTATTTCTCAAATTCACAACTACTCAACTAGCACGACTATGATATTATCACCTCCATATCTCAAAACAATTATCAAGCATCAAACTTATCTTAGTATTCAACCCACTAAAAAGAAAGTTTCACATATCTTGAATACCAAGTATATTAACATTAAGCAAATTACCATGCTATTAACGACTCTCAAAATAATCTAAGTGAAGCATGAGAGATCATGTTTCTTTAAAATAATCCACCACCGTGCTCTAAAAGATCTAAGTGAAGCACTAGAGCAAAAATTATCACGCTCAAAAAGATATAAGTGTAGCACTATGAGCAAAACTATCAAGCTCAAAAGATATAAGTGAAGCACATAGAGTATTCTAACAAATTGCAAATCATATATGGCTCTCTCAAAAGGTGTGTACAACAAGGATGATTGTGGTAGACTAACAAGCAAATACACAAATGATACAAGACGCTCCAAGCAAAACACATATCATGTGGTGAATAAAAATATAGCTCCAAGTAAATTACCGATGGAAGTGGACGAAAGAGGGGATGCCTTCCGGGGCATCCCCAAGCTTTGACTTTTTGGTGTCCTTGGATTATCTTGGGGGTGCCATGGGCATCCCCAAGCTTAGGCTCTTGCCACTCCTTGTTCCATAATCCATCAAAATAATTCACCCAAAACTTGAAAACTTCACAACACAAAACTCAATAGAAATCTCGTGAGCTCCGTTAGAGAAAGAAAAGAAAAGAATACTTTAAGGTAATGTAATGAACTCATTCTTTATTTGTATTGGTGTTAAACCTACTGTATCCCAACTTCTCTATGGATCATAAACTATTTTACTAACCATAGATTCATCAAAATAAGCAAATAACACACGCAAAACAGAATCTGTCAAAAACAGAACAGTCTGTAGTAATCTGTAACTAACGCAAACTTCTGGAACCCAAAAAATTCTACCAAAATTGGACGACCTGGGCAATTTGTTTATTGATCAGCAACAATTGCAATCACTATTTTATCACGTTCTGGTGATGTTTAACAATTCGGGTACTGAGCACAAAGATTCTGGAAATTACAGCAAGATCAAATAACTATCTTCCAAGAAGATCTAATAGGTTTAACTTGGCACAAACACTAATTAAAAGATAAAAGCACATCTAAACAGAATCTAGATGGATTATTTATTCCTAAACAGGACCAAAAAACACAAAATAAAATTGGGTTGCCTCCCAACAAGCGCTATCGTTTAACGCCCCTAGCTAGGCATAAAAGCAAGGATAGATCTAGGTATTGCCATCTTTAATAGGCAATTCTTCAATGAGGCATCTACCTCCTTTAGAATTTTATTTCTTTCTAGTGATTATCAAACTTTTAGGCATAAGATCGAAAAATTCATTCGTGGCAAATGGTTCCTTAATGATTGTAAAAAGATCGGGATGAATACTTATAGATTTAAGATCCGCATTTTCCTTACTAGATGATTCACCCTTATTTTCAGTAACATACATAAACTTGGAAATTTTAGTGGGAGGACTAGGAGTACTTTTTACGGAAGTAAAAGCAGTTCCCAAGTTGGTAATGATACCCTCAAGTTTATCGATTCGAGTAGAGTCTAGATTTATTTTTTCATTAACCATGGGTTGCTTCTCCTTAATATTTTTCAAAGTCATTCCTACCTTAGATCCATATTGAGTAATTTGATTATGAATCTTTTTATCTAGATTTTCAATGGATTCAATGGTAGCAACTTTGTTTTCAATAATTTCAAGCCTTTGCATAACATGCTCCAAAGTTAACACAGTTCCATTAACCAAAAGGGGAGGTGAGCCAAATAAATCTATTAAAGCATTATAGGAATCAAAAGTATGGCTACCCAAAAAATTCCCTCCGATAATGGTATCAAGGATATATCTATACCAAGGATTAGCACCTACATGAAAATTGCGAAGAAGGACTGAAGTAGATTGCTTCCTGGTAGATCTATTTTGAGCATTGCAAATTCTATACCAAGCATCTTTTAGATTTTCTCCCTCCCTTTGTTTAAAATTTAGCACTTCACTCTCGGGAGATAACAAAGAAGATATAAGACTAGTCATGATGACAAGCAAGCAAACTAACACACGAGCAAACAAAGGACAAAGGGAAAAAGAGGAGGAGATTGGGAAAGAGAGGGCGAATAAAATGGCAAGGGTGAAGTGGGGGAGAGGAAAACGAGAGGCAAATGGCAAATAATGTAATGCGAGAGATAGAGATTGTGATGGGTACTTGGTATGTTGACTTTTGCGTAGGCCTCCCCGGCAACGGCGCCAGAAATCCTTCTTGCTACGTCTCGAGCTTGCGTTGGTTTTCCCCGAAGAGGAGGGGGTGATGCAGCACAGTAGCGTAAGTATTTCCCTCAGTTTTTGAGAACCAAGGTATCAATCCAGTAGGAGGTCACGCGCAAGTCCCTCGTACCTGCACAAAACGGTAGCAACTCGCAACCAATGCTTAGGGGATGTCAATCCCTTCACGGTCACTTACGAGAGTGAGATCTGATAGAGATAATATTTTTGGTATTTTTGGTATAAAGATGCAAAGTAAAAAGTAAAAGCAAAACAAGTAAAATAAAGTAATGGAGATTGATATGATGAGAATAGACCCGTGGGCCATAGATTTCACTAGTGGCTTCTCACAAGAGCATAGATATTCTACGGTGGGTGAACAAATTACTGTTGAGCAATTGATAGAATTGAGCATAATTATGAGGTTATCTAGGTATGATCATGTATATAGGCATCACGTCCGTGACAAGTAGACCGACTCCTGCCTGCATCTACTACTATTACTCCACTCATCGACCGCTATCCAGCATGCATCTAGAGTATTAAGTTAAAAAAGAGTAACGCCTTAAGCAAGATGACATGATGTAGAGGAATAAATTCATGCAATATGATAAATACCCCATCTTGTTATCCTCGATGGCAACAATACAATACGTGCCTTGCAACTCTTTCTATCACTGAGTAAGGACACCGCAAGATTGAACCCAAAGCTAAGCACTTCTCCCATTGCAAGAACTACCAATCTAGTTGGCCAAGCCAAACGGATAATTCGAAGAGACTTGCAAAGATAACTCAATCATACATAAAAGAATTCAGAGATGATTCAAATATTATTCATAGATAAGCTGGATCATAACCCACAATTCATCGATCTCAACAAACACACCGCAAAAAGAAGATTACATCGAATAGATCTCCACGAGAGAGGGGGAGAACATTGTATTGACATCCAAAAAGAGAGAAGAAGCCATCTAGCTACTAGCTATGGACCCGAAGGTCTGAAGTAAACTACTCACACTTCATCGGAGGGGCTATGGTGTTGATGTAGAAGCCCTTCGTGATGGATGCCCTCTCCGGCGGAGCTCCGGAACAGGGCCCAAGATGGGATCTCGTGGATACAGGAAGTTGCGGTGGTGGAATTAGGTTTTTGGCTCCGTATCTGGTCTAATGGGGGTACGTAGGTATATATAGGAGGAAGGAGCATGTCGGTGGAGCTCCGAGGGGCCCACGAGGCAGGGGGCGCGCCCTGGGGGCGCCCTCCACCCTCGTGACCTCCCCGGAAACTTCTTGGAGTAGGGTCCAAGTCTCTTGGATCACGTTCGGTGAGAAGATCACATTCCCGAAGGTTTCATTCCGTTTGGACTCCGTTTGATATTCTGTTTCCTCGAAATACTGAAATAGGCAAAAAACAGCAATTCTGGGCTGGGCCTCCGGTTAATAGGTTAGTCCCAAAAATAATATAAAAGTGGAAAATAAAGCCCAATATAGTCCAAAACAGTAGATAAAGTAGCATGGAGCAATCAAAAATTATAGATACGTTGGAGACGTATCACCCGCCAGTCGGCCACTCCCCAAGTCATGGCGATCGAGCCCGACGAATCTCTGTCGACTGGCTCCGCAGAGACTGCATCCGAGTGCGATAGCAGTGATCCAGCGATGGAGGTTCTGATGGTCGATGGACCACGTAGTCCTCCTAGATTCCCTCGCGCCGACGGAGGCGATCCGGCGCAGGCTCACGAAGAGTATCAACCCGAGCCCCTCACTTCATTGCAGAGGGAGGAACTTCGCCGCCGGAACATGGATGCGCTTCACACTCCTATCTATGGAGAAACCCCCGAGGCTCGTGCCTTGGAGGATGCGCGCTTGGCCAACCTGGCTGAGCGCACTCGACTGGAGAACCTCCAGCGAGTACTCGACGAGCGCGCACGGCAACGGGTTCCAGAATCCAGTCGACGTCAACTTTTTCCACAACCAACTCAGGTATATCGAACTCCGATTCAGAATTTAGCAGGTGCAGCCCGTATAGCAGAATCGATTCAGCCTTCCCAGTCGGAAGCGGGTAGAGGTTTGCTACAGATCAGAGATTTATTCTGGGCAGCAGGAGATCAAAATTCAGTCGTATCACTGTCACGGAACAGGATTCACAGCAGATCTGTCGCTGCGAATTCAGTCCAGTCGGCCCATAGTCCGAGATCGCCCCCGAGGCGTGAGGAACGTGGGGGCCGGCTTGATGATCAGTACAAGACCCGCGAGCAGTATGAGCACCGATTCGATCCCAGTGATCGACGTCGAGTGCCCACCCCTCCCCCAAGGGGTGGATCATACGCTCCTCGGCAACAGGATGACAGACGCCAGCACAGTGTTGGGCGAAGGGTTCTAGTCGACCCCAGAGAACCAGGCTTTGATGCGAGATCCATTATCGTTCAAGGTTTGGTCGACAGGAACAGAGCTCACCGAGAAGGCCATGACAGAGATGCGCCTACCACCAGCAGAGTTCATGTCTCAGGGCCAGAGTGTTTTAGCAAAGCCATCAGAGCCGTGGTGATTCCTCCCAACTTCAGGTTGGTGACTAGAGTCAGTAAGTTCACCGGTGAGTCCAAGCCTGATACTTGGCTTGAGGACTATTGAGTGGCTGTTCAGATTGGTGGCGGCAACGATGAGGTAGCCATGAAGCATCTGCCCCTTATGTTGGAGGGTTCGGCCAGAGCATGGTTGAATCAGTTAGCACCCAGCAGTATTTACACTTGGGAAGATCTTGCCCGAGTGTTTGTCAGGACATTTGAAGGAACTTGCAAGCGACCAGCAGGGTTGACAGAGTTGCAGTCGTGTGTGCAAAAGACGAATGAAACTTTGAGAGATTACATCCAGAGATGGATCACGTTGCATCACACAGTAGAGAATGTATCTGATCACCAGGCAGTCTGTGCCTTCAAGGAAGGCATCAAGAACAGAGAGTTGAGTTTGAAATTCGGTCTGACCGGAGATATGACCTTGAGTCGAATGATGGAGATGGCCACCAAGTATGCCAATGGTGAAGAAGAGGATCGGCTCCGGAGTGGTAAATACAAGTCAGCCGCTAATGAAGTCGGCGGAGGGAACTCCAGTCGGAAGCAGAAGCGCAAAACCGAGCCAGCTGCTCCCGGAGAAGCCTTGGCCGTGACCCCAGGAAAGTTCAAGGGGAAAACCAAGGGACCTTTGAACCCCAAGAAGGTGAAAGACCAAGATGGAAATGATGTGTTGGACCTGCCGTGTCACATTCACACGAAGAAAGATGAAGAGGGTAAACTCATTTACCCAAAGCATACCACTCGATAGTGTCAGCTCTTGATTCAGCAGTTTTAAGGAAATCAGACAAAGGATAAGGAAAAGGAGTCGGACAAAGTTGAGGACAAGGAAGATAGTGATGGTGGATACCCCCAGGTCAATTCCACCCTGATGATTTTTGCTGACGTTGAAAGCAAAAGTCGATTGAAAGTTATCAACCGAGAGGTGAATATTGTCGCTCCGGCGACACCCAATTATCTGAAATGGTCCCAGACTACCATTACATTCGATCAGTCCGATCATCCAACACACATTTCCACCCCTGGGAGGCAAGCGTTGGTGGTCGACCCAGTCATCGAAGGCACTCGACTGACCAAAGTGTTGATGGATGGTGGCAGTGGCCTGAACATATTGTATGCAGAGACGTTGAAAGGGATGGGCATTCCGATGTCCAGACTCAGCACCAGCAACATGAGCTTCCATGGAGTCATTCCTGGAAAGAAGGCTTAGTCACTCGGCCAAATTTCTCTTGATGTGGTTTTCGGTGATTCAAAGCATTTCCGCAAAGAAAAGTTGACGTTTGAAGTTGTGGACTTCCAGAGTGCTTATCACGCTATTCTAGGGAGGTCGACGTATGCACGTTTCATGGCTCGACCATGCTATGTGTACCTTAAGCTGAAGATGCCTGGCCCCAAAGGTGTGATCACTGTCACTGGCAATCGGAAGAAAGCAGAAGAGTGTTTTCAGAAAGGCTGTAAGATCGCTGATGCTCAGATGGCAGTGGTAGAGCTGCAAGAATACCAGAAGATTGCAGATCCGAGTGATTTGTTGCGAGCCAAGAAGCCCGCTACGGAATCAGCATTTCAGTCGTTCGGTGAGACGAAACCGATTCACATTCACCCGACCGACCCCAATGCTGCTCTGACCAATACCTCAACAACACTCGACTCCAAATAGGAAGAAGCGCTCATCCAGTTCCTCCGTGAGAACTGGGACATCTTCCCATGGAAGCCTGCTGACATGCCGGGTCTTCCCAGGGGGCTGGCTGAGCATCGCCTACGAGTCGACCCAAAAGTTAAACCTGTCAAAGAACATCTTCGATGGTCCGTCGTCCAGAAGAGAAAGGCCATTGGCGAGGAGGTGCCTCGGCTCTTAGCAGCAGAGTTCATCCGAGAGATTTACCACTCCGAGTGGCTCGCTAATGTGGTCATGGTCCCCAAGAAGGACAAGTCACTGCGCATGTGCATCGACTTCAAACATATCAATCGGGCCTGCCGAAAGATCATTTTCCTCTCCGCCGCATCGACCAAATAGTCGACTCGACTATGGGATGTGAGCGGTTGTCTTTTTTAGACGCCTATTCCGGGTACCATCAGATCCGTCTGTATGGACCCGATGAGATCAAAACAGCTTTCATCACTCCATTCGGGTGCTTCTGTTATGTCACCATGCCATTCAGTCTCAAGAATGCCGGAGCCACGTTCATGAGGATGATTCGGAAGTGTTTGCTCACTCAAATCAGTCGGAATGTGGAAGCATACATGGATGATATAGTGGTCAAGTCACGGAAGGGTTCCGGTCTGCTGACTGACCTTGCTGAAACATTTGCCAATCTCAGGAGGTATGATATCAAGCTTAATCCATCAAAGTGCACATTTGGAGTTCCTGGCGGAAAGTTACTCGGTTTTCTCGTTTCCGAACGAGGAATCGACGCCAACCCAGAAAAAGTTGGCACTATACTCTGAATGAAGCGCCCTGTGCATGTGCACTATGTCCAGAAGCTTATTGGATGCTTGGCCGCTTTAAGTCGATTCATCTCTCGCCTCGGTGAAAAGGCATTGCCTCTTTACCGATTGATGAAGAAGTCAGACAAGTTCGAGTGAACTCCAGAAGCAGATGCAGCGTTTGCAGAGCTAAAAGCTCTGCTCTCCACCCAGCCGGTGCTTGCTGCTCCAATCAGCAAAGAGCCTTTGCTGCTTTACATTGCAGCCACAGGACAAGTCATCAGTACGGTACTTACGGTCGAGCGGGAAGAAGAAGGAAAAGCCTTCAAAGTTCAGCGCCCAATGTATTATCTTTCTGAAGTATTGACCCCATCAAAGCAAAGATACCCTCATTATCAGAAACTTGTTTATGGGATTTATATGACCACGAAGAAGGTTGCTCATTACTTCTCTAACCATTCAATTACAGTCGTCTGCGACTCCTCATTGTCAGAGATTCTGCATAACAGAGATGCAACTGGTCGAGTGGCGAAATGGGCGATTGAACTCCTTCCCCTTGATATCAAGTTTGAGGCAAAGAAAGCCATCAAGTCCCAAGCAGTAGCAGACTTCATCGCCGAGTGGATTGAACAGCAGCTTCCGACTCAAGTTCACTCGGAGCACTGGACTATGTTCTTTGATGGTTCCAAGATGCTGAATGGTTCCGGTGCTGGTGTAGTATTAGTTTCCCCCCGAGGACATAAGCTCAGATATGTACTCCAGATTCACTTTGATTCCTCCAACAATGAAGCAGAATATGAGGCACTTTTGTACGGTTTGCGTATGGCCATTTCACTCGGCGTCCGTCGCCTTATGGTCTATGGCGACTCAGATCTGGTGGTTAATCAAGTGATGAAGGAGTGGGACGTCAGAAGCCCAGCCATGACTGGTTACTGCAATGCAGTGAGAAAGCTGGAGAAGAAATTTGAGGGGTTATAGCTTCATCATATACCCCGACTAAAAAATCAAACTGCTGATGATTTGGCGAAAATAGGGTCCAAGAGGGAAGCCGTTCCCAGTAATGTGTTTTTGGAGCACATCCACGCACCATCAGTGCAAGAGGATCCTTTCACTGAAGAAGCCCCACAGCCAAAAAGTGTCAATGATCCGACTGAAGTTGAGGTCCCAGCCGTGGTCGACCTGATTATGGAAGTTGTGGTCATCACTCCCAACTGGACAGTGCCATACATCGCGTATATCTTAAGGAAAGAGCTCCCGGAGAACTAAGAAGAGGCCCGACAGATCGTCCGCCGATCCAAGGCCTTTATAGTAATCAGGGGACAGTTGTATAGAGAAAGCGCGACTGGAGTCAGCCAGAAATGTTTAACGCCAGAAGAAGGTCAGATAATTCTTGATGATATCCACTCGGGGACCTGTGGTCATCATGCGTCCTCTCGAACCATTGTGGCTAAAGCATACAGAGCGGGATTTTACTGGCCAAGAGCAAATGAAATGGCAAAGGAAATAGTCGACAAGTGTGAAGGATGTCAGTTCTATTCCAACATGTCGCACAAACCCGCCTCAGCCTTGAAGACCATTCCACTCATCTGGCCCTTCGCTGTTTGGGGATTGGATATGATCGAACCACTAAGAACTGGCAAGAGCGGCTTCACTCACTTTCTAGTGGAAGTCGACAAGTTTACTAAGTGGATCGAAGCTAAGCCCATCAAGAACCTCGATGCATGCACTGCTATCAGTTTCGTCAGAGAGTTGATATTCAGATATGGAGTTCCGCATAGCATCATCACTGACAATGGGTCAAACTTCGATTCCGACAAGTTCAAAGCCTTTTGCGCCTCTCAAGGCACACGAGTCGACTATGCTTCAGTTTCTCATCCCCAGTCGAATGGACAAGCAGAACGAGCAAACGGTCTGATTCTCAAAGGACTGAAACCGCGGCTGATGCGTGATCTCAAGCATGCAGCAGGAGCGTGGGTCGACGAACTTCCATCAGTTCTTTGGGGATTGAGGACCACTCCTAATCGGTCGACTGGGAGAACTCCATTCTTCCTGGTCTATGGAGCTGAAGCAGTTCTGCCGAGTGACCTACTTCACAATGCACCTCGAGTCGAACTCTACTCTGAAGATGAAGCGGAACAAGCCCGGCAGGATGCAGTCGACCTCTTAGAAGAAGAGAGGGAGATGGCCCTGATCCGCTCGACTATCTATCAGCAAGACTTGCGTCGATTCCATGCCAGAAATGTGAAGAGTCGAGCCTTCCAAGAAGGAGATTTGGTCCTCCGAGCGGATCAACAGAAACCACACAAGCTCGCTCCCACTTGGGAAGGTCCCTTCATCGTCACCAGAGTTCTCCACAATGGAGCATACCATCTTTACAACGTCAATCGCCCGATTGATGAGCCTCGAGCTTGGAATGCGGAGCTGCTCCGCCCCTTTTATACTTACACTACTAGGAAAAGGGATATAGATGGAATTGACACTAATGGCGCACCAGACATGTGGTGCGCCATTACTATATACTAATGGCGCACCATGTGTTAGTACGCCATTAGTTTCCAAATACTAATGGCGCACCACATCCACGGTGCCCCATTAGTAAAAATATTTTAAAAAAAAATTCAAAACTACTAATGGCGCACCGTGGGAGTGGTGCGCCATTACTAGTTGAACTAGTAATGGCGCACCATGCCACGGTCCGCCATTAGTAACTTGGCCACCACTTCCACCGAATGCACCCCCCCCTTGTGGATCGCCTTTTCAGTTTTAAAAAAATAAAAGAAAATGATGAAAATGTCAAAAAAATAATAGAAAATAAGTTTCCCATGTGATATGTGGTCTAGTTGTTGGGAAAATTTGCAAATATGAATTTCGACTTCATTTGCAAAATCTCGCGAGAATTTGTAAAAATGGGCATAACTTTTGCATACTAACTCGGATGAAAAAGTTTTCTATATGAAAAATCATCTACTCGAAAAGTTACATCCAAATTTAACCGGGGGAACCCCGTTAAACATTTTCAAAATCCTCAAAAACCTAACAGAAAAAAAGATACGGGGCTTTTAAGATCTGGAGAGGCAAAAAAATTCAAAAAAATTCAAACTTACTAATGGCGCACCTACCCATGGTGCGCCATTACTATCTTCCCGCCTTCAAAATTCAAAATAAGTTAAAAAAATAAAAAAAAATTACTAATGGCGCACCTGCCCATGGTGCGCCATTAGTATCTTCCCTCCTTCAAAATTCAAAATAAGTCAAAAAAATAAAAATAAAATTACTAATGGCGCACCTGCCCATGGTGCGCCATTAGTATCTTCCCGCCTTCAAAATTCAAAATAAATCAAAAAAAATAAAAAAAATTACTAATGGCGCACCTGCCCGCGGTGCGCCATTAGTATGTCGTATATATGGCTGGCCGTGGTCCTCTCCTCCTTATCTCTTCATTCCACCTCTCCTACACTCCATCTCCTCCTCTCCTCCACTCCATCTTCCCTTCTCTCCTCCACCATACTACCCTCCTCCTCTCCGGCGACCTCCTCCTCCTCTCCGGCGACCTCCTCCTCCCTCCTCTCCTTCCCTCCCCTCCCCTCCCCTCCCCTCACGGTTTCTTCTCCCTCCTCTCCGGTGAGCTCCTCCTCCCTCCTCTCCGGTGAGCTCCTCCTCCCTTCTCCCCGGTGAGCTCCTCCTCCCTCCTCTCCGGTGAGCTCCTCCTCCCTCCTCTCCTCCCATCCCCTCATGGTTTCTCCTTCCTCCTCTCCGATGCTCCGGTGAACTCCTCTCCAGCGACCTCCTCCTCCTCCTCTCCGACGATGTAGGCGAGCGCCTCTCCGGTGACCTCCTCCTCCTCCTCTCCGGCGAACTCCTCTCCGGCGAACTCCTCTCCAGCGAACTCCTCTCCGGCAAAAGAACACGGCAAAAGAACGTACAAGATCCAAAAACAGGAACAAAAAATGTCGTGCCAAAAAACGAGCAAAAAAAAAGGAGCAAAAAATGGGCAAAAAATCACGATCCAGATCCAGATTCAAAATTCAAAAATACTAATGGCGCACCGATGGCCTATACTAATGGCGCACCGGTGGCCTATACTAATGGCGCACCATGGCCTATACTAATGGCGCACTGCCTGGTGCGCCATTAGTATACCAGATACTAATGGCTAATGGCGCACCATCGGTGCGCCATTAGTAATAAATACTAATGGCGTGGTACTAATGGCGCACCGGTGGTGCGCCATTAGTAGGCAAAACCGGTGCGCCATTAGTAGGCCTTTTTCTAGTAGTGTTAAGTACTCACTCGGGTGAGATGTAATAAAAAGTACCTCTGTAGTTTGTTTATCTAAGTCAAGAATGTTATAATCTTCCCAGTGATTGTTATTAATTTTTTGTTTACATAAAAAATTCCCCCCAGTGGGTGCCTTAGCTGCAAATCCGTTTCGCCTAAGTTTGTAAAAAAAATCCTTACGGAGTGGTGATCCAGCCTCCCACTTGGGGGCTTAGCTGCGAATCTGTTTCGCCTAAGTATTTAAAATCCTACCGAGTGGTGAGCCAGCCTCCCACTCGGGGGCTTAGCTGCAGTCCAAGTACTCGCCTAATTGTTTGAAATCCTATTGAGTGGTGAGCCAGTCTCCCACTCGGGGGCTTAGCTGCAGTCCAAGTACTCGCCTAAGTGTCCTACCGAGTGGTGAGCCAGCCTCCCACTCGGGGGCTTAGCTGCAGTCCAAGTACTCGCCTAAGTGTTTAAAATCCTACCGAGTGGTGAGCCAGCCTCCCACTCGGGGGCTTAGCTGCAGTCCAAGAACTCGCCTAAGTATTTAATACAATGTGTGCTTTGCAAGGACGATGAGGTGCAGGTCGACTGTTGCCTTCTCCTTCAGAGCTACACCACAAAAATCCTATCGAGTGGAGAGAAAACCTCCCACTCGGGGGCTTAGCTGCAGTCCAGTACTCGCCTAAGTTTGAAAAATCCTACCGAGTGGAGAGCAAACCTCCCACTCGGGGGCTTAGCTGCAGTCCAGTACTCGCCTAAGTTTGAATAATCCTACCGAGTGGAGAGCAAACCTCCCACTCGGGGGCTTAGCTGCAGTCCAGTACTCGCCTAAGTTTGAAAAATCCTACCGAGTGGAGAGCAAACGTCCTACTCGGGGGCTTAGTTGCAGTCCAGTACTCGCCTAAGTTTGAAAAATCCTACCGAGTGGAGAGCAAACCTCCCACTCGGGGGCTTAGCTGCAGTCCAGTACTCGCCTAAGTTTGAAAAATCCTACCGAGTGGAGAGCAAACCTCCCACTTGGGGGCTTAGCTGCAATCCAGTACTCGCCTAAGTTTGAAAAATCCTACTGAGTGGAGAGCAAACCTCCCACTCGGAGGCTTAGCTGCAGTCCAAGTACTCGCCTAAGTAAGAAATCCATTCCGATCCACAAGGACGACGAGGTGCAGGTCGACTGTTACCTTCTCCTTCGGAGCTACGCCACAAGTACAACGTGCGGTCCATCCTGATCCGCAAGGACGACGAGGTGCAGGTCGACTGTTACCTTCTCCTGCGGAGCTGCGCCACAAGTACAATGTGCGGTCCATCCCGATCCACAAGGATGACGAGGTGCAGGTCGACTGTTACCTTCTCCTTCGGAGCTGCGCCACAAGTACAACATACGGTCCATCCCGATCCGCAAGGACGACGAGGTCGGTTGCAGTCTGTGCTCCATCCCTACCTGCAAGAACGATGAAGAGCAGGTCGACTGGATTTTTCACGTCAGAGCTGCATCTCAAGCATTGAAGTATATTCCAAGTGAAAAACAAAGTTCGCTCGAAGGCAAATGAAAGCACATTCAATGATAAACCAAGTTCGGATAAACGTCCTACAGATTCAGAAGTACTCAGGCGTCAAGCCTGCGAAAGTTTATCGGTTACAAAACCACTTGGCATTCCAAGGCAAATTTAAGGCGATGCATAGAAGTTTTTTACTCCTTAGGTGGAGGACTGGAAGGCGCAACAAACTAGTCCAGGTCGATTCCGTCAGCAATCCGGGTGGCAGCAGCGATGAAGGCCTCCATGAAAGATCGGAAGTCGTACTTCCTGGTATTGGCAACTTTGAGATACGCCACCTTTTCCTCTTGTGCCTCCTTGCAGTGGACACGGACCAGGGACAGAGCGACATCGGCACCACACCAGGTGGAAGACTTCTTCCATTCCTGCACTTGACTTGGAACATCATTCAGTTGAGTCATTAGAGACTCGAGGTCATTTTGAAGCGTCTGATCTGGCCAGAGCGTCGAGTCGATCCGCGACACCGCAGCTTTCAGTCGAGCGAGATAGTCCACCACACCAGCGACACGAGACTCCAGTCGGAGTACATTCATAGCGGCTTCATCCTTCACAGGACAGTTGATGGGGTCCAGGCTTATCTCCACTCGACTGGTCTCCTCCTCGAAGTTCTGACAGAATTCTGTAAACGCAACTTGAGTTCAAGCTAACGGTTCTACGATCACTCGGTGATAACAAGTCAGTCGGATAAAAGAGATTACCTTCAAGCATGAGGAATAACTTCTGGGCGAGCCCTCCCAGATAAGCCTCCAGATCGTTCCTCTTCCCCGCCAGTTCGCCAGCCTTGTCACTCAGAGCAATCTTGTCATTCTTCAGTCGGCTAACCTCCTTGTTGGCCGCGTCGGGAGCAGCTTTCAGATTGATGTTCTCCTCTTCAAGTTTGCCGACTGAGGCCAGTTTTTCTACCGCGAGCTTTGTTTTGTCCAAGGCCACTTTCTGTGCCTCTGCAAGGTCATGATCCTTCTTCTTCAGAGCCTCCTCCATTTTATCTGCAAAATAACAATGAGATCGGAGTTAGTAATGGGCAGAAAGACAAAGACAGTTGTCAAGTTCTCACCAGCCATACCTTTTGCTTCGTCTCTCGCCTTCTGCAAGTTCTCCTGAGCAAGCTTCAAGTCAAGGTTGAGCTGGATCTGTTTGTTCTCCAATTCATTGTAGCCAGCCACAAGCTCGCAAGACTTCTGCGAAGAGTCAATCGACAGACATCAAAGATAGGTCACTTCCGAGTGACTAAGGAAAGATCATAGCGTTTCTAAGACTACAACTGAATCAAAACATTCAACAGTAGTCTCGGGGACTACACCAAGTGGGTGCACTCAGCGTGCCCCCACTGGTTTTACCAACTCGGTTCGATCAGTCGACCGAAAGAGGCAAAAAGGTTATGATCCTAAAACCATAGCTAACTGTCAACAGTCAGCCACGGTATCATCATGATGTGAAAAAAAGCCAGTTCTTCAGACTATAGTCGACTGCCAGCAGTCGACCATAGTCTCGGGGACTACACCCAGTGGGTGCACTCAGCGTGCCCCCACCGGTTCCAAGATTCCATTCGACATGGTCTGACCAGACCGAGTGAATAAGTTAGCAAAGAAATTCAAAGTGTAAAGACTATAGTTGATTGCCAGCAGTCCACCATAGTGTCAGGGACTACACCCAGTGGGTGCACTCAGCGTGCCCCCACCAATTCAAGAATTCAATCGACACACCCACTGGGTGTACAGATGCAAAGATCTTCGGAAAGAAGACTTTTCAGGTAGCATATCCTAACAGAACAAGCAGTGACCAACTGACCTGGACGTTGCTCTGAAGAGCTGAGCTAGCATCATAGGCCGCCTGGCTGGCTTCCCGGACCACCTTCACTTGCTCCATCATGATCCCCGCCTGGCGTATAGCCTCCTTAGCAGCACCCACTTGGTCGTCCGGGACATGGTGTGTGGCGAAAAGGGAAGGCGGATCAGCAGTCGACGATGAAGGCCGGACACTCGTCAGCGGCACAACGAAAGACACAGAAGTCCAAGTGACGTTGCCACCCTCATGAACCAGCGTCTCAGGCACTGATACAACCTGAGCAGTCTTGCCAGCAGGCGCCTTTTTGTTCTTCCTCTTCCTCAGCGGCGCCTCATCGTCGTCATCAGGGAGATCAATGACATGAGGGGGAACTACAGGAAAGATTCAAAGTTAAAAACAGAAATCCAATCGACCAAAAGCGAAACTACAGAGATCATACCAAGGTTAGAGGTAGCAGCATCTTCCATTTCCTGGTCTTCGTTCCTGACTCAGGGCTCGAAGGTGGCAGAGCTGCAGATTTCAGAAATCAGTTGATCAGTCAACGAGTCGACCAAAAGTATGTCCATGCCAAACAAGAATGCAAAAGTTCCGCTATTACCCGGAAATGGTGGGAATCGCCATCCTCATCTTGGGCAGAGCCTTCATCGTCTTTGATGGCGTCGCTCGGGGTTGCTTCGACGCTTTTTCAGTCGGCGTCGGAGAGGTCGTCCGAGGGTGTTTCGTCGACTGCCCAACAGGCGCCATAGCCTTTCCCCGCTCGATCGCGGGATCATGTGTGAGCTTGGATCGCCTTTCCGAGCGAGGAGGGTCGACTTCTTCCTCCTCTTCCTCCTCCTCCTCTTCACCGGAACTGTCGTCTCTCTCGTCCTCCTCACTGTCAGATTGCCATTCCTCCTGACTTTCACCTCTGCTTCCTTCCTCTTCTTCAACTTGTTCTTGCGCCCCGTTGGGCATCGAGTACATCTCAGTAGTGGCCTGGAATACGACAAACAAGAAAAAATTCAGTCGACCGACTTTAAGCAACCAAGATGGAGAAAGCAGGATCAGAATCAGAGATGCAGGATTGGACCTTGTCTACTTCATATGACTGGTCGAGTGGAGGAATCCTCCTGGCCCCTCGAGGGTTGTCCTTGTTTCCTGTGATGCTCGCCAGACACCTTTCCACCATGGCATCCTCGACCTCCTCCGAGTGGATCGGAGTGGTGTCCTTCGTGCCAGAGTACAACCACATTGGATGGTCTCGGGCTTGAAGCAGCTGGATGCGTCGTCGGAGGAAGACCTCCAGCAGATCCATGCCACTTACACCGTCTCGGACGAGCTGGACAACCCGACCGACCAGCTCCTTAACCTGCGCCTTCTCCTCTGGGATCACTTTCAAAGAAGATGTCTTGTTCACTCGGTCCATGGAAAAATAAGGGAGTCCAGTCGGCTGCCCTGGCGTCGGCTGGTCCTTGCAGTAGAACCAAGTCGACTGCCATCCACGGACTGACTCAGGTAAGATCATGGCCGGAAAAGAACTTTTTCCTCTCATTTGGACCCCAAGACCCCCACACATCTGAATCACCTGAGTTCTCTCGTCACTCGGATTGGCCTTTTTCACCGTCTGGGAGCGACAAGTGAAAATGTGCTTGAAAAGACCCCAATGAGACCGACAACCCAAGAAATTCTTGCACAAAGACACGAAAGCGGCGAGATACACGATGGAGTTGGGGTGAAGTGGTGAAGTTGTGCCCCAAAGAAGTTCAAAAATCCCCGAAAGAAAGGGTGAGGCGGCAGAGAAAACCCGCGGTCAACATGGATGGCCAAGAGAACGCACTCACCCTCCTGAGGCTGCGGTTGCGACTCCTCCCCCGGGAGCCGGGCTGACCCATGGGGGATCCGTCCTTCATTGGCCATGTCATCGAGATCCTTCTAACGGATCGTCGAGCGGATCCAGTCGACCTGGATCCAGCCCTGCGGCAAGCCGGCCCTTGAAGAAGATCCACCCCGACTGGTCGCCCTTCCCTTCACTTTTGCCGTCGCCTTCTTCGCCCGTTCCAAAGCCGCCGTCTTCTCCTTCACCATTGTCGCCAGCGAGACATGTGCGGAGCAGCGGCTCTGAGATAGACGCGAACGCGGCGGATGAATCTGGGGGAGAAAGGGGAAATGAAGAGCGCACTGTTCAAAAATCCTCCATCCGAGGCCTTTATATGAGGTCGCTTCCGAGTGACTGACTGGTAGGCCCGGGCGATCCTGCCAAATCCCGCAACAGTCGCCCGCATGATACGTGGCAAAAAAGGTGGCGCGGAGATTGAGGCGCCCCTGCCTTATCCCGTCCGATTACTGCGGCTTCCTCCGTCCCGCTCGCTTCTCGAAATTCGAATCCCGCTAAATCGGCGCGCCGCAGAGCAAATCGTCAGACAAAAGATTTCCTCTGTCCTGTCATTCGGAATTCTCCAAGTAGGGAAAACACACTCGACGGATACAAAGAATGGATCAAGGTGACTGAAAAAGAAGTTGATGCCGTCAGTTAAGTTCATTGATCCAAAACAAGACACAATCGCAGCACAAGAATGAGTCAGAAGTATGTTCAACTCCTTCCCCACTCAAACCTCGATCCATTTGGGGGCTAATGATGAAGTCATGTACCTAGGGTAGGGTCATGGATCTGTCCAAGATACCCTCCCCAAGGACATCTCTAGAAGAAACTACCTTTCAATCGACTTGGAAGGGTTCCAGTCGACCAACTGGAAGACACTCGACCATGAAGCCAACCACTCGACCGCCAGAAGATCTAAAGCCAGTCTGCACACAAACGGTTGGTCATTAAGTAGCTTTTATGGTCACCATAGCACTTTATGTCGGCGTTACCAGTAACCCCCTATCTTAATGTACCTTAATCCCTGCATAACTGAGGGCTGGAGGGGTGAGGGAGTCCTGGACTAGGGGGTGTCCGGACAGCCGGACTATCATCGTCCGCCGGACTCCAAGACTACGAAGATACAAGATTGAAGACTCCGTCCCGTGTCCGGATGGGACTTTCCTTGGCGTGGAAGGCAAGCTTGGCGATACGGATATGTAGATCTCCTACCATTGTAACCGACTCTGTGTAACCCTAGCCTCCTCCGGTGTCTATATAAACCGGAGGGCTTTAGTCCGTAGGACAACATACATTACAACAATCATACCATAGGCTAGCTTTAGGGTTTAGCCTCCTTGATCTCGTGGTAGATCCACTATTGTACTACCCATATCATCAATATTAATCAAGCAGGACGTAGGGTTTTACCTCCATCGAGAGGGCCCGAACCTGGGTAAAACATCGTGTCCCTCGTCTCCTGTTACCATCCGCCTAGACGCACAGTTCGGGACCCCCTACCCGAGATCCGCCGGTTTTGACACCGACATTGGTGCTTTCATTGAGAGTTCCTCTGTGTCGTCACCGATAGGCCCGATGGCATCTTCAACCAACGACACTATGCAGGGTGAGACTTTTCTCCCCGGACAGATCTTCGTATTCGGCGGCTTCGCACTGCGGGCTAATTCGCTTGGTCATCTGGAGCAGATCGAAAGCTACGCCCCTGGCAGTCAAGTCTGATTCGGAAGCCTAAACTTCACGGCCGATGTCCGCGGAGACTTGATCATCGACGAACTCGAGCCACAGCCAAGCGCGCCGCACTGTGACGATGGGCATGATCTGGCTCTGCCGTCAAACAGTGCCTTGGTGGCTGCACGCGAATCCGCTTCGGCCATTAGTCCGGAGCCGATTGCGCAGATAGAGGATCGGTGGATGGACACCGCCTCGGGGGCTTCAACTTCCACGGCGATGGAGCCGAACACTAATCTTGTCCCTCGCAAAACTCGTGATTCCGAGGTGCCGGACTCCTTGCTGGGCTCCGAACCTCCCACGCCCCTGCCAACCAAATCAGATTGGGCGCCGGTTATGGAATTCACCTCCGCGGGCATCTTCCAATACTCGCCTTTTGGCGACATACTGAATTCACTAAAGCATCTCTCGTTATCAGGAGAGCCCTGGCCGGACTATGGCCAGGATGGTTGGGATACGGACGACGAAGAAATTCAGAGCCCACCCACCACCCACTTTGTAGCCACTGTCGACGATTTAACCGACATGCTAGACTACGACTCCGAAGACATCGACGCTATGGACGACGATGCCGGAGATGAACAGGAACCAGCGCCTACAGGGCACTGGAAGACCACCTCGTCATATGACATATACATGGTGGATACCCCAAAGGACGGGGACGGCGAAGAAACAGCGGAGGCAGATTCTTTAAAGAAACAGCCCAAGCGCCAACGTCAGCGGCGCCGCTCTAAATCCCGCCACAACAAGAATGGAGATTCCGGCACAGGAGATAATAATACCCCAGAAAGTGCCGAAGACAACCCCCTCCGGCAAGACTCAGCGCAGGAGGATGCAGAAGCAAGCCCTCACGAGAGGGCGGCAGACGAAGAGGTTGAGGATTACAACTATATGCCTCCCTCCAAAGACGAGGCAAGCCTCAACGATGACGAATTCGTCGTGCCCGAGGATCCCGTCGAACAAGAGCGTTTTAAACGCAGGCTTATCGCCACGGCAAACAGCCTAAAGAAAAAGCAGCAGCAGCTTCAAGCTGATCAGGACCTGCTGGCCGATCGATGGACCGAGGTCCTCGCGGCCGAAGAGTATAAACTCGAACGCCCCTCCAAAAGCTATCCAAGACGCAAGCTGCTCCCCTGATTAGAGGAGGAAGCATACATACCTCCATCACCAGCGCACGATACGGCTGACCGACCACCCCGCAGTCGTGACAGAGAGGCATCCAGGTCCCCAACCAAGACCGTACCCCGGCATCGCTCCAAAAGTACGAAGCCAAGAGGGAACGCGCCAGACTTGCGTGATATATTGGAGGACAAAGCAAGGCAATCCAGATCCATCTACGGATCACGTGGGCGCCCCACGACCCATGACGAATACCGTCGCACCGGATATAATAACCCCGGCCGGGCTGAACACGGCAGACAGCGCTCTCTCGAGCTGCGTCGTGATATTGCTCAATACAGAGGCGCCGCACACACGCTATGCTTCACTGACGAAGTAATGGATCTTCAAATCCCTGAAGGTACAACATTGAATCCTACGAAGAGGCCGCGGTTTGGTTCGAAGATTATCTTCTCCACATCCATATGGCCCACGGCGACGATCTCCACACCATCAAGTATCTCCCACTCAAGCTTAAAGGACCAGCTCGGCATTGGCTTAACAGCTTGCCTGCAGAGTCAATTGGGTGTTGGGAAGACCTGGAAGCCGCATTCCTTGATAACTTCCAGGGCACGTATGTGCGACCACCAGACGCCGATGACCTAAGCCACATCATTCAGCAGCCAGACGAATCGGCCAGACAATTCTGGACACGGTTCTTGACGAAGAAAAATCAAATCGTCGACTGTCCGGATGCAGAGGCCCTTGCAGCCTTCAAGCATAACATCCGCGACGAATGGCTAGCCCGACACCTGGGACAGGAAAAGCAGAAATCTATGGCAGCCCTCACATCATTAATGACCCGCTTCTGCGCGGGAGAGGATAGCTGGCTAGCTCGCAGCAACAATCTTCGTAAAAATTATGGCAGTCCGGATACTAAGGACAACAACGGCAGGTCACGTCGAAACAAAAACAAATGCTGCATTAACGGCAACGACAAGGAGGATACGGCAGTCAACGCCGGATTCCGAGGCTCTAAACCCGGTCAACGGAAGAAGCCATTCAAAAGAACCACTCCGGGTCCGTCCAATTTGGACCGATACTCGACCGCTTATGCCAGATACATGGCACCCCTGAAAAACCAGCCAATCACACTAATAGAGATTGCTGGGTACTCAAGCAGGCAGGCAAGTTAATTGCCGAAAACAATGACAAGGGGCTAAACAGCGACGACGAGGAGGAGACCCGACCGCCGAACAATAGAGGACAGAAGGGTTTTCCCCCACAAGTGCGGACGGTGAACATGATTTACGCGACCCATATACCCAAGAGGGAGAGGAAGCGCGCTCTAAGGGACGTCTATGCGATGGAGCCAGTCGCCCCGAAGTTCAATCCATGGTCCTCTTGTCCGATCACTTTCGATCGAAGAGACCATCCGACCAGCATACGCCATGGCGGATTCGCCGCATTGGTTTTAGACCCAATCGTCGATGGATTTCACCTCACGAGAGTCCTGATGGACGGCGGTAGTAGCCTGAACCTGCTTTATCAGGATACAGTGCGCAAAATGGGCATAGACCCCTCAAGGATTAAACCTACAAAGACAACCTTTAAAGGTGTCATACCAGGTGTGGAAGCCAACTGTACAGGCTCAGTAACACTGGAAGTGGTCTTCGGATCCCCGGACAATTTCCGGAGCGAGGATTTAATCTTCGACATAGTCCCGTTTCGCAGCGGCTATCACGCTCTGCTCGGACGAACCGCGTTTGCAAAATTCAACGCGGTGCCGCATTATGCATACCTCAAGCTCAAGATGCCAGGCCCTCGTGGAGTCATCACGGTCAACGGGAATACGGAACGCTCCCTCCGAACCGAGGAACATACAGCGGCTCTCGCGGCAGAAGTACAGAGCAGCCTCTTAAGGCAATTCTCGAGTCCGGCCGTTAAACGGCCGGATACAGCAAAACGCGCCTGAAGCAATACCAACCAAGACCACCTGGCGCGATCAGAGCACGCGTAGCAATGCGGCCCCAACCCCCGCCCGCGCATGATTGCAAGAATAACACTCCGCGTACATCATTACGCTTTGGAGATACCATGGGCGCAGGGGAAGGGGCACAATCGCAATGGACCCAGAATGCGGTTCGACCACACCAGGGGCTCGCAAGTGTGCCCCCCTTTTTTTATTTATTTATTATTTTCCTTCTTTGTGTACACAGGACTCCGGTAACCAGAGGCCCTGTCCGGCGGCGAACCTGCCGAACTCGTGATGCAACAGTCAGGGACGAAAGAAGGCTGCGACGAACACTCAGGTGGTCTCAATTACGAGTATTAAATTCGATTATATACACCAAGTCCGCAGCTCACCCCTGGAGGGGGACATGTTTACTTAGTCCAAATCCCTTGCTTACCGCACTATTTGTATCAGTCCGCACTCATAGCAGACTTCCTTTAATAAATAATGCAGCACTTTTCGACTGCAATTACATTACCTTATATATATATATGTTCATTACATGACATCTTGCACCCGTATATTTTGGTACGGCCTAATACACCAGGGGCTTATGTTCCCCACATTGTGGTGTGATAAGTCCGAACACTTTCATAAGTGCGGCACCCCGAACTTATAGCATTATATGAATCAGCTCCGAATCATGTCTTGGGTCGATAGTTGGGTTTGCCCGGCTCCCACGTTTTGGTGCCTTACGTTCCGTTCTGTCGGCTAAGGTGGCACTGGGAGAACCACTGCAATTGCGCCCCGGTTGAGCCGGGCAAGCGCCTCAGTGGAGAAAGCTAAAACTGACCGGCATGATAAGGTGAGAGACTGGTCGCTGTTCGAGAGGTTTCTTTGGGTCCTTAAAGACTCACGCCGCTTCGAGCGAAGTTCCGGACCATGTCCGACGAAGGCGTGGATAGCGCCCCGGATTCCGCCTTCCGAATACCATGGGCTTCGCCGAAATTTAAAATTATAGAATTCTATGGCTAAGTGAGAGTGTTCAAGCATTATAAGTCCGGTCGCCTTGTTCATTGTGTTGAGCGGCTCCCTAGATGGACCCAAAAATGGGAACAAGAGTGCTCAAGGTTATCCCGAACACCCCAGCACTCGCGGCTCGGGGGCTGAAGCCAACGACTTGCCATCTCTCAGATTTTATAAACGGCCAAACAGAAGGTAATATTTTAAATTAAAACAAGCGTTGCTCAAGGCGCATATGAACGCAGTTTTCAGCGCACAGGATAATACACAGCGAGTTTACTCAAAGATTACATTTCTGGGGTACTCATCCGCAATATCGTGGGCTCCCTTCAGGACAGTTTTATAATACATTTCAGGCGTGCGATACTCCTTGCCCGGTGGCGGTGGGTCCGTGAGAAGCTTCTCCGCATCCAACTTGCCCCTATGCACCTTTGTGCGGGCAAGGGCCCGACGAGCACCTTCAATACAGGCGGAGCGCTTGACGACCTCCACCCAGGGTCCGTGAGAAGCTCCCAGGCATGGCCTGTCCAGGCCACAGCTGGACTATAAGGCCCTTCATGGCCTCCTCAGCTACCTTGTGGAGTTTAACCAGCTGCTTCAGCTGGTCGCTTGGGGGCACCGGGTGTCCGGCCTCAGCGTACTGAGACCAGAAGACTTTCTCCGTCGAGCTCCCCTCCTCGCCATGATAGAATGCGGCTGCATCGGACGCACTACGCGGCAGATCTGCAAACGCCCCTGGAGAGCTCCGAATGCGGGTAAGTGTCAGGTATTTTACATTAACATGTTTGCTTTGCATGAAAAATGCCTTACCCGCCGCTATATTCTTCACATCTTCAACCTCCTGAAGGGCCTTATGGGCCTCGGCCTTGGCGGACTTGGCACTTTCGAGAGCCGAGGCAAGCTCGGACTCTCGATTCTTGGAGTCACGCATCAACCTCTCATGCTTCTCCATGAGAGCCTGGAGCTCTTGCCGTACTTCTGCCACCCGTGCCTCCTGCTTCTCTCGCTCTTCCCGCTCCGCGGCCGCACTGCGTTCGGCCACGGACACAGCCTCCTTCAGGGCTGCCACCTCGTTCGTTGCCCCTGCAATACCCATATTATCCTTGTTAATTTTATTGCAACCAAAATCCTTTTTGGTAAGGTAACTATTCAAAGTGGTGTGACTCACCTTCTTTGTCCTCGAGCTGCTTCTTGGCATGGCCGAGCTCTTGCTCGGACCGCTCAAGATCCTTCTTCAACACATCGACCTCCACCGATAGTGCGACAGAGGTCAGCAGCGCAGCCTGCAAACCCATATTGACATATTTTAAGCAACCCTGCGTATATCTTGTTAGATCCTCAGTCCGGCTTTTCTTTCCGAACACCGAACTGAGCATCAGGGGCTACTGTCTATGCGGTATTACATTACATAATTTTAACTTCTTACCTCAAAGCCTGTTAGAAGGCTGCTGCAGGCTTCGGTCAGCCCGCTTTTGGCGAGCTGAACCTTTTGAATCACCGCACTCATGATAGTGCGGTGTTCTTCCTCGATGGAAGCGCCTTTAAGCGCCTCCAGCAAGTTATCCGGCGCCTCCGGTTGGACGGAGGTCGCCGGTGTCACGGTCTTGCCCTTCTTTCGAAGGGGCCGCCCGCCGGACTCTGGAACCACTGCGGGTTCCGATGTAGAGTCCGGCACAAAGTCCGGGAGGCAGCCTGATGGCGCCTCCGGAGCCTCCTCCTGATGGGTCCTTCTCTGGGATCCCACCTCGGCGTCCTCGTGGGCGCGGGGGGTAGAGGCAGTCGGAAGTGAATCCACATCCGACGGGGCCAACGACCCGCTCGATGAAGCGGGGAGATCATCATCGGCCGGGCTACGGACAGAACGCGGCATTAGAAGGACACTACGCGACACGAAAGAAATTGCACATCAAGGATCCGGATACTTACGATCTTACCGGACGCCTGGCCCTTGGAGGCCACTCATCCTCGCCAACGGTGGTGTTGGCGAAACTGTCCGGGGGGATAGTCCTCCCCCTCTTGGACCCTTCGGCCTCCCCTATTGGGGAAGCCTTCCTCTTCTTCTCTCCCTCCTCCGGGAGAGAGTCCTCCTCCTCCTCCTCGTCTTCGGGGGAGGAGTCCGCCTCGTCGTCGGACGCCTGATTGCGGGAACTCTTTCGAGTCCCCGCGGCCGCCTTCTTGGCCTTCTTTTCCGGCACCACGTGCGGTGCCGGAACCAGCAGCCCTGCTAAACGGGCGTTCTCTGGGTCTTCTGGCATGGGAGCCGGGCTGATGAGCTGCTTGGCCTTCTCCATCCATTCCTGTCAAAGGAAAAGAGAGATTCAAACCCTCTTAGAATCAGTTTAATTACCACAAGTGTCCCGTAACGGGGTTGAATCACTTACCTCGTCAGCTGGATGCTGCGAGCGAAATCCGCGATCTTCCGTCGCGGATGCGGGGGCTTCGGCGCCCTTAAACAGCACCCTCCAGGCGCCTTCGTATGTCGTATCGAAGAGCCCGCTCAGCGCCTGGTGCTGTTCCGGATTGAACTCCCACAGATTGAATGCCCGTTCTTGGCATGGGAGAATCCGGCGGATGAGCATGACTTGGACCACGTCGACGAGCCTGAGCTTATTGCTCACCAGCTTCTGGATGCACACCTCCTTCGGATTGCCCCACAGCAAGCCCTTCTCTTTCCAGGAGGTGAGCTGCGTGGGGACGCCAGATCTAAACTTGGGGGCCGCAGCCCATGTGGGCTTGCGCGGCTCGGTGATGTAGAACCACCCCGATTGCCACCCCTTGACAGAGTCCACGAAGGCCCCTTCGAGCCAAAGGACATTGGGCAACTTACCCAACATGGCGCCTCCGCATTCCGCTTGCGTGCCCTTCACAACCTTTGGCTTGACGTTGAAGGTCTTGAGCCACAGGCCGAAGTGGGGCCGGATGCAGAGGAAGGCCTCGCACACGAGGATAAATGCCGAGATGTTGAGGATGAAGTTCGGCGCCAGATCGTGGAAATCCAGGCCGTAGTAAAACATGATCCCCCGACGAATGGGTGCAGTGGAAAGCCCAGTCCGCGGAGGAAGTGGGGAAGGAAGACGACCCTCTCATGGGCCCCAGGGGTAGGGATGAGCTGCCCCTCGTCGGGCAGCCGATGCGCGATATCACCGGAAAGGTATCCGGCGCTGCGCAGTTTGGTGATGTGCTCCTCCTTAACGGTGGAGGCCAACCATTTGCCTCCCGCTCCGGATATATTCGGAGAAGGTCGGGGCGAGATGCGCGAGCTTGGGCGTTGGAGCTTGAGTACGCGGAGATGGATAAGCAAAGGAGGAAGAAAGCGTAGGTGAGAAGGTAAATCCTTATCCCTTATATATAGGCGGACGAAAACTATGCGTCCCCACTGGCCTGATAAAACTCGCCTATCTCCCAAGCGCCACCATCAATGGCGCGGTTGGGTTACCCACGTCCGTATTGATGAGAATCCCGGAATAAGGGGAGCACGATCTCTGCTTCGACAAGTCGTGCCAAGGAAACCGCTTCGCTAAACGTGCTGAGGTGGCATAGTGAAAAATGATTCAAACAAAGGCTTGGTAGCGGCGTGATGTCACGCCGCATAATACGTCAGCAGATTGGACTGGTGTACATTTTATTCTCTCTACGGTGGAATGTGGAATTTGTTTTGCAGAGCCGCACACTATCCTGGTGTTCATGATCTTCTCTGGATTATTCAAGGGAGGAACCCGCCTTGCAATGCCGAACATTATGTGCGCCGGACTTATCGTCATTGAAGCCTGGTTCAGGGGCTACTGAGGGAGTCCTGGACTAGGGGGTGTCCGGACAGCCGGACTATCATCATCCGCCGAACTCCAAGACTATGAAGATACAAGATTGAAGACTCCGTCCCGTGTCCGGATGGGACTTTCCTTGGCATGGAAGGCAAGCTTGGCGATACAGATATGTAGATCTCCTACCATTGTAACCGACTCTGTGTAACCCTAGCCTCCTCCGGTGTCTATATAAACCGGAGGGCTTTAGTCCGTAGGACAACATACATTACAACAATCATACCATAGGTTAGTTTTAGGGTTTAGCCTCCTTGATCTCGTGGTAGATCCACTCTTGTACTACCCATATCATCAATATTAATCAAGCAGGACGTAGGGTTTTACCTCCATCGAGAGGGCCCGAACCTGGGTAAAACATCGTGTCCCTCGTCTCCTGTTACCATCCGCCTAGACGCACAGTTCGGGACCCCCTACCCGAGATCCGCCGGTTTTGACACCGACAAGGGGTCTGGTGAACTCTATATAAGCCACCCCCCTCCTCAGTGTAAGGGGTTCGCCACCTTGTAACTCATACGCACATAATACAGTCGACCACCTCCAGGCTCCAAGACGTAGGGCTGTTACTTCCTCCGAGAAGGGCCTGAACTCGTAAACATCTTGCGTATACAACTACTCCATAGCTAGGATCTTGCCTCTCCATTTCTACCCCCCTATCTTACTCTCAGAGTTAGAACCACGACATTGAGCACCAAAATGTGCACGATGGCATGTCAGAGCAAAGGCATTCCTACCCTATTACATGACTCCCCGAGTCCAAATGATCAATTGTTTTTCAGGGTCACATGTATAAACCACCCTACGAGTCAATCTTCCTGTCTCGGCTGGCCTGAGACTTCTGGATCAACCCTCTCTGCTTCTTTGTCTTGTTCCATGTCCTGGAAGGTTGATGACGACTAGTCAATGCCATTTAAATCTTGAAATTCAGCTTCATCATCAATTAGCTTGGACGGGTGAACTTCAGGAGCAAAGGTGTGCTTACGGATTGGGGGGATCATGCCTGTCACTTTATAAGTCGGTGTTGGCTTCCTCTAATTGTCCGCGTCATAAGCCGGATGGTAGTTGGTGATGTCCGTCTCATTGGTAAGGCTAGCCACGGGACGTATCTCCTTCTTGCAAGCAGCAAAGTCCGTCTGTTCAAATGGAGTACCATCCTCCTTGAGGCTTGGGTACCCAATGGCGATGTCGGCCGGGTCTAATTCCGGTAGCCATGCCTTGGCCCGGCTTAAAGCACTCACGGCTCTGGTTCTTGCAAATGAACGCTTTATTTCATTAAACCGCTGAGGTAGCACAGAAAGTTTCCTTAGCACATCAACCAGGAGTGTGGGGGCTTCATTGGACAGAGCAACTGTTGCCAATGCACGCTGAGCACCAGTGTAAAGTTGCTCTACCAATGTATAAACCGCCTTCAGCTTCACAAGCATGTCTTCGTTGAGGTTGGAGCTCCTGGGCCTGCATAGTAATAACCAGGAGTGTGGGGGCTTCATTGGACAGTTCATATGATCAAAGAGAGAAATTTAACACTTGACACTCGTAAGGCGACTTACCAAAGATAGCCGAGACCATCTGAGACACATGGCGTTTTAAGCCAGACAATTCAGTGGTCACCTCTTCAAGAGTCGCCTCTACTTTTTCAGCTCAATGGGTCAAGGCAATCTTTTCTTCAGCCCAGGCTTTTTTCTCAACTTCAAAGTCGACCTTCAGTTTTTCTTATTCAGACACACTGAATTCAAATTTTGAGTTTGCTCTCTGGGTCTCAGTCTCCTGCAGCTCCAAGCGGTTCTGCAATTCAGACAGTTCTAATTGAAGTTGAGCAGTGGTGGTCTGTACATATACCGGTTCAAAATCATAAACATGAGTATTCAATATTAAGTCCCAAGCCTTTTGCAAGCAACAACACTTGGCACTTGGGGGCTAATGTCTGCCGAAAGTTCTATCTAAGTGGCGGCTTATGAGAGTAAGTCCCAAGCACTTTGCAAGCTAGAGTACTTGGCACTTGGGGACTAATGCATATTGTTGTTCAAAACTACAAGTACTGACTTCTACACAAGTGTATAAAGGACTGGCTCATTCATGCTGATTAAACTGGCCCTTGGGGACTACGGATTAAGTCGGATGATCAAGGGATTCTACCAAAGGATATGTCTTATGCTCCTGGTTCATCTAAGTCTACAGGATATTTATCATAAACAGTAGACTTGGGGGGCTGGCATAGTAAGCATAACTCAGTAAAGGAAGAAAACGTACCTCAAACTTCTGGTGCATTTGAGTAAACCATGTCTACTTCAAGATTGCGGATGCTGTGCACTTGGCTAAGATAACCTGAAAAAACCTCGCCAAGGCTCAAGTGGGAGTAATCAGCCCTGGCTTTACGTCGTTCAATATGCTCCTCCCTGGCAGAATGTTTGGCTTGCACAGTGGGCCTTCCCAGTTCTCTAAAGCCGGTGGCAGTGATTGTCACGTCTTCATCAAGAACATCAGCCGTCTTCAGTGGACTAGAGACTTCAGGATTTAAAGACTCATCAATGGGTCGCTCCATACGGGGATCAGAAGTTGCTGGCGGGTTATCAAGAGCCGGTTCAGATGATTGGGGGATAGAGATCTCAAGTGCTGTAGTCTGCAGCTCTGGTTCATTGTCCTTTGGATCTTCAACTGGCTTGGTCTTTTTAGCCCTCTTGCTAGGTTTTGCTTTTCCACTGCATGAGTCAAAAAGGTCAGTACAAAGCATAGAAGGATTGTAATGAGTAAAGGATAAGTAAATCATCATTACCTGGAGCGGTCTTGAAAGCCGGCATATTGGACTGGATTGAGTCGTCGGACGAATGTGAAGTTTCCTGATAATTTTAATCAGAAGAGTTGAGCGGTTGACGAGTGAGACCCGCCAAAGGATAGAAAGACTTTAAGTCGAAGGTGACCTCATTTCGGCGCTTCTTCGGTGTATTCGGTAAACCAGAGAGTTCTACATCCTTGCTGGTCTGGGTCTGCCTCCGGCTCTCATGAATCTGTTGCTTCAAAATAAAGTGAGGATCCATATGAGCTAAGGGGTGTGAAAATATTACTTTCCGGGTTACTCTTCGGATTTTTTTGTCTTGGCAAAGGCTTAGAGTCTGAGGAAATAATAGTTACCTCTTCTTCCACTCCCTGACTCGTCCCCGTGTCATCCTGATGATAGTCAGTGTCAATAAGACAGTTGAAAAAAGAGCCAAGAGAATCAAGGTCTACCTCTGACTCAGAGGTGTCTTCCAGTCGAAGCAATTCAGAAGCGCTGGGCTTCATTCCTCTTTTCTTGGTGGCGGCTCACCTGGCGGCTTTCTTGAGTTTCCTAGCTCTCTTTGCACCCTCATGATCAAATTCTTTCTTCCAAAACTCATCATCAGCCTGTAAAAATCATCAAAGGTTTGAGTTAAGACAAAACATCAAGGATAAAAGTAAATTAACTCAGTTTGGGGGCTTACCCCTGGAGTCGGGTTAGCTTTGCAGAAAGGGCTTAAGCCCACCTTGCCACAGTCTGCTAGGCTTTCATTCATAAGCGACTTTGTCATATCATTGATAAGGTCTTCAGGTAACCCATCAGGGTTGTGGCGTAGAGGATCTTTTGTGTCACCTGTGTAAGTGCACATTAACCCGAAGCGGCGGCTCAAGGAGATGATCCGCCAGGCAACCCAGCACCGAACCAAATCAATGCCATTTAAGCCGTTCCCCAATAGAGCTTTGACTTTTGCAAGGGTGGGGGCGAGCTTCTGGCGTTCAGCAGCTGACAACTTGTCGGGGAGCAGGTGATTGGATTCGAGACGCAGGGCGCGAAGGCCGGGCAGAGGGTTCTCATCAGCCGGAGAAGTATCTTGGCAGTAGAACCATGTCTGGTTCCAGTCCTTGGGGTGACTCGGCGGTTGCGCGTAAGGAAAAATGGCGTCTCTCCGTCGTTGGATTGAGACCCCGCCAAGTTCCAAACTAGGTCCGTTGGAGTATTCATTCTGGCGGTTCAAGTAAAAAAATTCTATGAAAAGTAGCAAGCAGGGCTCTTCTTCAAGATACACCTCACAGAACACTTCAAAGTTGCATATGTTAGACACGGAGTTGGGTCCGATGTCTTGAGGACGAAGGTCAAAATAGTGCAGAATGTCTCTGAAGAACTTTGAGCCAGGTGGCGAAAAGCCCCGCTTCATGTGATCAGTGAAGACAATGACTTCCCCTTCTTTGGGCTGAGGCTTTTCTTTTGTCGACTTTGGGGCACGGTAAGACATGACATCCTTCTTGGGCAGATAGCCGGTTTTCACAAAGTCTTCCAGTGTATTGTCCGTGACGATGGAACGAACCCAGTTGCAAGAGGTGGTTGTTTTGGGCGGCATTCTGAAGAGGGAAGCCTAAAAAAGAGTAAATTTGCCGGTTCAAGTTTAAGCCGGAGGAAAGGTATTACATCACATATTCTGAATGGCGGCTTACAAAGGGGCCTAATGGTATATGACTAATTATGTCAAGTTATTTAAGCTGCCATGAGGACTTTGATATTATCTATTGAGCATTGCAATTAAAGCCGGTGGTATGAGCCGCCATGGCTAGGTGGATCTATCAAAGTGCAGTTTTTTGGCTAAGTGTCACACAAACAGGTTTCACAGATTGCAATCATTGTTTTGGATCAACGACAGTTCAGAAAAAGGAAATAAATCAAGACCTAAAACTAGTACAGATGAGTTCGTAAGCTCTAAGGGGATATTTTCTTCAAGGAAAGAGAGTCCGCTAGTATTGAAAGTAAAGGCAAAACAGCTACCGCATCAGTTATGCACCGTTTTCAGATCAAAGAGGCTCACGGTGCAAACACTGAAGATGAACTGCGATGAAATATGAAGAACACAGAGAAGAACAGAAACCCTTATGTGGATCTGGGGTACAAGAAGGCAAGTACTTAAACAGGAAAATTGACTAAGGAGGGACGCCGCCGTTATCTGGTTCGTTCAGGTTGATGCAGCGGCCACGGACGGAGACGACGGTGTGCGCTGCGGCGGGGGCGGAGCTCGAGCGGCAGAGGGTCGTGAGAGGAAGAAGACGATAGAAAAGGGGGAGAATGAGAAGCAGACTGGTCGTGGCTATTTATAAGGAAAGACTCATAAGTGGGCACAAAAAACAAGGAGACCAAAACATGGTTATCCAGCTGCTCAGGCGCCTCGATTCTCGGACGGTTATTAAGATAAAAAGATCCTTTGAGATACGTTGGATAAAGTGTGAATTAATGATAGGTGACGTCATGGCGGGTTATCGCAAATCCATAAGATGACATCATGGCGGGTTATAAACTCTCGCGCAATGAAGAGTAGAAGATGTTTTTCTTAAGTGTTGAAGATAGACATGAACCGGTTCAAATCAATCTGGGGCCTAATGTTGGGGATATAACTATTAGGTATGACCCTCCTAGGAGGGGCCGGGTTATACCTATGACGATTCATCATATGAAGCCCAAGATTATATTTGAAGATGGCAGTTCAATTAAGGGCCCAAGGTCCAAAGGCGGCTTAAGGCCCGTAGAGATAAACCGCCATATATGTATAACTTGTATTGTAAGGCAAGAATAGATAGTCACTGAGCCAGACACTTTTTATGAGCCGGCCGGGACTCTGTGAGCCATTGGGCATCGACCTCTGTATATAAAGGGACGACCCGGCGGCGGTTCAGGACAAGTAACATCAGATCGAAAGATAGGTCAAGAGAATTCGCTCCCTGGTAATTGATACATAAGCATTCCCACCTCAAACTGTATTAAGCCTTTACCTTCACTGCAAGGGGCCAAACTAGTACAAACTCCCGTGTCCTTTGTCCCGTTTTCACCACTTTAAACTTCCTAGTTTTGATGGCTCCACGACTAAGTCCTTTTGCTAGGACATCTGCTGTGACCTTTCCACGACAGATGGGTCATGTCAATCATGTCATTCTCTAATGATGTGATCCCGTTCATCAAATGACAACTCATGTCAATGACTAGGAAACTTTAACCATCTTTGATCAACGAGCTAGTCAAGTAGAGGCATACTAATGACGCTCTGTTTGTCTATGTATTCACACATGTATTAAGTTTCCGGTTAATACAATTCTTAGCATGAATAATAAACATTTATCATGATATAAGGAAATATAAAGAACAACTTTATTATTGCCTCTAGGGCATATTTCCTTCAATCTCAACCTTCTTGTCAATGTTTTGTTCATTTAACATCCGTATTTCCTTTCTCTCCTCCGTGGTGTCACGGTAGTACTTCTTCCATGTGGCGCCGTCTCCGACGCCGTGCACACGTCCATACAACGGCCTAGTGTCCACCGGGAGTCTTTTCAATATGTTCAAGGCCTGGTTGAATGGGGTATCCCACTTGGGCCTCGCCAACGCCTCAGACGGTGAGTCGCTTTCGGCCGCAATCCTGTGCTGCTCTCTCTGCAAAAGGCATAAGGATCGTTTATAAATATGACTAAACGTGCAGTCGAATTGATTAGAAGCTAAAACTACGAGCAGTCTCATGAACTCCGCCGTGACTGCGTTCATCTCGAAGACCTTCTTCACTAGGTCCCAATGGTACCGGGCCCTGAGGACGTCACTCTCCTGCGGGACGGTGAACTCCGCCAAGGGGTCTAGGATGCCAAGACTTTCGCGTTCCGCGTCCTCCTTGGCTCATATGGACCTCTTCCCCGCGTAACCACGGCTTTCGAGGCAGTGCCACCCAATGTTCCTCTCTTGAAGCCCTTCATGTACTTCTATTTTTCTTTGGCAGCTTCGGCAACGCAAGCCGCCTTGAATATTTCAAACTGCTCTTCCGTAATTGTCGGATTATCCTTTACAATCTCGGAGTAGGGTTCCTTTTTGACGATGATCCAATGTTTCACCCTTACGGTCCAAACGGCCAACGTGTCGCTAAACTTGCTCATGGCGCGTTTGTTTATCTTCTTCATTGTCGGGTCTTTCTCTGGATCAGTATATTGGATTTCATCCCGGTCCGGAAACAAGAATGTCTGGTGCAGCAGGGTTAGGAGGGAGTGATTCACATTTGGTATCTTATTTAGTTTCCACAGGCTGTTTTGGCTCAAAATTGCCGCCTCCACCTCCGTGACCACTAGTCTAGTAGTGAGGAGCTGGTTTGGGCGTCGACATATCCTCTTCGGTCTTGGTGCCGGTCTGGGTCTAACCGCCAGTCTCGGTGCCGGTCTCGGTGTCGGTCTCGGATGTGTCAGGTGGGCCCTGCAACAACTTTTGTTCGTCGAGAAGGTTCAAAAAAGCGTCTGCCGCCTCGTAGATGTCGCATTCACCAGAACCATGTCCTTCATTGTTGCTAGCCATGTTTCCTACGATTAAATCTAGTCAATTAATTCTAGACCTAATAAAATGAATAATGACATAAAAAGGCCTATGTTTTGCACGAGCGTTGATTCCTTCCCGGTGCGACAAATCCCGGTCACTCGATATGTCCTAGTTTGTAGCACAAGTTATGCCGAAATTTACGGAAAATTTCGGCATGACCTTTGCTAAAAAGTGGACAAATCGAGCGCTTGAAATTTGCCGGAATGTAAATGAGTCAACATTCCGGCAAAACATAGGCCACCCGTCTTCATTTCCAGGAAACAACAAAAGACCACTTGGGCACAATCGAACCACTTCAATGTTGCATATAACATGAACAAACACTATTGAGGATTTGCATATAACATGACCACTTCAATGAAAAGATATTATCAACAATAATGGAATATGCAAATGAACACCAATGACATATATCAAATAACATCAATCTTGTATTTTGTTTATAGCTAAATGTCATCACTACTGTTTTTTATTTTTAGCTAAATGCTTTTGTTTTTTCTTTAAAGCTAAAAGTCTAGAAGGGATCATCTTTAAAATAAAACTGACCTAAATTCTTTTCCTTCAAAAATAGTGGTCTTTTCAAAAATCAAAAACCTTTGCAAAATGACCTCACTAAACACTTCTTTGCCTAGGACAGAACCCAAATTCTATTCTAGCTATTCCTCTCACACACAGACACACACACACAATTTTTTTTCTTTTCATCCAAATTGGTTTAGAGCAAATATTCCAACAATACTTGACCTTATTAGAAATTGCAAAGGAACTCCATTTTCTCTAACCCTTCCGACCTCACCTAAATTTCAACAGCAAGACCTTAGTACCTACACCAAATTTCTTCAAAAATATTTTGGTCCATAGTCCAAATAATTAAAATTTCATTTGAATGAAATTTGGACCAGATTCAGGTCCATAATCCAAATGATTTTTATAGCTAACTATTTTTTGTTTATAGCCTCTATTAATTTAAAGCTAAATGCTAGTATTATTTATATACCGTCTATTAGTTTAAAGCTAAATGAAATTATTGTTTAGGCATTTTCATAAAAATTTGCCCTAGCTAATTTCCTAAGAAAATTTGCTAATCATTTTTCCTAAATGCTAAAAACTGCCTACTGCCCTAAACAAATCTAGGGACCATCATCATAGCAGCAACATATGAATTGCCCTAGTAGAGAGAGAGAAGAGGGTAGGGGAGAGGAGAGGGAGAGCCTTACAGTCGGAGGCGGGGGCAGGCTCGGGTTCGGGCGGCGGCGGTCCTGTGCGGGCTCGGGCAGCGGCGGTGAGGTCGAGGGCGGCAACAGTGAGGTCGAGGGCGGCCTCTGGTGGCGGCGGTAAGGTCGAAGGCGTGCTCGATCGGGCAGGGCGATTGATGGCGGTGATAGAGGAGTTGGGGGATAGGAGGGAGAGTGGGGAAAGGACTTAGCAAATTTTTGAGCCCGCGTGGGGTTAAGTCAAAATAGCAGTAGCACGTTTTGGCAAAAAGCACTATAGCTAAGTTTTGGCAAAAAGCACTATAGCTAAGTTAGCTATAACGCTTTCTACCAAAACGCGCTACTGCTATAACCATATCTGTAGCGTTCTTTGTTGAAACGCGCTACTTGTTTTAAAGCGCGCTGCTGGTAAGATTCTTTGTATAAGGTTTTCCCTAGTAGTGTGAGTGCATTAATGATCTTATAAAATTTACCTTGAGCTTGGTCATGATGTATTTAAATAAAATTTTAAAAAGTTTGTTGATGTGTGTCCTTTTAATATTGATCATGACAGGATTTCTCAACAGAGAAAAAAAGAAAATGGTATTAGTATGCATTTTATGAATATTATCTATGCAATGACATGGAAAGCTATAAGTTTGGAGGATAATTTTGTCAGTTGCCGATAACTTCAACAAAACATGATCATCTTATACAACAACTCATATCTCATCACGTCTTGACCATATCACATCACAACATGCCTTGCAAAAACAAGTTAGACGTCATCTACTTTGTTGTTGCAAGTTTTACGTGGCTGCTACGGGCTGAGAAAGAACCGTTCTTACCTACGCATCAAAACCACAACGATAGTTTGTCAAGTTAGTGTTGTTTTAACCTTCTCAAGGACCGGGCGTAGCCACACTCGATTCAACTAAAGTTGGAGAAACTGACACCCGCTAGTCATCTGTGTGCAAAGCACGGCGGTAAAACCAGTCTCGCGTAAGCGTACGCGTAATGTCGGTCTAGCCCGCTTCATCCAACAATACCGCCGAATCAAAGTATGACATGCTGGTAAGCAGTATGACTTGTATGACCCACAACTCACTTGTGTTCTATTCATGCATATAACATCTACCATAAACCTGGCTCGGATGCCACTGTTGGGGAACGTAGTAATTTCAAAAAAAAATCCTATGCACACACAAGATCATGGCGATGCATAGCAACGAGAGGGAAGAGTGTCGTATACATGCCCTCGTGGACAAGCGGAAGCGCTATGACAACGCGGTTGATGTAATCATACTTCTTCACGATCTGATCGATCCAAGTACCGAACGCACGACACCTCTGAGTTCTGCACACGTTCAGCTCGGTGACGTCCCATGAACTCCGATCCAGCAAAGTGTCGAGGGAGAGTTCCGTCAGCATGATGGCGTGATGACGGTGTTGATGATGCTACGGACGCAGGGCTTCGCCTAAGCACCGCTATGATATGACCGAGGTGGATTATGGTGGAGGGGGGCACCGCACACGGCTAGGAGAGATCAATGATCAACTTCTCTCTATGGGTGCCCCCCTGCCCCCGTATATAAAGGAGCAAGGGGGGAGGCCGGCCGGCCTTTGCAGGGCGCGCCAGGAGGAGGACTCCTCCTCCTAGTGGGAGTAGGACTCCGCTTTCCTAGTCCCACTAGGAGGGGGAAGGAAGGAGAGGGGAAGGAGAAGGAAAGAGGGGGCGCAGCCCCTCAACTAGTCCAATTCGAACTAGGCCCATGGGGCGCGCGCGGCCAGCCCTCGTGGCTTCTCCTCTTTTTCCACTAAAGCCCAGTAAGGCCCATATGTACTCCCGTATTCCCGTAACTCTATCGGTACTCCAAAAAATACTCGAATCACTTGGAACCTTTCTGATGTCCAAATAGAGTCGTCCAATATATCGATCTTTACGTCTCGACCATTTCGAGACTCCTCGTCATGTCCCCGATCTCATCCGAGACTCCGAACTACCTTCGGTACATCAAAACACATAAACTCATAATATAAATCGTCACCGAATGTTAAGCGTGCGGACCCTACGGGTTCGAGAACTATGTAGACATGACCGAGACACGTCTCCGGTCAATAACCAATAGCGGAACCTGGATGCTCATATTGGCTCCTACATATTCTACGAAGATTTTTATCTGTCAAACCGCATAACAACATACGTTGTTTCCTTTGTCATCGGTATGTTACTTGCCCGAGATTCGATCGTCGGTATCTCAATACCTAGCTCAATCTCGTTACCGGAAAGTCTCTTTACTCTTTCCATAATGCATCATCCTGCAACTAACTCATTATTCACATTGCTTGCAAGGCTTATAGTGATGTGCATTACCGAGAGGGCCCAGAGATCTCCGACAATCGGAGTGATAAATCCTAATCTCGATCTATGCCAACCCAACAAACACCATCGGAGGCACCTGTAGAGCACCTTTATAATCACCCACTTACGTTGTGACGTTTGGTAGCACGCAAAGTGTTCCTCCGGTATTCGGGAGTTGCATAATCTCATAGTAATAGGAACATGTATAAGTCATGAAGAAAGCAATAGTAACATACTAAACGATCAAGTGCTAAGCTAACGGAATGGGTCAAGTCGATCACATCATTCTCTAATGATGTGATCCCGTTAATCAAATGACAACTCATGTCTATGGCTAGGAAACTTAACCATCTTTGATTCAACGAGCTAGTCAAGTAGAGGCATACTAGTGACAATAGGTTTGTCTATGTATTCACACATGTATCAAGTTTCCGGTTAATACAATTCTAGCATGAATAATAAACATTTATCATGAAATAAGGAAATAAATAATAACTTTATTATTGCCTCTAGGGCATATTTCCTTCAGCATATACGATGGAATTTAATGCCAAAGATACCGAGGCCAACTTGCTACTATCATTGGTATTAAATCAAAACAAAGCTATAATACTCTTTCCTTACAACTTCAAGTGAGTGTTACTGTCTTGTGCATATTCGGTTTCCCTTATTAGTCGAGGTTATAGTAATGTAATTGATGAGTTATGCACGCGTGCGCAGGTTCCACTATATTCTCCTAGAGATTAAGCTTGAGCAGGGACTAGTAACCGTCTTAGACTCGAGACGAAAAGATCCTCGGGAGTATGACATGATTGAAATGCTTGAGAAGTAAGTTAAAATCGATCATTATCGCACCATATGGGCAACTTTGTTCATTTCCTTATATCAAGTAATTGGTTTTTTTTTGTCTGGCAGGGTTTGGAAAAAATTCACCTCAAAAGCTCCTGGACTGCCGAAGAAGCGGCAATTTAAACATCCGAAAGTAAGTACTACTAGCATGTTCCGCACATCTCCTAGTGATTCAAGTGGTAGTTTCATCAATACCATTTAGCATGCTTGCTTATCAGTTTGATTGACCTCTATTTCTTGTAAAGTGGTTGTGGCAGGAAGCCCATAATAAAGTGGTTGTGGCAAGTGGTAGTTTCTATTACTACGTTTGCGAGTCCATCCGCCACACGACCTGTGAGCGGGGCTACTCGACCAAACAATATGAAGTGCGTAAGCAATAATATTCACAATTTTATTTTATTACCATCATTTGTGTTGAGTTTCATTCATTCATATATAATTGGTTTGGTGTCAAAAATTGGCATGCCAATGTTTGGCATTGTGCCAAATTTAGGACAGTATAACCGCACCTAAACCGAGCACTCTCACGGCTTCAATGATTTTGGCCGTTGGATTTCGCGTGTGAGTAGTTTTTGGCCGTCAGATCATTGTTCCAGCACCAATTTACGACGACTGGCCTACCTGTCCTAATGGGCCGCTACTCTGGAGACTTTTTTGAAGGCCTGTCATTGAGTGGGCTTCATTGGCCCATTTTTCTATCTATAACTCACGAAGGCACACAATGCTTCATTGGCCCACTCCACATCTAGCGACACCGCCCTCGACGAGACGCACGCGTGGGAACTGGCGATGAAGGGGATCCATCGCTCGACGGAGCCGACGCGCCTCGTGCGAGTGAGTTGGCGGCTCAGGGAATCCATCCAACGCGTGTCGCGAGGCACGCGAGAGATCCAGCCCTCGAGGACCGCCTGCGCGGGATGCGGCTGAATCGGACGCCGGTCGATCCAGCCGGCCCGGGCGATCTGCCTGCGACGAAGAAAGGTGGGGATGATGGCAATAATGGCCGACGCCGCATCTACTGGAAACTGCTCCGCTTGGACTTCAAGCAGCCAATTATACTAAAGTTTCTAAGCGCGCATTCATGGCGGGTGATGTGTCGACCCTTTCCTCTGCCGAGTGGTACGTGTACATATGCCTCGCTACGCTACCGCCCCACTTCCGTTCCTTTCGCTTACTCCTGGTCGTTCCAGCTCCTCGGCTCATTACTTCATGCTATTTATTCTCTGCTCTTTGCATCTTTCCTCGTATTAATTTCGTCCACATCTCGCTTTCATGGACCGCATAGGAGCTAATTCCTGTTGTTCAGATGCTCTCATGGCCGATATTACCATGGTGACAACACGACAACGGACGAGGAGGATGAGATAGTGTCACCGGGTCGACGATGCAGAGCAGGATAACGAAGGAGGCGGTGTATGTGGCTCACCGGTGCAAGAGGATGTGGCGGCAGCATTATTAGTTATTGGTCTAAGTTGTCCAGGTAAACCTGAATGCTAGCTCTGCTCCTTCCTTTATCTCTGACCCTGATGCCCTTTGGAATTTTCCCTTGTCACGTTCATCTTGTCAGTCATGCGTTTACAAGGTTCAGGGCTAGGATCCGCGATAAAGAGATGGTGTGCGCAGCTGCTGCTTGTTGAATTTGTGGTAGAGTTGTCGTTTTATCCATACCATTTTAATCTGCTTAGCAGTCACCGGATGATTATTGTAAGACCTCTATTTTACAGTTCTGCTTCTTTGTAGTTTTAATCTGTGAAAAGCAAGTGCAACCTCATTTTAATCTGCTTAACATTTTAATCTTCTTAGCATACCCTTTCTAACTGAGTTACTAATCTGTGAAAACCAAGTGCAACCTCATATGAATCTTGGAAGAAATGATATTCACTGAATTTGTATATTCTCAGATTTTTGGTTTCGTAAATATTTGTTGTTTAATTAGACATCTAATTGTATGTTTTGTTGTTTACATTTTTTGTGCATTCTCTTCTGTTGAACTGTAACATAGAGAAAATATAAAAAAACATTTATATGACTACATATATCAGTTCTACCCATTCTTCAAATATTCTTAATGTTCTCTGAATATTGCTATTTTTTGGGATGCCATGATGTGATCTTTTGCGAAAGATTAGACCTATAAGAAAAAGCTGAACACAGTACATTGGAAACCAATGAGATTCCTCTCTTCAGTTGCATACCATTATTTTGGAAAATGGAGCGTACAAGTACAAGTTGCAAGAAAGCGCAATAATTGAAAGCACTTGAATCAAATGTATATTATAAGAGCCAACACACTTCGTATGCCTAACAATCACAAGAACTCAAAATGCTGAAAAATGTATAACAATTATTTCATATATCTAATAACAATTATAAGAGCCAAAATAGACGGGCGCGGCAACGCGCGCCATGAATGATCTAGTATTGGCTAATAATTGGTTGGTTACCAAACTATCTTGTCTATCTCACATGAAGTTGCCAATATTTGGCAAGTATTGGTATTGCCAATATTTGGCAATGCCAACATTTGGCTAGCCAAATATTGGTAGCAAACCAGTCATGCTCGTATTGACCCCCTTCTTCAAATTAGATGTTTGGGATGCGGGATGAACTCCTAGAACCAGATCGCATGCGGGCAATTCAAGAGGAATCGGCGGCATTCTTTCTTGACCACGTGATCGATAAAGATGGAGAATACCATGTGGACGCTAAGTTCATATATTATTAGGGGATTATATTGTAAGAGATCTTATATTGTATATATGTAGCCAGTAGCGTCGGATAGATATACGAAAACTTGTTGTTCGACCAATCTGTCAGAGAAGGAAAGGTCGATATCACTTCTCTCTGTATGCATATGTTCATGACGATCTTCTATTTCCTTCATTTGCTTACTAGCTAGCGTGTCGAGTCCTCTCTATACGTATAGTACGTAGCGTCGACCAAGCACGGAGATAAGAGAGGACACTTCTCTCTATTAATTAGCTAGCTAACACAATATATGAAACACCTAAATTAACCCCCCAAAACCCCCTGAACCCACCCCTTTCAAAAAAAACCTCAGCCTGCCAGCTGCTGACGCGTGGATGCCTATTGCTCCCGGTTGGTGCCACCAACCGGGACCAAAGGCCCTCCTGCCTGGGCTCGCCGCACCAACCACGTGGAGGCCCATCTGTCCTGGTTCGTGTAAGAACTGGGACTAAAGGCCTAGGGCTTTAGTAACGACCCTTTAGTCCCGGTTCGACAACCAGGACAAATGGGCCTTACCAACTGGGACAAATGGCCCTTTTTCTACTAGTGCCGCGAGCGCCCGAGGAGGAAACCTTAGTCGCCACGCCTAGCGTCCCACCTCTCCGTCCCTCACCTCTCCTCGCCGCCTCCGCCTTGCTCTCTAGGGAGGATACCCTTGAGAGTCTTGGACTCAACATAGATTTTACTATGCTCTTGACACTTAAAAAGAGGAGAAAATGATGGTAATAAAAAGAAAATAACGAGAGCAGAATCTATTTTTGTCGATTTCCCCTGCATACTTAAGTTCATCACTCTGCTTGTACTTTTGTTGTGATCTCTTCTTCTTTTCTTGTACTTGCTTTGATCTCAACCACAGCCTGGTTCATTTCAAACATGACCCGTGATCCCCTTTCTTCCATTCAAGGTGACTAACAAAAACAGGTTTGAAGATACCCATTGTCACCTGAGTTTTCTGATTGGGGCAGCATGCAGGGGAAGGAGTCGAATACACCTGACTTCTTAATATACCGAAAAAGACTTTCGCCCCGCTTTATAAATAAAGCAATGACCAACAACATCCAGGTACAGACGCACACCACCACAACACACGCACACACCCAAGGCGGGATACATAGGCGCTGAGCGCAGCAACACGACCCCCAGCACTACTCGAGCACCCGGGACTCCACCAGTGAACACGCCACCACGAAGAGATGCCACCGCATACGACGAACCGTGGGCTCCAAGACGGTGCCTTCAGGAAGGGTACGACATGGGAGCGTCACCACCGCCTGATCCGAGGATCAAGGTTTCCCCCGGAGCCACACGCCAGACAATGAGAGCCACGACGACGCCTTCAAGAAGGGAACGAGCTACGCCGCCGCCGGTCTGTCCGAAGAAAGAGCAGGTTTTCACCCCGGCCAATACTCACTGCCATCGAACGCCGCACCCCGACAACCACGCCGCCCACACGGCCATGGCCACCGGGCAGCACCAAGCGACGGGCTCTGCCCATGAGCACCGCGCAACCACCACCAGGGCCGCCGCCCCGGAATCCAAGACCTAGGAACCACCACAACCGACACCCGCCGCTACCCCAACGGAAGAGACGATCGGATCCTGGGGCACACAAGTCCATCGATTCGTCCTACAGCTCCGGGCGCGAGACTAGCTTGGTCCTTCTGTCGGGCGCGAGACGAGCTCGGTCCTGGTACCGGGCGCGAGACGGGCTCGGTCCTGCTGCCGAGCGCGAGACGAGGAGGTCCTGTTGCCCGAGCACGGGACTAGCGATGGGTCGCAGCAGGGAGAGGGCCATCCAACCGACGAAGATTGCGCCCGGGCATCGAGAAGAGGGGTCGAAGATCTTCACAGGCCGCTCACCAACGGACTGATGCCGAAGAAGTCCGGCCGCCACCGTGAGACGATCCTGACCACCGCCATGAGCCACCACCACGCCGTGGTAGCCCACATCCCCGCCGAGCGCAGCCCGCGGCACCTGCCATCACCGGATCGGCCGGGGGCCGGCAGGTCCACCACCACCAGGGAGCGCTGCAACAGGGGCAGCCACCGGAGTAGGCCACCACCTGCGGCGAGCCGGGGCCCCGCCACCACAAGGGCCCAAAGCACCTGAGCCGCAGCCGCAACGGATCTGGGCCGCGCCCACACGCCGCCGCCGCCGGGATCAGGGCACGCCCCCAGCCCGTCCCAGCCACCTGCACAGCCGACAGCAAGTCGCGCCCCCGTCGCGGGCCGCCGTCGCCGCGCCGCCGCGCCCTGGGCCAGCGCCGCGCCGCCGCCCAACAAGGATGGCCCGCGCCATCCAACGCCGCGCGGGGGAGGAAGAGGCCCCGCCGCCGCCCGATCTGGCCGGGCTTTCCCGCCAGCACGCTGGGGTGGCGGCGAGGGGAGGGAGAAACGAGGAGGGGGCCGCGCCCCGCGGGCTAGGGTTTCCCCCCCGGCGGCGCTCGCGGGAGCGGCCAGGGAGGGGAGGGGAGGGGAAGGAGGAGCCAATTCTTTCGACTTCTTAATATAGACAGAGGTAACCAGTGATACCTGGAGTTTGTAACAAGTTAACAACATTTGCAATAGTTTTATGTCCATAAAGAGATGGCCATTCATTTGTCAGTCTGAACATAAAAGCAAAGTTTTAGGGAATCTGCTTGACATGTTTACGTCGTCTAAATAAAGCTGAACTGGGAGTTTTACTCTGTTCATTGTAACTTAGTTGTCTCTGAACAGTGTATCCAGATTTGTCTCCCCTGTATTTGTGCGGTCTACACCTGATCATCTCAGAAATTCACTAGCAGAGGATTTTTGTTAATGCAGGGCAGCATATTTGCGGAACCACTGAATGAATGTAGCATGTAAATGTTGAAGCAGTGCAAGTTCATGATACTAAAACATGCAAAGTGCAACTTTTTAGCGGTTGACAACCTTCAACAACATGGTTGGCCCCTTGTGGAGTTGTGGTCCGGCTTAAAGGAGAGCTGCCTCCACTGTGGATTCGCCCAGGGTGTATTATGGAACCAGACTTATGAAGAGCGGTGGCCACAGGCTAGAAAGAGGGCTTCAAAAAAGCTTGAGCAAACCTTATTCATGCTCAGTTTGCAGCAATGAGAATATATCTGAATTGACCCGGAAAGATATGAGATTCGGGAAGGCAGCCAGCAGTATCTCTTCATAAAGATCATCTTCAGTCTTTTTCAGCTGTAGTTTTGTCAGCTGGATCTGCTCTGTACCGGAGCTTGCTCTGCTGGTTTTCTGCTTGTAACCCTGTTTCCCCGTCTTCATAAAGATCAGCCAATGGCCTGGAGAGATAATTAAACCAGTTGAATAACAACCAGAAATATGAACACACAGTTCTTCCAGTTGAATAACCATCTGCAACAATCACTCAGTCTCAACAACCATGTCAGCCAAATGCAAAAAATCCTGGGGAAGAAGAAGAGGCATAAGGATCAAATGAGTTCACTATTCGTCGTTCCACAATAAAATCATTCCAATGGAAACATATAGGATAAGAACCGTGTAAATCATATCACAATGTTATAAATCATTGGAAGCAAACAAATCCAGTGTTCAACATCCCAGTTATTACAAACTATAGGGAACAATATTACAAGCCATAGGAGGCAAATAAATCCAGTGGTCACAATTCCACGTTATTGCAATTCATTGAAAACAAATAAATGCATCATCATCATCCGCGATGCGTGATAGGTTGAGCACATGACGCCTAATGACAAGGCATACATAGGGCCAGTTACCGCTACCCAGTCGATTGGCAGCATATCACAAGGATGGTGAGTCTTCTACTTCATCTCTATCCATACTTCCTGGTATTTTCATAGGTGAGCCACTGTATAACAAAAGTTAAGCAATAAGCATGCCCGTTCTTAACCTGAAAGAATGAGGCATCAAAGGGATACATAGATGTACGCACCTCACAAAGCCAGCGTTAGCAATGGGGCTTAACTCGAGTATCTGCACACCAACATGCTGAAGCTTTTGCCAGTTAGGATGACCTTCTAGTTTGCATGACTTGAACACATCATCGTCTCCCAACAATTTAAACTTCTTAAGAGAACGGGGAAGTTCTGGAAGCAATTTAATATACCAGCAATTAATAATGTGCAGGCGCTCGAGCCACCTGAGGTCCTTCACATTGGCTGGCAAGTGGTGCCAGTTGCAGTTCGCAATGTTGAGTTCACGAAGATTAGTGAAAACTTCAAACAGTTTAGGAGCAGGTCCCAATTGCGTGCGGCAGTTGAGATGAAGTTCCTTTAGGTACTTTGGGGCGCCGTTCTGCTCACTCAACATCCAACTTGGGTACCACGGACTTTGGTAGTACCAGATTCGCAGACTTTCAAGATGCTTGGGTGGGCAAAGAGCCTCAAGTACATCTTCTTGAACCTCTGGTGTGCAACTCGTATCATCATCCCAGTACAATCCCAGTTCTGTCAGTCCTTTCTTGTCAGCTAGCTTTGCATCATACGCCTCCCTCTTGCTTTTGACATTTTCAAGATTACGGATTCTCAGAAGGCCCCGAAGCTTGTTTAGGTCCGTCAGCTGGCTCAACTCATACCCACGCTTCTTCCTTACTTTGAATGGTTCAAATGTTTGTAGTGACGTTAACCTGCTAATGTACGGAGCACTAATTGTTAATCCGCCAATGATATGCCGCACGCTGGTGAGGTTACCCATATTTGTATCAGGAGAAAATTTTACAGAGGCCAAACCAAATGTTAGCACCTGCAGATGGTAAAGTTTGTCTAATGTTTTTGGTAATAACAGCTTTGCCCAGGGGATCACTAAACTAAGATAGCGTAGATGCATTAAATTACCAATAGTTTCTGGAATCTCCAAATCAAGATAAACATTTGTGGCTTCTACAGCCAGTACCCGCAATTTCCTCAGCTTCTTGAATACTTCCTCAAAGAATTTTGTGTTAACTGCTCCAAGCATGTCTGTATCATCAATAACGAGACTGCATAGGTTTTCCAGTTCAAAAATGTCCTTGGTAACCAATGCTGCATTTGCAACAAAAAGATGGCGAACATCACGAGGAACTTTTGTTCTCAAGCCATTCTCAAATTCTGAAGCAATCACCCCCGGCCGCCTTCTCAGCCAAATCATGCATAAGATCATGGATGGAATAGACCAACTCCTCTTGTTGGTTGAGTCCGGCTGGTTGCACAAATGAGGTTGCCAGTAACTTGTGAAAGTAACCACGACCAACAGCTTCCATGTCTTCCTCTGCATTAGTAGTCTGTATGAACCCCTCTGCCACCCACAGTCTAACTAACTCATCTTGCTTCAGATGACGTCTTCTGGGGAAAATACTACAGTAAGCAAAGCATCTCCTAACTTGCTCATCAAGATTCTGTTAACTCCACCATAGGGCTCCCATCGTCTCATTCAGAACGTTCCGATCTTTAACTTCTCTCCAGAATTTAACATCATTTTTTCTGTTACGTAGTTGTCCCCCCACTGTACTGGCTGCTAGAGGTAATCCTTTTAACTTTTGTGCAATTTCAGCTCCAATACTTCTGAGTTCTGCTTTATCTGGACCATCTGCATTTGGATCTTCAAGGGCATAATGCATGAACAGTTCCAAGAAGGCTTCATCATCCAAGGCACGTATTTCAGAAACATCACCACGTGTCACATCAGGACCTAGATCTGAAAATGAATCTTTATCACGACTTGTTGCTAGGATCCTGCTTCCTATTGCTCCACCCTTCAAGGGAGAAAGTAACCTCGGTAGCTGCTTCGCAACATCATCCTTATTGCACCAGATATCATCTAGTACCAAGAGGAATCGTTTGCCTTCTATTTTCTTCTTCAATTCTGCTTCCAGGACATCAAGGCTACTGAATGTAGGGACTGAGTTGTTTTTATCCTCCGAAGCTGCCTCAAGCATCTCTTTGAAAATGCCATGCACAGTATAGTTCTGAGAAACATGAATCCACATAACAAGGTTGAAATGATTTACACTTTTCTCATACTCGCAAACATGTTGTGCGAGGGTTGTCTTCCCAGATCCTGGAATGCCATGAATGCCAAATACAGAAATACATTTGTTGTTAGTTGAGCTTCGATTGACATCATGAAGCATTTTACTTATCCTGTCACGATCCTCATCTCGTCCAGTTACTTTTACTGTTGGGGCTGAAGTAGTGGGTGTATGTGTACTTTTGGCAGTATCAGTTTCACCCTTGCTTGACGGCTTCGTTAGTGCAGTAATACCTTGTGCTTTATCAATGAGTCTTTGGCCATGGCGACCACACTCTCGTTATCTTCTCCCCTCTTCCTCGCCGCTCCGCCCAGAGCTAGAGGAGGAGTGGTTTCAGCCGGTCCATCATGGAGCACTGCAGATCTTCCGTGCAAGGGACATTTTGCTGGTATGAGGAGACGTGGCCGGAAGCAACGACGTAGCACACCAATAGTATCTCTGGTTAGGAGCTTGGAAAGATCTGAGTCTCGCGCTAGGTTTCCCTCCCCGCGCCGCCACCCGCGAGGCGGCCGGCGAGGGCGCCCAGATCCGCTCGCCGCGCACCTCCCCTACTCCTCCCTCCTCCCTCGCCGCCGCCAGGGGGCGCGGCCGGGCGAAGCCCGACCGGCGCCGGCGGCGGCGGGGCCTGGTCTTCCCCCGGCGCGACGGGGCGGCGCGGGCCGCTCCTTCGGTGGCGGGCGCGGTGCAGGCGCGGGGCACCGCGGCGCGGCGGCGCGCTCCTCCTGGCGGGCGTGGCCGGCTGCGCGGTGGGGTGCGCCTCGCCGGGGCGGCCGTTCCGTCCGGCAGGCGGCGCGGGCTGTGGGCGGCGTGGGCAGCGGCTGGGGTCCGGCTTCGGGCCCCCGGCGGCCGCGTTGGTTCCCTCCGTCGCGGGCATGCGGTGGTGGTGCGGCTCGGCCGGTGGCGGTCCGGCGACCTGGTGGTGGTGGCCGGCGGCGCCCGTGGTGGTGGTGCTTCCACTTGGCGGCTCTCTGTACGGGGAGGCAGGGGAGCGGCTTGGACAGGGGCGGCGGCGTCGACGGCGTGCCGACTGCAGCGCGAAGGCGGGAACTTTACGGGCCTCGGAGATCCGGCCGGGCCTGTGCGGGCACGGGCCTGGTATGTTCCTGCTATTGCGTCCGGTCAGCTACTGTCGAGACGGTGGAGGTGGGGCCCTCCCGCGTGCCGACGGTACTGCTGCCCTAGTCCCGGCTCCTCTCCTTCTTTGTGCGGACCATGCTTCACGGTGCCGTGGGGAGACGGCGTGAGAAGCTTCGTGACCGGGTTGGCGCAGGGTGAGGGTCTGTTTGGTGGCGAGCTCTGGAGTGCCTGAGGTGGTGGTTGGGATCGGGAGAAATCTCTGTTGGCTTGGCCGACACTGACGCGGTGGCGCTTGTGGGTACCGCCTGACCTTCCTGAAGGGCGTCCGGGCTACCCTTCCTCTCTCCTCACAGCGTACCGGGGGAAACCCTTGGCAGCAGCGTCGTCATCGTCGCGGTCCTTCTTGGAGGTGCTGATTGGTACCGGCGCTTCGGAAGCTCGGAGCTTGGTGGACGATCTCCGGTGGGCGCAGCGGCCTCGAGGCTTCTTCGTTTTCTGTTGATCCGCCGTTGTTGGCATTAGTTTCTTTTGTATTTTCTCTTTCTTTCCTTTTGGGCGTGACTGTGCTGCTTCCGCCCCAGCACCTATCGTTGGATGTTCGGTTGGTTGCTTTGTATACAAAGTGGGGGGAAACCCTTTTTCGGTATCAATGAGTCTTTCTATCGTGTCCATATTGCCCTTCAAACGACGATTCAAATCCCCAGTGAGAGTAAAACCAGGTTCGACAAATATATCCTGCAAAAGAAACCAACATTTGAAATCCAAACGGCAAGTCCAAATGTCCAATGCCAACATTTTTGGGACGTTGACAACCGTAAGTGAACGTTCGGGACATTCATGCATGCCTAATACAAGTATTCATTCACGTGGCTTGGTTTGAGCTCGGTGTAGTGCACATGAAACTAAAAGGCTGTGTGCAGGTGGCAGTGACCTGAATAACAATGAGCGTCTCCCTGAGGACGAGGTAATCATTGCTTTCACTGTTAGTTTGTCCCTTGGTTATTCAATGTTCGGACAGTACTGATATGGTGGGTGGTATGCAGGATGCTTTAGCTCACGAGAAGGATATTAATCACTAAGAGGGGCAAAGCTCTAGACAATGTCAGTGCCCTGCCTCTAATGAGTATTGTATTGTCTACTGTATTTCCCTTTTCGTTTGTTGTGATTAAGCTATTATACATGCTATTGAAAAATGATGTAGGTATGTTCTCTACTGTATGAATGTGTCATAAGATTTTTCGCTGATGTTGTTTGTTTTTGGCCTTTTGATGCCACATCAATTCAGTTGAATTCACAGAAAGTTCCTTACAAAACTGCCGTAGGCTGTGTTTTGGCAAGCAGTCAGACTTTATGTTAACGGCATCCTCTGTATATGGTTCTGTTCCGTATGATAAACTAATATGGTATAACATGTCTTATTTTATACCTTTTGAGATAGTTTGTGCCCACAAAGTTTAGTTTTTTTTCTTTTTTTTTCGAAAAGGGGTGATCCCCGGCCTCTGCATCAGCATGATGCATACGGCCATTTCATTAATAAATAGTTTCAACAATGTCTCAAAGTCTCCAAAATAACAAAAAAAGAAGATAACGGCTCACACAGAACCAAAAGGCTAGATACACAAGCTAGCCACAAAGATAACGGCCCACAAAGTTTAGTGATTTACACTAATTTCTAAACATTATTCAAGTAGCCTAGCTAAGCCAGAAATCAAAGATTAATTCTCCCATGGCTTCTTGTTTATCTTGTGTTAGCCTAATTTGCTCTTTCATATTTGTATAGCATTTATGCTGGATTATACCTCCACAGCACTTGCTTCAGGAGCTCTCAAGTTGTAAAGTTCAGTTGTGCTTGCCTGCTCAATATATGTGCAGCGTTTGATCACTAGCACAAAAACGGGCATTAGCGCCGTAAAGCCGCCGCCTACTCCCCCATCAAACTTTGTCGCCCAGCTGGCAGAAGTTGGCTGATCTTTGCCGATGACCACCTCAAGGAGGATCCACCCACGGGCTCCCACGCCAGCACTCTCGCTACCTCGATCCTAGTGGCCAGCTCCGAAGAGCCCCCCACAGCGGCGACCTCAACCGCACCAAAGAAGCGACGTGTGACTCATTGTACCGGGTATGGTAGTAGGGCAACGTAGTATTAATTGAGGTTAATTTGTAAATCAGAAGTTATCTTTTTGATCAGAACCAAATGATCTAAATGGAATATGTGCAATAGATCTAAATCCATAAGTTATTTTGCTTGAAATGGTTATTCTGTTAAATCTGATCTCTTGTATTGTACTAAAAAGTATTGGAGGCGGTTTTTGCGGCGTAAGGCCAACTCCAACCATGGACGCATTTTGTCCGGTTTTGTCCGTTTAGAGCCGCGCGGGCAAAAAACGCCACCCAAGCATAGACCCATCCTGATTTTCTTTTCTGTTTTGTGTCCGTTCAGACTAAATTTTGTTCGCGATTAGGGTCTGAAGCGGATTTTCTAGCACTCCTCATCCATCTTTGTCCGCTGCTTGCCCGGGCTGGCCAACCTACCATCAACCCACAACCCCTCTCCTCCTTTCCTCCTTTTCTCCTCCACCCACGCCGGCAGAGCACAAAGCATGCCGCCTCCCGCACAACGCTCCCTTCGGCCGGCCTCGCCTCACCGTCATCGAAGCCTCCGCCGCCGGTGGACATCCAGGCGGTGTCCGCGACGTTCCCCGACCTCCGGCGGTCGCCGTAGCGGGGGCCGATGCAGGGCGGTCCAACAACTAGCCGACGTGCTCACGGGGGAACTCAGCGCAGTCCAAGCATTGCGAGCAATTGGTGGCGCAGACGCCCGTGGACACGCGCCTGGACGCCGAGTTCGAGAGCTCGCACTGCCACTTCAACTACTCCTCCGTCAGCGCGCTCAACCTCTCTGGCGCCAGTGTTGACAAGCAGCACACAGTCCCTGAGGTTGAGGTCGAGCATCCCGGCGAGAGCGTCGAGATCGCTCTGCATCTACCAGCTACATGGGGGTCCTCCCGTGGCATGGGCAGAGCAGCGACGGTGGAGCCTAGCGTTTAGGCGGGCGAGCGCGCGTGGCCGTCCTCTTCATGCTCTCTTCATGCACGTTCACGGCGGAGTGAGGTGACGCCGGTCCTCCACACCGACGGCCATCGGGAGCTCTCTCCGGTCCGATTCGTGGAGAAGCTCCGTGCCTATGCTCGTCTTTGACACCGGCGGCGGCCGTCCGGTCTGTGTTCGACGAAATGCAAAGCCGGACACTTTTTAAGAATTAATTATTGTTTTAGAAAAGGATTGTTTATATTCCACCTTTGAATTACGTTTGGCAAATTCTTCTTTATATAAAAAATACTATCCACACATGCCAGTAAGATGATCCGTTCTACCAAGATACAAAGGGGGAACAACACAATTTGACTAGGATAAATGATGAGAATTAAATATGTATCCTATATACTTCAAGCATATTCACTTCAAATTTACATCTTTGCTTATTATAACATGGTATATCGATATTCATCTTACGTTGGTTATTTCAACACTTATGTGCAAGGCACAAATAACTTACTAGTGCTTTTAAGTAGGGAAGTATTGAGCACTAAACTTTCTATTATACGGCAACGCAAAATGAATATGTTTACCACGAAATTGTACAAGCACATAACGAACTTAGACATTTATATGTCTATTCATGTTAAGAAATATTATTTTGGAAAAGGAAAACACTTATTCCACCTTTGAATTACTTTTGGCAAATTCCTACTTTGTATAAAAAAAACCTATCCACACATGCCACTAAGATGATCGGTTCTACAAAAATTAAAGGGGGGAAACAACACAATGACTAGGATAAAAGTATTGCGTAGTGATGAGCAAGTATGCATTCATATAGCTAAAGGCTGAGGGAAGCAAGAAAGGACCTTGTTTGAGGTGCTAGCTTCAGCATCCAAAGCAGTTCTCGCCCTTTTCTCCCCTCTCTTGTGTTGGAGACTTTTCAGTTTGTCCAGCTTCTTTTGGTGACGAATATAGTCCAGATCATCGAGGATATATTCCATGTCATGGAAAACGGATTTGAGCCCCCTCACCATCTCCTCAAGGAGTTTCATGTGACGAATGTCCTCCACTGCTTCTAGGGTAAGCGTCAATCGAGGGAGAACGTCCGTCAATAGGCGTTGAAGCGTCTCTTGTTTGTCGAATTTGCAGTAGGACAAGGCTTTGTCCAGAAGCTTGGAGATGATAGGCGACATGATCCATCCTGCAACAGATATGCCCCATGCAACACCTTCCACCACCATCGAGGGTTTTCAGAGCTAGGAGGAAAGATATGGGAGATTTAGGCCATGTTGTTCAGAAACCAACCCACGAACTGCTGTGCAGAGTTGGCTAATTAATATTGGGAGATAGTTATCATCACAGCCTCACAGGTACAATGATTAGCTTAAACCATAGCCTAATAGATGTGGGAACTCACCAACCCCGCAGGACGAAGTCAGTCAAATCAAATTAAGCAAAGGAAATAACTTGACATATATAACAAGAGGCAATGGAGAGAGATGTTTGGACTAACACACTTGTTTGTTTCAGAACAGTCGAACTGGTGGTCAGCATGCCTAGTAAATTATGGGGCAACAGACAGTATTTTTATGCATCTAGGCGGCACAGTTGGCTTACATTTTGTCCGTAGCAGGAAATTTCCACTCATGCTCCTACAAGTTCCCACACATTAATAATTAAACTAAACAGAAACAGCTATACCTGCTACCGTCCTGTTTAGTTGCCGTGCATAACCCGTATTCCTCACCGGCCTATATGATTGATTATGCAGAGCTAGTATACAACCATTCTGAAAACAAGAGTAAGGATAACGACTCTTCAACTAATCTGCATACGTCCCCGTCCAATTGCTAGAAAAAGAATGGCCAGCTACCGCGCGTCTTGTTTGGTAAAATTTTGGAGTTATCTGTCTCTCACACCTGGAAACATCGCAGAAATGTAATGCACATCAAAAAGACATCTAAAAACCTCCACCGAGGATGATTCCAAGCTTAACGGAATGACATCTGAAATCAATCAGCGTGCTCCAGGCCTTTCCGGGAGAGTTGAACTGCGTAGGCGCTGACTGAGGAGATTCCGATCCGGCGGAGGGAACATTTCCTGAGAGATCTGCATGGAGCAGCCTGCGCAGGCGGCCATGCTTCTGGATATTGCGCGTGCGAACTGATTAGGAGGATGCGCCGGACTTCTGGCTAAAGAAGGCCTCACGTTTACTTCTCAAGAGCCCGTCTTGAGTGCAGTGGGCCTCTAGAGTTTTGCATCAACATTTTGAAGCCCTTCACATGGAGCTTTTTCTCCCCTAAAAAAACATGGAGCTTTTTCTCTTGCTAACAAAACAATATTTTCAAACCATTGCAGATAAATCTCTGTGATGCCCTTTGACTCACAATTTCTTGCATCAAGCACTGCTTTGATCTCAAGATCATTTTCATATATGCTCAAATTAATTACGCTTTGTCCAGCTAACAACAGCAAAATGGTATCAGGGGACTTTTTCCTTCAAGACCAAATCGTTGGTTGGAGGGACAGCGGAAATGGACAAAGGTATGGACATATCTGCGTGAATCATGTTCAGTTCAGTATTCTTGTTGACTTCGCATGTGATGTTCATCACGGGTAGGTATTCCGCTTAGCCGAGTTATGTGTCACCCCCCCCCCCCCCCCCCCCCCCCACACACACACACCCTGGGTGGCGCCTCCGACCGCATGCCTTGCCATCCACACCCTACACCTTCCCCCCTGCCCCTAAACTTTCTCGTCGACATGCACGCGCTCACCTATGTGTTATAATACTCTGCCTTGTGTGTTTGGGATGATTCAGCCCCTACCTCCTTGTTCCTCTGCTATGCCTTTTTTTATTTCCAATTTTCGTTTTTCTTTTTGTTTCTTTCTGGTCTTCATTTCTCTATTTAAAATTTCATGAGTTTCTTTCCATTTTGTATTTTTTGGAAACGCAGAGACTTTCTAAATATTTAAGCTTATATGAAATTTCATGAACTTTTGTAGTCACAAAATATCAAATGTGTGTTAATTTTTGAAGTTAATTAAGTTTTCTCATGGTTTTTTTATACTGCAATCTTGTGAACTTTTTTCTATATTTATGAAAAATTATCAAATTCACAAACTTATTCAATTTTAAGTTTTTCTTCCCAATTCATATTTTCTAAATTGTTCAATTTTTAGATTAATATTTTTTTAAAGTCAACCTATCAACCTGACAAAACCAGAAAACTGTGCAAGTGAGACCAGGCGCGTGTGCGCCAGTTTGGTTAGCCATCACAATAGGCAGTGATTAGGTTACGCCTTGAAGGGGACCTGAAAGGTCATTTTTGATAGCATGGGAGCGCGTCAAGTGATGCAGCCAGACGCCAGACCTTGATCTGCCACTTCCAATCTGCGCGGGGGGCAGCTGCAATCTACTGGAGGCCCGCCATGCCTCTCTCCCCCAGCGGCGACCGATTCCAATTTCAGTGTGTATCGCTTGCCTATGTATTTTGGATAGAGGATAAACATGTCATTTTGCTGGTTTTTGGAGGTTGTCGGAAAAAGCCAAATCGACTTATATTACGGAACAGAGCGAGTACTACGAGGTACGTACAAAGTACCCACACAATAAACAGAAACAGCTCCCCGTAACCTGCTAGCACCTTAGCTAGCCTCCATTTGACTTTGCCAACTGAGGATGATTAGGCCATGTCTGGGACATACATTAGCGAAGATAGCATTCATTCTTGTTCAAGTTTCTGCAGAAATGACGGACAGTTGCTGCGTGTTCGTTGGTTAAGTCAAGTAACTTTGTTGTTAACTTGATGACCAGACTTGTCTATTAACACAAGTTCACAGACAGACACTAATAACTGGAAATAGAAAAGAACAACGCAGAAAAATAGCGAGCCAGCTATACTGCGATAGTGGCAAAGACTGAAGAAATGAAGGAATTTCAATTGAATCCAAACAAATCCAAGAAGGATTTGATCAATTCGCCTAATTTCATTATCTCTCTATCCACTAGTTTTGAAACTAACACCAAGAATTTGAATGGCCTAAACAAATGCTTAAATGCTGGCCTACATCAATGTTATAACAGACAGAACCACAAAAGGTGGAGAAGAAAATAAAGTTGACAAACTGAAGGAATTGTGCTGTTGAACTTTCCTTGGGCATGCTGCCGATCGAGCTCACCTTCACAGATGTAAATCCAAGGAGGAATGCGCTTCTCTCTGGGAGGATGACGATGGCGATGAGGCAGCAGCTGAGGACTCCACTCCAGCTGTACCGGCATTGGCATCGTGGGTTAACTCGCCACTTTGGGGCTGCGAGATGTTGAGGTTGACTCCAAACAGCGGCACCCGCTTCCGGGCCGCCCTCGACGGCCTGTCTAACTTTGGCAATGGCAACGAATCATGGACTACGGCCGGCACTTCCAGTCTATGAAGAGGCGGTCCCGCGTGGCCTCGGTGACGCCCCGGCAGAAGGAAACGGTGTCCCCAGCATTGAGTCTCTTCTCCTTGACAAAGCGGCTCCACCCCTTGGTCATGACGTAGCTCTGGCTGCTGTTCCAGTAGGAGTAGCGGAACTGCCAGAGCTTGCCACCACGGTCCTCGAAGCTGAGCATGGTGCCCTTCTCGTTCGCCGCCGCATCCAGCGGCGGGAAGTACTTCTCTGCGAAGTGCTTCGGCACCACCAGCCGGTTCAGCTTCCCCACCTCGCTCTGCGTTAGCACCTTGTCGAACATGTGCTCCCGCCCCTCATCGCTGCTGCTTGGTGTAATTTCTGGAAAAATAATGCCAGGTTAAGACATCTTCTTTGGTGCAGTAACTTCAAAGGAAAAACTTCTCTATCAGCACAAGTTGATTACAGATATACCTGCATCATCCAGCCTCGAAGAAGACTCCACAGGTTGACAGATAGAAAAAGCTGGATAGTCAAAAAATTGGGACACAGACATAGGCAGATCATCCAGACTTGAAGAAAACTCCAGCGACGTTGCAATCCTGATTTCAACAATCATTTAGCTTAGTTAGAACATGGAGTCAGGTTAATTGAGGAATCCAAGCCGAAGTAAAGGAGGGCTTATTTCTTTGTTTTTACAAGGAAAATTGTTACCTTTTATCAGCTGGTATATCTAATCTCTTGGCGTATTCATCCTTCAGAGTAAACCCGGGCATCTCTCGGGCCGGGCCGGGTTTCGGGCCGGGCTCCAAAAAGCCCGATGCTAAGATGTGAAGCCCGAGCCCGAAAAAAAGCCCGAGAAAAGTCACGTTTACAAGCCTGAGCCCGGCCCGGCTGAAAAGCCCGAAGCCCGAAGCCCGGCCCGAAGCCCGACAACTCCTGATCCTTATGTACAGCAAGTTACAGAAGCAACATCATATTTCACAAAAAAAAGCAGCATATACATATTTCACAAAAGAGCTGGATTGCACAAAACAACAGCATATGCACACAAAACAGCAGCATATATATATTTCACAAAAGAGCTGCATTGCACAAAACAGCAGCATATGCATATACTGATATACATATACATGTAATGCATTCATTACATAACAGCAGCATATTTCTCAAGAGCAACATAGTTCAACAAGTCCGCAACATACTTTCGATAAGCCGACAACGGCACAACATAGTTCAACAAGTCTGATTACATAACAGCATATCAAATAACAAGTCCATTACATAATAAAGATATGAAATAGCAAGTTCAAAGCCACAAGTTGATGACTCTTTTGAATCCATCTCTTCCTTGTTCCATCAAGCTATCTCAACTTCATCATTTTCCTGGATGAAAGCACAAGTTGAAAATAAGGAAGATAGGAATGGCATGAAGCAGGAAGCAAGTTTGATATCAACAAACAAGACAAGATACTAAAGGAGTGCATAACTGATATATGGTAAACAAAACAAGATAGTAAGTTAGATAGAAATGGCATGAATGAATACAAACCGAATCTGAAGATAACTCATTTGCATGAGAACTTGAAGGTCCACCTCCTGTAGTGCTCATTTCTACAAAACAAACAATACAAGAATCAATGGTAATGTGTGCAATGGTGATGTTAATATGAAACAACAATAAACGCTTAATTGTACCTTCACTCTGAGACATCTTCCAACGATACCAATCTTGGAGACACATTAAAGCCTCGATGGTCTTAGGCTTAAGTGAAGCTCGGTTAGGAGTTATAACTTTGCGACTCATGCTAAAGGCTTGTTCCGAAGCAACACTAGAAATGGGGACAGCAAGAATATCCCGAGCCATTGATGCAAGCTCAAGGTATCGCATAGATGATTTGCTCCAAAATTCCAAGACATTCAACTCGTCATTCAATTTTCTAGGAGTTTCTTCCAAATAAAGATCCAATTGAGACCTCTCTACATTTGTCCGTTGAGATTGAATGTAACTCTCGTAGTCATCAAACATATCAGAACCATCTCCCCTACTTCCCCTACTGTTTGTAGCACCATCTGATGATGTTTGACTAACAGCAGCACCACTATATTCAGCAAACAAACTCTCCAAAGTTTTCTTAACTTCATGCATCCGACGTTGTGCCTCGTCAGGGGCATAAAGTTTTCCATAACAGTAGCTAACAAAACCAAGCTTGCAACGGGGATCAAGGACAGAAGCACAAGACAAGAAGACATTATAATCAGCCCAATATTTATCAAACTTCTCTTTCATTGGTACTAACATTGGTGCCATGAACTCATGTCCTTCACTAAATGCCTTCAAGACACATGACTGAACCAAGAACACACACTGGAAATACAAATTGGAGGTAGGATACTTTGTCCCAGACAATGTGCATGTCACTTTATAAAATGTTTTCAAGAAATCATGCATGATACGAACCTTTTCCCATTCATCATGCGTAAGAGAGAAGTTTGACTTGAATATGCCATCCCTATTACCAAACCACAGTAATGCATCCTTGAAATACAAAGCATTCTCAAGCATTGTGTATGTTGAATTCCAACGGACAGGCATATCTACTCTCAGCCTTTTATCTTCATTCAAATGGTAAATGTTCTTGGCAGTTTCATAGAACTTGTGAATACGATTGCTAGATATTTTGATATATTGAATGCCCTCTCTAGTCTTGTCAACAGATTTATCAATAAGTTTCAAACCAGCTTGGACAATCAGATTTAAAATGTGTGCACAACATCGGACTTGAAAGAAAGTTCCAAACAATGGTAACACACCTTTAGGCAGCAATGTAGTTCTCAAAGTGTTGATCATCGAATCATTGTATGCAGCATTATCAAGAGTCATGCACATTATTTTGGTATCAACCTTCCACTCACGAAAACATAAATGGACTTCATCAGCAATTGTAGCCCCATCATAAGGTGGATTCAACTTTTTAAACCATATTATCCTTTTGTTCAGTCTCCAAGCATCATCAACATAATGACAAGTAATACAAATATAACTAAACTTTATCACATCTGATTTCCAATTGTCCGTGGTGAAGCTAACTCTACTAGGGCTTGCTGATAGTTTCTCTCAATTCAGTCCTCTCTCTTTCAAACATTGCCATGATATCCCTTTTAATTGTGTACCGACTAACAATCTTAAACTGAGGACAAGCAGCACCAATCATTTTTTTGAACCCCACTTCTTCTATGACACTAAATGCATGTGAACCCCCAACTAGGAACATAGAGATTGCAACTCTAATAGTTTCCATGTCCAACTTTGTGTTCCTAACTGAATGTGAGCCATCCGCATTCTTTTCAGTTTTCAGAAAAAAGCTGTTCACTTCATGAGTATTATGTGGATGCACGTTAGCAGTATGCCTTAATAAATGAGATGTTCCATTTTTTGAACTTGCTCTAAGTATGGCTTTACAAGTTTTGCACTGAGCAAATACTTGATCAGGATCAGGTTGTTCAATCAAAGTGAAGTTATCCCATGCTTTTGACCTTAATTTGGGCACAGGATTAACCTGTGGTCCGGGTGGTGGCGGTGGCGGTGGCGGTGGCTGCTGATTTGCTTCATCTCCATCGGATGGCTCATTAGTTCCTGCACGCCTTCCGTTACGTCCTGCTGGAGCCTGTTGATTCAACCTTGCACGCTTGCTACGAGTGCGAGGTGCCGCAGCAGTACGAGCAGGGGCAGCCGGACGAGGAACGGGAGCAGCTACAACGATCTGGTCCGATCTTGCACTTGTAGCAATATTCTCCTGATCACCATCTGCTTCATAATCCACGTCTTCCTCCTCGTGATATTCTTCACTTAGACTCCACAAACTAGTCATGGCTGCCAAATAACACAACAAATATGCTCAGCCTAGCACTTACACAGATCGTTCTAAATGGAACTACAAATGGACAGAGATTCAGAGAAGGAGAAGAAGTACAGGAGATCTCATACCTGATGGTCACATGCCGACCAGTGAGCGTCGCTGCAGTGCGTCGCGGAGCAGTGGACGTGGTCGCCGTCGGGTCGAGGAAGGTGCGGCGCCGTCGGGTCGAGGAAGTGCGCCGCCGTTAGGTGGGTGCGGCGCCGTCAGGATGAGGAAGGTGCAGCGCCGTCGAGTCGAGGAAGTGCGTCGCCGTCAGGTGGGTGCGGCGCCGTCGGGATGAGGAAGGTGCACCGCCGCTCGTTAGATCAGGATGGGGCGGGAACAAAGCTCGTCAGGTTGGGGTAGGGAGAGAGCAGCGCGGCCGCGCCATAGCAGGATCTGGCCGCCGCCGGTGGAGCAGTGGAGCTGTGGAGGTGCGGGTAGGGTTGGAGACGGGGGCACGGGGCTGTGTGTGCGCCTGTGCGGGTGCGGGGAGGGGATAGGAGTTAGGGTTTCTGTATTGGGCTGGGGGCGTTGGGCTTTCGGTTGGGCTGGGCGTGTGTGTGTCTAACTCTAGTCTGTGCATTCGAGTTTTTCAGCAAAGGTTCGGGCCGGGCCAGGCTTTGCTTCGGGCTAATTTTGGAGCCCGAGCCCGGCCCGAAAATACTAACTCTCAAATTTTAGCCATGGGATACCAGTCGTGCACCTCAACTTGAAGTACTTTAGAACTGAGAACCCGGCAGCCTTGTTAAAGATGATCTTGTGAATGGGCGCCGTTTCCACATACAGTGACAGAGTAGTCAGGGCATGCAATCCACCAAGAATATCAACACAAATCATCATCAATTCCCTCACCGGAATCTTCAAAATGCATAGGTTGCCATGTTTCTCAACCCATGGAGGAATTTGTGAGAATATGCAGCAGTTGTGCAGTGAGAACTCAAATCTCTGGAGAAGGGGGGGGGGGGGGGGGGGGGGGGAGGTGCCATGCAAAACAATGGAATGATTGCTTTTGAAGCACTATAGCCAATACTATGATCCACAATATTTTTAACTGAAGAACCATGAGCCACTACTATAGTTTTGAGGTTGCCATGTCCTCCGATTAATGAACCCAGAACTTCCATGCTTGCCTCCAGATGATTGTAAAAAGGTAATGTAGGAAAAAAAGTGAGATGAAGATCCTGCAGGTAGTTCAGCTTGCCAAGGCTCCACTCATGGATAACAGAGTCACTCGTGCTGCCAATCCAATCCAGCAGGTTTGTGTCAACAGGAAGAATCAGGTGCAACAAGTGTGGGAGATGTATAATATCCCATGGAATAGCAGTGACTCTTGTTGCATTCAGAATATCCAGTGTTTCCAAACATTTCAGGCCTTGCATACGATTTGGTAGTCTTATGCAGACATCACTTGCAATCTTCAAATATCTCAGCTGAAACAGTTCTGAAATACCACTGAGGTCTATGGGGTCAGGGTCAGCACAATAACCAAATAGTTGAAGGTCCAGAAGACGGAGAACCTTGAATTCTCTAATACAAGGCATGCACTCAAATAATCCAGAAAATCTAAGTGACCGAACTTGTGACTTTGTGATGTTTGCTGGTATCTTGGCATGCTTTGCATCACCAAAGACGAGAGATAGTCGACGAACCTTATGAGAAAGTGCTATATTCTTCCGATTGCAATCTACTACCACAATGAAATTCTCTTCTGCAGATTTGTGTGCAATAAGATCACGTACTACTTCATGAACAGTACAGGACAACACCTTATTGTTGTAGTTGATATATGAAGGTTGGATGAATCTTCTCTCAATAAGTGCATCGAAATAGAGTCCTGCAGCTTTCTCTATCATTTCTTGATCTTGCTTTTTCCCTTTTCTTGTAGCAATGAACCCTTCAGCCACCCATTGCTTCACCAGATCATCCTTCCAGATTATGGAGGCCTCTGGATAGATATGCAGATACAGCAAACATGTCTTCAGATAATGTGGAAGATTATTGTAGCTGAGGTTCAATACTTGTTTCGTTCTTTCTGAAGTAGAATTTGACCACAAATAGGACCTCAGCGTATCACGTGTGTATGCCAGAAAATCCATTGATACTTCTGTATCCTGGTTTGCCAAATGACTAGCTATGTTGATTGTTGCTAGCGGCAAACCACCACATATATCAACAATTTCTTTCGAAACTTGTTTGAATTCTTCAGGACAGTCACTTTCAGAACCAGAAAATTTATCAAAAAATTAACTTTCTTGAGTAATCACCGTCGAGAGGTTTCATCTCGAAAACATGCTCTGAGTGATCACAGCAACATGTTAATGCAACATCATCAATCTGTGTAGTTATTATTATTCTGCTACCACAGTTTCCTTTCGGGAAAGCATATTTAATAATATCCCATACTGATGCATCCCACAAATCATCAATAACAATTAGATACCTGCATGCCAAGAATTCAGGCACATCAATAACAAAGCATTTTGTCCCAAGCAAGTTGGGCTAATGAAACCCAACAGAAACCTATGATAACCCATAAACTAAAATAAATAGCATAAGGGGCCAATAGTACCTTTTATCTTGCAGATGTTTGTTGATGTTAATATCGCTGATGTCAAGATCATTACAATTGGCGGGCCGTGGCTGCTTCTTCTTGTGGAGTTGCAAGAATAAGTCGCGGAAAAGTCTCTTCATATCAGGATTTTTGGACACTTGAATGAAAGCTCTGCACTCAAATTGCATCTTAATTCTGTCATATAAAACATTGGCAAGTGTAGTTTTACCCAGACACCCAGATCCAAGAACAGATACCACCTTGAGCTGCTGCTGATCTGCCGCATCATTGGCGGCCAGTGAGTTGATAAACTCATTCATCCGGCCATCAATTACAATGTGTGCAGCTTCTTCATAGGGCATTGGAAGCATAATGCTAGTGGACAAGAATCTACGCCTCAAGGTGCTGCAGCACTGAAGGCTATACCTGTCGTACCGTTCAATAGCCTCCTGGACATAGCTCCTGAATTCCGATATTGTTTTTGCAATCTTGGGCTTACTAGGAAGACGAGAGACATTAACATGATTGATTTTACTGGTCTTGATACCATATTCTGACCCTTGCGCTCTGCATACAATCTGTTTGTACCACTTGAGCCTCTTCTTTATCATTATCTTCTTCTTCCTCCTCCTCCGCTTTTTCTTCTTTTTGATGAAATGGTCAGATGGAACAAATAATAAGCTGTCAATGTAATCCTCCATATCATAAGACAGGTCATGCGCCTCATTCATCCAGCACTTGGCCATCGGTGGAGGGTCCTCCACCTCTGCGAGTTCATCAAGGTAGAAGCTTAACACTTCAACATCATGTTTGAGAAGCTGCATCCCATCCTTGATCCTCTTGGGCAAGCTACTGTATTCCTGAGCGGAAGCTAGCAGCATGTCGAGCTTCTCGACAAGTGGTCTCATGGTGCCCAACGAAGCACTCACCGAGCCATCTACTTAATCACACATAAGATGGAGGCGAAAGAAAATAAGAGAAATTAATTGAAATCAAGCTAGGGAGATAGATCAAGTGCACTTACCAGACAACATCGAGATATCAGATGATGTGAGTAAGCAAGATTCTTCAAGGACCGGGCTGTTTCCAACTCGTTGTCGAGCAGCAGGATCAGAAACTGAAACCAAAAAAACATGCATGCTTAGTTAGTAATTAAGAGCACTAGCCGCGGCCGGAAGGAGATAGAGAGTCTTCGCGGGCGCGCTCACATGTGGCTGTAGTTGGATCGTATATGAATGCACTGTGCATCAACGATTTCTGCTTGCTCAGGTCCGGCTCCTCATCCTCATCCTCATCTGTGAGATCTATCCCAATCCTCATCTGTGATTTCCGTTTCCTCAGGTCCGGCACCAACGATTTCTGGCGTCCCCAACAATCTCTCTTCCCACCCCCTCTCTAAGTACATAGATTTATTTATTTTCCTTTATCTATCTCTCAACTGTGCTTAAAAAAATCAAAGGCTAGCTTTACTATAGTTTATGCATGGTTTGTTCTGATCAATGCACCTAGTTCCTGCGGCTTTGCATTTAAGGCTCGAGGCAGATGAGATCCGGTATCTTTTTAGATCGACAATTCCAAAAACAAGCACAACCTAACATGGCAACTCTGTCTTGATAGGACCACGTGGTTATGTACTACTACTACGTATCCAACCAAGATGCATAAGAGTACTGCTCTAAATCTCTGCATGTGAATGCACACAATACATAGCTAACCAAACCTATACGAAAATAAAATTTGTCAGAGTAAGCAAAGAGAGCAACTTGACATTATAATATCACGTTAATAATTACGGACGAATATGTTATTCCAAACAATTATTTGTGTCAGTTAGGTGAAGACTAAGCCGTGCTTGCATAGTTAAGCATCCGACTGCTAGCTACTGACACCTAATTAAAATACATAACAAAAATAAATTGGGAAAGATGCTTGAACTGACATCATGTGCCCCCCCTCCCTCTCCATATTTTTAAATTTCTCTGTCTCTCTCTAAACTTCAAAAACCGGAAGATTGAATAATAGCATGGTTTGATCTTATCAATGCACCTAGTTCCTGCAGCTTTGCATTCACTGCTCGAGGCGGATTCCAAAAACAAGCAGAACCTAACATGGCACCTCCTGTCTTTCTTCTTTGTTTCTTTAGCAATTTTTTCTTCTCCACTTTATTCTGGATCTCTGCTCTATGTGTGTTTGTGTCCATGTTTAATGCGATGTTTGTTTAGAATATTTTTTAATGGGAGTTTTAATTGATTCTTTGCAATGTATCCAAGTGATACCACCTTGTTACTTACCGTGCATGACTGTCTTGAGGACACTCCCTATGCTTGTTTCTGGCATGGGTTCATAGGTAAAATGCTGATGTGCCACACCAAGAGAGGAGGGTTGTTTCTTAGTGGAGTTGCGGCCCTTAGCACGTTTCCCTACACAGTGTAATTAATGCCTTGATCCGAAGTGACTTTCTCTCCCTATGTTCCTCTTGTTTCCTTCTCTCCACGACTAGGCCACAATATTGAGATGCAAACATGATCCCTAAACTAATTAAATGTTACACACTTAGATACAACATGTAAGAAACAATGCATTGGGGTGTTTGTCTCTAATTTTCTTCCACCACCTAGGATAAGGCATTAGGAGTACCCTGATAGGACTATTTAACTATGTACTACCACTATTATGTATAAGAGTCTTGTTCTAGTTCCCTGCAGGTCAATGCACACAACTTATTACAATAACCAAACCATATATAGAACGAAATCGATCAGATTAAGCAAAGTAAGTAACTTGGCATTATAATATCACGTGAATAACTATGGAAAACACAGAACTCTATGGATGAATATGCTATTCCAAACAATTATTTGTGTGAGTTAGGTGAAGACTAACCGTGCTTGCAAAGTTAAGCATCCACGGGTGGTACTAACACCAAATTAAAATATGAAACAAAAACAAAATGAGAAAGATGCTTGAACTGGCATCATGTCCCCATACAATAAATTAGAAACAGCTACCTGCCACCACCTTAGTTGCTGTCCATGATTCTATCTTGCATCTTGCTAGGGTATGAACTGGTTTATTCTCAGGAAATTTCCAATCATACCACACAATAAAATAAAAACAGCTAGTTGCAAACATTAAAAATGAGGAAGGAAATTGGGCTCCTCTGGGGCCTATGCATTTGGGAAATATTACCCCGAATAATATGCTCTGGTAGTATTAACCATTTTTTTTCCTTTTATGTTTTCCTCTGCGTCAACTCTCCCTTAACTAATTGAACGAGGCAAGCTCTTTGTCGACATTTCAAAAAATATGCACCCCTTAAGTTCACAAAAACACGATTCTTTGGACATGGATTTAGTCCGACTTTTGAATTCTGACTACTTGTCCAAACATTTATATTGAATACTTGTAAATCAATATGTGCAGATTTGTACCGACAAGTACTTTCATAACACCTCAATTTTATTGTATTTCATATACAAGCTAGTGGTCAAAGCTATGTACGAAGACAAGTCCGCGTCCGAAATTTGAGCTTTTGTCGATCTCGATTGGAGGGAGCAGTTTAATTAGTGCATCATTTAAAAAGGTTCAGTGGATGGTGGCGCAGCGATGTGAACAGATTCTTGGCAGCATCATATGTAAAAAATTAACTCCAGCAAGTTGGAGGACGCGTGGATGGGATGACTAATCAGGGATGCTGGAGTAAAATATCTCTAAGCAGGCACTTGCAGCTAGCTACCTTGATATGGCCATGGCCGCTCCTGTGTCCTCGGCTCCTCACTGACCTCCTTTCTGTATCCATGAAATTCCTTGATCTGATCTTCCAACCCGAGTGAGTGATAGAGGAAGACATATAGGCCAGCCAGGGAGATGGAGGCTGCAGCGGCCACCGTTTTTGTCGGTAGGATCGCACCAAAGCTCATAGAGTTCTTAGCTGCAAATCACAAGCTTCGGCAGAACTTGGCGCAATCGAAGACTGCATCGACCGCTTCACGCCCCGCGTGGCGATATCCAATAAGTCGCCAATCCAGAAGTTGAAGACAAGGAAGGCCCGTAATGAGTTTGCCGAGGCAATCGGCAAGCTCAAGAAGATATCAAAGGAGTCATCCAAGCTGAGAACAACTTATGGTACTTCCACCTCCTCCTCAGCTTGGTCGTCGCCAATGGCATCTGAGACGATAGAGATTGAGACGAATGACTTCCATTCTGCTAACAGCCCTGTGGGTATGGACGCACAACGGGATGAGCTTCTGGAGCTGATCCAGCAGGAGCAGCAGCAACTCAAGATGATCTCCATTGTTGGCTTCGGTGGCATAGGCAAGACTCTCCTTGCCAGACATGTATATGAGAGTATGAGCCAATACAAAGCGCGGGCTTGGGTTTGTGCCACGGAGCAACAACGCCCAATGGATGGTCTCATTGAGATAACCCAGAAACTTGGCATCACCACATCCATTGATGGCGGAGGTCGTCCCAGCAACCCCTGCGAACTCCTAAGATCTCACCTTGGGACCAAGAGGTATGTTTTCAACCATTGGTAATTTACTCAAAGGGATCTGGTAAGAATGACTAGCTTAGATAGTTATTTTTCAGTCAATATTGATTGCTCTCTGACCAAGATCTTCTTATCCCCTTTGTACTTGCATAAAGCTTGTGTTCTGATCAGGTGGTTCTTGGTGGTGACTTAGAAATGTTTTTCGTAGTTGTATGGCCAACACTTAGCCAAATTCACCCTAAGAGGTGAGAGGTGTATACTTTAGCGGGGTGACTAGAGAATTGCCCTTTGAAACTCCAAAAGTCCGAGGTGGTTCTGTATTTATAGGATCTGAGCTTGCGGTAATTACACTCCTGCTCTTAAGCAGGTTAGAGTATTACCATTCATACTAAAATAAGGCTGGTGGTATTTCCATACTTTCAAGAATACCCTAGAGAAATATTCTATGCCATCCCATGGAGTAGGTTGTCACGTTGTAGTGTCGCGTCGTTTGCATCACAACATCAGTCTTAGCATTGTCTCTCGTCATTGACGTCACATGTGGCCAACACTCGGTGACTAGCAAGTACCAACCCTTTAAACGGGAAGGGTGGCTCTCTATTTATACGACTGAGTGTGCAATAATTACATTCCTGCCAATGAGCCCTATTATTTCTGAAGGCAACAGACCATTTAAGTTGTATGATACACTAATGAGACCAACTTAGAAAAGCGGGTATAACATTTTGAGTTATTAACTATACAGTTTACAGTTAGAAAAAATGTCAACGAAGCAAATAATAGACAGAAGTGCTTACCCTGGTCAAGAATAAGGTCCGTAAATCTATGGCTTCCATCAAAGTGAATATCCTGCGTGTCAAGTAACAAAATATCATATGATCCAATACTAAGCACTCTTTCATTGTCACTGACGCAATCAAAAGCTATATTCCTAAATACCATCTTAGCATACTTATGATAGATTAATGAGAGGTCAAAAGTTGATAGATAATGGTAGGAATGTGCCGAAGAAATTCCAACTGAGATACTCGTTGTTGGCCACCAAAAGATATCCTCTTATTTGACATGAATGCTGTACAAATATAGCAGAAGGCTAGATTGAGCAAACTACTTAACGTGTATAGCATATAACACAAAGAAAGGAGCACACAACATGTAAGACCATAAAAACAAAGAGGGTAAGTGAAATTTTAACTTTATTTGCAATGGATGTTACCTCAAAGCACAATGATGGTCCAGACTTCTCAAATATTAGATGTGAAAAGAGTGTATGCTTATGTAAAGAAAAAATTGTGACAGCCAAGCAATGAAATACCAGTATACCACTGTTTCTGCACTAAATAAGGGGTTTAGACAAATGTATGGCAGCAGCCAAATTTTTACAACACAATTTCATACTGTTTACAGTCTAAACCAAATTTAGCATTGAAACTGGAGACGGACTAACATTTGAAATACACACACTAAGCGGAATTATTATGACAGCGAACTAGAAATTATCCAGACCATGAAAAATGAACACAACCAAACTGGCCCGTCGTTCTTCGAAAAAATGCCGCTTAAGAACACTTCTTTTTTGCTACCATCTGACTGAAAAATAATGAATTTGGAAATTAAAGCATACATAGACTGACCAACTCCTAGTTTACAAATTACAAAACGTATGATCCAAAATTAGTCACCATTGCCTCTTAAAATATTTGTTGGCACAAAATAAATATTAATCTTAATTTTAGTTTCCACTCGATATCTCTTCATGTTAAATTTTAATCATGTAATCCTCCTGGCACCTTGTAGGTTCTTCATTGTAATTGATGATGTACGGACAGAATTTTGGCACGCTATAAAATATGCCTTTGAGGGGTTGAGCGGCCGAGTTATAGTGACGACAGCCATTCAGTCAGTAGCAACTGCATGCAGCAGCTCTGCTCATAGTCATGTGTACATAATGAGAACTCTTACCGAGACATACTCAAGAAGGTTATTTTACAAGGAATCTTTGGGCCAAGATGACGATCGGGAGGATCAGCTTGGCTCAGAAGCGCTGCAGAAGTGTGACGGTCTACCCCTTGCTCTTGTTACCACTGCCCGGTACTTGCAAAGCACAGATAATCCGACACGGGAAAACTGGGCAAAATTGTGCCACAACCTTGGAGCACATCTGGAAACAAATGAGATGTTAGCAAGACTTAAGCATGTGCTTGTTCATAGCTATACCAGCCTTGTTAAACATGATCTCAAGACATGTCTGCTATATTTAGGTATCTACCCAAGTGGTCGTAAGGTCAGGAGAAGAAGCCTCATAAGGAAATGGTTAGCTGAAGGGTTTATCCAAGGTGATTATATATGTAGCGCCTTGGATGCCGCCATCGGCAATTTCAGTGAGCTGGTCAACCGGAGTATCATCCAACCTACAGATCAAGGTGCCAGCAGGCGCAAAAACAACACAGAGGTGAAGACATACCATACTCACGGCATGATGCTTGAGTTCATCGTGCACATGTCCAAGTGTGAAAACTTCATTACCTTGTTATATGATCAGCTGGCTCCCCCAACCCCAACCAGCAAAATCCGCTGGCTTTCTGTGCATGATGCAAGTGCCAGCGTAGCAGCCAATGATCTATCTCTTGTCCGGTCTCTGACAGTCTTTGGCAGTGCGCACAAATCTGTCTTAGATTTTTCAAAGTATGAACTGCTGCGAGTTCTGGATCTAGAAGAATGCGGTAACCAATTGGAGGACAAGCATGTCAAAGAGATATGCAGGAACCTGTTGTTGCTCAGGTACCTAAGCCTCGGGTCCGCTGTTAAGGCACTTCCAAAGGAGATCAAGAAGCTTCGATTCTTGGAGACACTAGATGTAAGAAGAACACAAATAGAGATTTTTCCCACTGAAGTCATTAAGCTTCCATGCCTGATTCATCTGTTTGGAAAGTTCAAACTGCAACATGGTGTAGGACGCCGGAAAATGCTCAAGCTACAGACTTGGTTCTCAGAGAGTAGCAAATTGGAAACTGTGGCAGGATTTGTTGTGGACAGCAACAACAATAGCCAAGGATTTGAACAGCTCATGGAGCATATGAAACACTTGGGTACAAGCAATCCACTAATAGTATTACGTATCCCATTGCAAGGCGCCGATACTTGATTTGTCTATCTGACGCCATTAAAGGGTTTATCAAGAGAAGCACCGACTTGAAAAAGGCTCATTCACTCTCACTGAATTACGCTGATGGATGTTCTCAAGACTTGCTGAATTTCTCCCTGGAAAAACAAGATTCCTCGCCAAGCTGCTATCTTAGCTCACTGAAGCTACATGGGAACAATATATGCAGTCTGCCTCCATTTATTACAATGCTGGGCAGTCTCACTAAACTGTGCCTTTCATTCCCACATTATCAGCTGACCAAGGATATTCTTGCTGCCCTCAGCAGAGTGCGCTGCTTGGCGTACCTGAAGTTGATCGCATCTCAACTGGACAAGCTTGTCATCATAGAAGGTGCACTCGAAAGCCTGAGACACCTATGCATCGTGGTGGAAGTCATGAATGAGCTGGAAGTCGAAGAGGGAGCTCTGCCGCTCCTTGAGTCGCTCCACCTACTGTGTAAGGATATAAATGGATTTAGAGGCACAGCGATCCAATCCCTGCGACGTATTAAGGAGGTCACCCTCCATGATGGAGTAAGCGATGAAACAAAACACGAGTGGAAAGAAGCAGCAAAAAAACACCCCAGACATCCCAAGCTCTTGTTTGTTAAGACAGCTGAAGATATTCATATGGGAAGTGAACCTGCAGACAATTCTGAGAGCCCAGCGGCACCAACTACTAATACGACATTATCAGTGACAGTGCCCCATGATGCCATTTCTACTGGACAATCTGGTAATCAAGGGCCCTACATCTTATTTTGCTTACATATACACTCTCTCTTCATGCATCCATGTGACATTTTTTATTGTGCAGTACAAGTTGATGGCGATGATCTGCAAAGTTATGATGATGAGAAAGAAGACATGTATATTGATATCATAGAGGATTTTGCTAGCAAAACTTGTCTGGACCCTCTTATAAACAAGGAAAATTTGGAACAGGACATGGAAGGAGATGTAGGTTTAAAGAATCAGCAGATTGATGATGTCATTCGGTCTACTCATCAGGCTGATCAAAATGGTGTACTTTTGGTGATGAGTGAGAACACAAGAAAGAGGGCAAGGTTGGATATTGCTGAAGACAACTTAATGGACAAGGTTGTTGATAGGGTGAAGCGCAAGAAGCCACAGGATGTCCCAGGTAATTTACAAGTTCCCTCTTAGTGACATAACCAGTAAAACTGGGGTGATGTTTGGAAGTAATATTCTTCACGTAGACGTAAGTAAATCTATTCAAGTGATTAGATATTCATAAGCTGCTAGATGTACTGCTTTTAGAGCTAGCTAGGCGAAGTCAGACAATGTTCCTATGAGTTTTGATTCGTTCTATTGCCTGTTTCTAAATATCTGTGGTGTGTGGTTAGCGCAAACTGAATATTCAGGCTATTCCTATTTCTTTTAACTGTCTGTGTAGTTTGGTTCTGAAGTTTACTGATCATGTTAGAAATCTGATGGCTGCTGGAGATATTGTAGTTTGGACCATATGGGAATCTAGAAATGCTCCTGCCTTCAGGATATCTTTCCTACTAATCCTACTCCTATGCTTTTTAATCACCACATTGATTATTGCTGCTGGCCCGTTTGCAGAAACGAAGCCTACAAAACAAACCGCACCTGGGCATGTGGTTGTCATCTCTGATGGAAACTGAGATTTTGTATGGAGTTTGCAAGCTTGGGTCAATCTTGCTCGTGAGTCAGGACACGACATACGTTTGCATTGAGTGTCAGGTTGGCATTTGGTGTTTAACTAAGTTGTCATTGATTCTGTTGCTTCAGGAGCTCGTCTGTCTTTTCATCCCCTGGCATGTTCACATGCTAATAGTGAATTCTCATGTGCTGCCGCTTGGTACAACTCCTTACCAGACTGATACGGCTCTGGTGAAGAAAGTGAAGTGCTTCCAATTAGCTTCTCCTTTAAGTTTCTACTTGTACTGCAACATAAGTCTACTTTTATGCATGTCGATTTGGTGGCTTTCTGCTATGATAGAGTTCACCATGTATTTTGTTGGATATGTATTTGGTCCCAGTTAACTTTTGACATCTGCTCCACAAAACTTTATAAATCAGACCATCTTATTATTATTATGTTGTTGACAACAATATTTGTTCTTGCATTTTGTGGACAGCTTTTCTTCTTGCTTTGCTTTTAATAATTTGAATCCTCATGCTAGTATACGATAATTAGCATAGAAACTAAGGCTAAAAAACAGAAAGGGTCCAAGAGAAAACAACTTGGTTCCAGTTTTGTGCTGACCTGTCGGAACCTACGTGCTGATCAACAGCAATGGGCGAAGTTTTTGACGGGAAGTCGGCTGCAACTTTCGGACAGGAATTACGCCAAGCAGCATCAGAGACACCAATGGGCTTGCATCGGAGTTCCTCCCTGACACCGGGTTCTCCCATCCCACCTTGCGCGCGCCATCCAGCATGTTCATTCAACTAGGCCTTGCTCGAAGATGTTTGAAGTACTCTTGAGGAACAAATTTGAAGTGGTAGCTACCATCAAACAAGCTGTTTGGTATGGAAATGGGAAGCTTAAAAGATAACAAGCAAGAAACTATATATGATGTTGTCTAGCGTCTACGTTCCAAAAAAAAACTATATATGATGAAACCATGACAAGCAAGAAAAACTATGAGTACCTGCAACGAAATTGAACCGTGCGTACTTGCAACACATTAATTGGTAGCCATTGTGCAGATTTAGCACTGAGCACCGCCATCTCGCGACATTCCGAGCCCGGTATTTCCCCTGTCTGAATCTCATCTCTGGCCTGTTGGAAATTCAGTGCGGGTCAGCCGCTGAACCAACCTATAGTAGCATAACACAAACAGCAGGCTCGTACAGTCATTATCCTCGACAAGTAGTAAATACCTAAATCATCGGCATCGAAGAACCAGCCGTGGAGGGGGACGAAGACCGCCGGGAGCTCGTGGAGGTTGCCGTGCTCCTGGTGGCCGGCGAGGAGAGGCTGGACATTTCTGGACAAGGCTGGGATCCCCCGAGAGCTCTGCCGCCGTCGGCACATCGAGCGCGGACCAGCAGAGGCGGACGGCGGCGCTTGTGGGTGGCCACTGCGTGTGCGAACTGCGTCGAAGGAGAGAGGCAGCGGTCAGCCGGGCAGCGCCGCCGGCAGCGGATGAGGTCGATGCGGCTTCCCGTCGCCGGTTCGGGTGAGGGGCGAGGACTGCGCTGAGGGTCTCCTCGACCTCCTCAATGGATCGCGGAGAAGCGCTGTGGGCTCCGGCGGCGACTTGCTACGGTGGTGGGCCCATGTCCAGCCTGGCTGATGTGTCGCCACCTAGGCACAAGACCAGGGTGAAAACTGGGGAGAGGGTTGCAATATAGTGTCGACGGTATTTGGAGTTTTGAGGTTATTTTAGACCATACTTGCATTTGAGAATTGTAAATTTTACTTTATTACAAGTTCATCTAAGCTTCGGTTTGAAGGACAGCGGAGCTATACTTCTTCGGGGAAATATCACATGGGGGTTTCGAAATTAAAGGGGGTGTCATTTCAAAATGTTAGAATTTAATTCTACCAAACATTAGGATTTTAGTTTTCAATGTTGCCGTCGAGTTGACTTCCTCTTTATTTGTCGCGGCATCGCAGCTCGCGGCTGGTATACTTGCCGATGCCATTGCCAGGCACGCGCGCGGCCTTGCCGCCACTAGAGGTGTCCTTCTTGGTCTTGGAAGGCAGGACAAAGGGAGAGCACGACGGCGAGCCAATAGTACTCTTTCGCATGACCATGTAGGGGCTCTAATGTCATTTGTCAGCACCCAGGGTGCTTGTTCCAACGAAAACACGCAAGAGAGCGTTAGCTCGAGCAAGAAGAAGACACAAGTATGCTTCACTGCTCAAACTTTCGTAGCTTTTCTATTTCTTCTTATTTCTAATTTGCAACTAGCAAACACTAACGAAAATATATTGAGAGGGCGGTGATTGTGGGTCTCGTGTCAATCATGCCATCCCACGACTCGACGGTCACCCCCGTAGCTCATAGCGGTACTAACATTAGTGTACATGATCATTAGTGAGATCTCGACATCCTACCTATTTTCCCACAAAGATAACTGCAAACTACACATGCAAACGAACACTATTGTAATACATGATCAACGGACTTTGGCACTTTAATCACGGAGTGGGCAAACGGCAAGCCTGGCGGACTGCGGGTTGCCGACCTACTTTTACTCTAGATCAACTATGAACTAAGGGTGTGTCATCAATTGTTGTTTCAGTCTTTCAGATTAGTGAGGAGGTGGCAAGCTACTAATTGCTGGGTAGGCATCGAGGCCAGCACGTGCTAGCGTGAAACAGCAGCGGTACGGTGCACGGAAGAATACGACACGGCTAGGCGATAACAACTCAGCGTTCAAACGGTCGGTTAGGGCATCTCCAGCCGCGCCCTCAAGAAGGTCTCTTCAGGCAATTTTTTCGCGCCGGCGCCGAAAAAACGGTCCAGTCGCGCCCCCAGGACGTCGAAAATCGCCGGTTCGGGCCTTTTTTCCGCCCGGCGGTCACAGGCCGAACTCGGCGCGCTGAGGAGCCGTTGGGGGCTCCGGCGCTAGTGAAAAGCGCGCCTGGCCCACACCGACAGGGGAAAAGTCAAGTTTTTCTTCCCCCGGCTCGCCTCGCACCCCCCGCGCCCTCGGCCACCACTAGCTGTATCCCGGCGACGGTCGCCGGCCTACTCCGCCTAGATAGCCATTTCCCGCCGGAAAATAGCAGCGCTTCTCCGCGGCAGCCCCTCCCCGCAGCACTAGGCGTTGCCGGCCGCCGTTTCCGGCCGCGGAGGCGCGGTTTAACGGCGGGTACATGCCCACGAGCGCAAGGTGTTCGGCGTTTTGACTGACTCGGCGATGTACTCCGATGAGGAGGAAGAGCTCGCCGCGCTGCTGGAGGAGGAAGCCGCGGCCGACGTCCAGGAAGAAGAGCATCTGATGGTGCTCGCCGCCCTGGCCCAGCTGCTGGCGAGCAGTGAAAAGCCGCGTCGAGGTGGCTCGGCGCCGGGGCGGGTGAAAGCAAAGAACCGGCATCGTCTGCAAGGCTACTGCATGCTCTACTCTGACTACTTCGCCGATGCTCCACTTCATGGCGAGAGAACATTTCGGCGCCGTTATCAGATGAGCCGAAAGCTCTTTCTCAGGATTGTGAATTCCATCCGGAAGTTTGACAACTACTTCAAGTGCAAGATGGATTGCACTGGTGCTCTTGGATTCACCTTCATCCAGAAGTGCACGACAGCGATGAGGATGCTTGCATATGGAGCTCCCAGTGCTTCACTCGACAACTATGGGCGCATGGCCGAGTCCACCAGCATAGAGTGTTTCTACAAGTTCTGTCGGGCAGTGGTGGCAGTGTTTGGGCCACAATACTTGAGAGCACCCAATGCGGAAGACACTGCTCGGATCCTAGCCTAGAATGCAGCAAGAGGATTTCCTGGGATGCTTGGAAGCATCGACTGCATGCATTGGAAATGGAAGAACTGCCCATTTGGTTGGCAGGGGATGTACAAAGGCGCCAAAGGCGGTTGCAGTGTGGTGCTTGAGGCGGTAGCCACACAGGACCTCTGGATTTGGCACTCCTTCTTTGGTATGCCAGGAACTCACAATGACATCAACGTGTTGCAGTGCTCTCCTGTTTTTGCCAAGCTCGTTGAGGGCCATTCTCCTCCGGTGAACTTCGAGATCAATGGGCACCAATACAACAAGGGGTACTATCTAGCTGACGGCATCTATCCGAGATGGTCGACATTTGTGAAGACGATCTCAAACCCTGTGCCAGGAGGCAAGAACGCCTGGTTTGCGAAGGTTCAGGAGGCTTGCAGGAAGGATGTCGAGCGGGCATTTGGTGTGCTCCAATCTCGATTCGCTGTTGTTCGGTACCCCGCTCAGACCTGGTCGAAAGATCAAATGTGGGAGATCATGACTTGCTGTGTCATCTTGCACAACATGATCATCGAGAGCGAGCAAGAAGACCCAGTGTTTGACACTGAACCATACTACAAGCAGGGTCCTCTAGCCGAAGTTGATCACCAGCTACCGGCAACTTGGACTGCCTATCTCAGTATGCGTCAAGAGATCCGAGACCCACAGGTGCATCATCAACTGCAGAAAGATCTGATTGAGCACCTATGAAGGCTCAAGGGGGACGCCGCGTGATGAAATACGAGTTTTTATTTGTTGAACTATATAATTTGTATTGAACTATTTGTTGTTGTACTATTTTGTTCAAGTATTTGATTTTTCTGTGATGAAATATGTGATAAGGAATAATTATGTTGATAATTGAACGCCGAGACAGGGCGAAACCACGCCGAATATGGGCCTATTCTCGCCCATATGAGCCGTTTATTCGCCGAAATTGGGCTGCAAAGTGGGTCAATTTCGGCGCCTGGGGGCGAGCTGGAGCCGGCGACTGGGCGAAAAACCGCCCCCAACGTCGAGTGTCTCGCCGGCTCGCCCCCAGGGGGCGATTTTTGTGCGTCCTGGGGCGGGGGGGGGGGGGGGGGGGGGGGGGGCAACGGCTGGAGATGCCCTTACTCCAGACAATGCCTTACACCATGCCCTAAAAAAGTCAAGATGAGACATCGCGTCCCCTCCCTTTTGTGTTACGTACCCAGTACTATATGGACTTCATTAAAAAGAGAATCGGAGATTACAACTTGATTACAAGGGAAAGCTCAGAGGAATTGTGAAGCTCAAGGAGGAAGATGAACGGTGTAGATAGACGAGGAAGCTGGTTTTTTCTCTCGGTTTTTCTCCCTTTTTCCTTTTTTCTTCTTTTCTTTTTTGCGAATTTTCTTTTTTCAAATTCCAAACACTTTTTTGTTCCTCAAATTCAACAAATGTCCATCCATGTAAAAAAATTAGCAATTCATAAAAAGTTCATTGAATTCAATTTTTTTGTTCATCAAATTTAAAAAATGCATACACCAAAATTCAAAAATTGTTCATCGAATTAAAAAATCATCATTTTCAAAAATGTTCATCAAACTCAAAATTTGTTCATCCATTTTTCGAAAGAAAGTTCTTGAATACATTTTTTTCATCAAGTTCAAATATGTTCATCGAATTCAAAACTTGTTACTGAAATACAAAAAAATCATCATTATTACAAATTGTTTACAAAAATTGTTCATCAAAATAAAAAATTCATCAAATTCAAAAAAATTTCATCCATTGTTTTTATAAATGTTCTTGAATACAAATTTTGTTCATCAAGTTCAATAAATGTTCATCGAATTGAAAATTTGTTCATGAAATAGAAAAAAATGTTTATCATTATTAAATAATTGTTAATCAAAATAAAAAAGTTCACTAAGATTCAAAAATGTTCATTCTTTTGAAATCGCGAACATGTTTCAATTTAATAACTGTTTTTGACAATTCACAATTCATTTTTTCGCAATTTAGAACACTTATGCAATGCCAAATTATTTAATATAAAACAAAAGAAAAACGGTAAATAAAAAGGAAAAGTAAAAATGGGAGCATCCCGCCCCGTGCATGGTTGGGCCCAAAGCATTTGCACATCCTGGGCGCACAGGTCGCCAAATAGGACCTCCCTCCTCCTCTGTCGTTTCTCCTATTAAATTTTTTTAGGGGTGAAACCAAGTTTATTCATCAAGTCCACATGGTGTGGGATACATCTTTGGTCCTGGGGTGCATCAAACCAAACGTGCCGACCCGAACCTCCCGTAAGTAAAAACTTGGCTAAGCTATGTGCTTCATAATTAACAACACGACTTTCAAAAGAAAAGTTACAATAAAAGGTAGATGCCTTAAAGTTTATTTCAGTGATAATTGCTCCATATGTCCCCTGTGCGCTCCTGTTGATATCTGGTACGACTTGCTGACGGTCTGAAGCCACAAGTTTTTGGATGCCCATGTCCACTGCACAAGAGAGAGAGAGAGAGAGAGAGAGACTCCCGGCAAGCTACAACTTCTAGGGTGTCCAGATCAAAAACTCCTTTGAAAACTAGTGCTAAACTCCCCTTAGAGCATCTCCACCCAGGCCCCAGGACACCCCCCAAGCCCCTTTTTTTAGCACCCGCAGTAAAAACGTCCCAGTCAGGCCCCCAACACCTCGTTTTGCACCGGTTTTGGCGATATTTCCCGCCGGCACGCCCACCACAGACCCAGCCCCCTAGGGATGGCTAGGAACGCCGGCAATTGCTTTTTGCATGCGCAGGCCCACTTGGCAGCCCCTCTCTCTCCTCTCTCTTCTCCTTTCTCTCTTTTCTCCACCCCACACCTACCGCACACAGCTCGCGCGGCCGGAGCGGAGAACTCGCGCGGCTGGATGCAGCCCCGACGCCTCCCTCGCCTGGCGTCGCCAGCCCCGCCCCGCATCTCCCCGGCGCAATGAGCAGGGGGGCGGAGTTGGCGGGTCGAAGTGGACCTAATCCTGCTGCTTGTCGCGGTGGTCGCCGCGTTCCTGGCAGGCCGAGCGACTCGGCGCGGTTCCCCCTGCTCCGCCTCGCCTCGCCGCGCCGGCGTCCCTCGCCGACCTGGCGCGCGCCATCGCCATGCCTCCTTCCCCGCTTGTCGCCCCGCGCCTGCCTCCCTTCCCGCTCTCCGCCTCCCGCCACCGCTGGCCGGCCTCCACGGCCGGGCCGGGCGACCTGGCGGACCCCGTCTCGGGCGCGAGCTCCAGCTCCTCGGGCTGGAGGAGCAGCAGCGGCTTCCAGCAGCGCCGCGCCCTGCTCCTGGATCTTGATGGACGCCACCTCGTCCTGCGCGTCTTGCACGCGCCGCAGCCACGCGCGCGGCTGCTCAGGCTCCGGCGCGTCGTCCAGCTGCCTGAGCACGTCGGCCCGCAGCTGCAGCAGGGCATCGACGGCGTCGTCGAGCTCCTTGACGCACTTGCCGAAGAAGAGCACGACGAGCGCGCCACCGAGGGCGAGCGTGGCGAGCACGGCCGTGAGCTGCATCTCCATCTCCGGCACGGTCAAGGCACGGTGAAGGCGGCGAGCATCACTTCTCCAGCCCGTGCATCTCGACGGACCCGGCGTGGTGGAGGCGCGTCTCCTTCCCTGAGGGAGTCCTGGACTAGGAGGTGTCCGGATAGCCGAACTATCATCATTGGCCGGACTCCAAGACTATGAAGATACAAGATTAAAGACTTCGTCCCATGTCCGGATGGGACTTTCCTTGGCATGGAAGGCAAGCTTGGCAATATGGATATGTAGATCTCCTACCATTGTAACCGACTCTATGTAACCCTAGCCCTCTCCGGTGTCTATATAAACCGGAGGATTTTAGTCCATAGGACGAACTGTTGGGGAACGTAGCAGAAATTCAAAATTTTCCTACGTGTCACTAAGATCTATCTATGGAGAAACCAGCAACGAGGGGAAGGAGAGTTCATCTACATACCCTTGTAGATCGCTAAGCGGAAGCGTTCAAGAGAACGGGGTTGATGGAGTCGTACTCGTCGTGATCCAAATCACCGATGATCCTAGCGCCGAACGGACGGCACCTCCGCGTTCAACACACGTACGGAGCGGAGACGTCTCCCATGCCTTGATCCAGCAAGGAGGAGGGAGAGGTTGATGGAGATCCAGCAGCACGACAGCGTGGTGAAAGTAGCAGGATTCCAACAGGGCTTCGCTAAGCGCTGCGGGAGGAGGGAGATGTGTCACGGGAGGGAGAGGGAGGCGCCAGGCCTTAGGTATGGTTGCTCCTCCTTTTCCCCACTATATATAGGGCCAAGAGAGAGGGGGGAGGCGCAGACCTTGCCCCTTCCTCCAAGGAAAGGGTGCGGCCAAGGGGGGGAGGAGTCCATCCTCCCCAAGGCCCCTTTAGGACTCTCCCCTTTTTCTCTTCTCTTGGCGCATGGGCCTCTTGGGGCTGGTTCCCTTGGCCCATGTAGGCCAAGGCGCACCCCCTACAGCCCATGTGGCCCCCAGGGCAGGTGGCCCCACCCGGTGGACCCCCGGGACCCTTCCGGTGGTCCCGGTACAATACCGATGACCCCGAAACTTGTCCCGATGGCCGAAATAGCACTTCCTATATATAATTCTTTACCTCCGGACCATTCCGGAACTCCTCGTGACGTCCGGGATCTCATCCGGGACTCCGAACAACTTTCGGGTTACCGCATACTAATATCTCTATAACCCTAGCGTCACTGAACCTTAAGTGTGTAGACCCTACGGGTTCGGGAGACATGCAGACATGACCGAGATGACTCTCCGGTCAATAACCAACAGAGGGATCTGGATACCCATGTTGGCTCCCACATGTTCCACGATGATCTCATCGGATGAACCACGATGTCAATGACTTAATCAATCCCGTATACAATTCCCTTTGTCTAGCGGTACGATACTTGCCCGAGATTCGATCGTCGGTATCCCGATACCTTGTTCAATCTCGTTACCGGCAAGTCTCTTTACTCGTTCCGTAACACATCATCCCGTGATCAACCCCTTGGTCACATTGTGCACATTATGATGATGTCCTACCGAGTGGGCCCAGAGATACCTCTCCGTTTACACGGAGTGACAAATCCCAGTCTCGATTCGTGCCAACCCAACAGACACTTTCGAAGATACCTGTAATGCACCTTTATAGCCACCCAGTTACGTTGTGACGTTTGATACACCCAAAGCATTCCTACGGTATCCGGGAGTTGCACAATCTCATGGTCTAAGGAAAAGATACTTGACATTAGAAAAGCTTTAGCATACGAACTACGATCTTTGTGCTAGGCTTAGGATTGGGTCTTGTCCATCACATCATTCTCCTAATGATGTGATCCCGTTATCAATGACATCCAATGTCCATGATCAGGAAACCGTAACCATCTATTGATCAACGAGCTAGTCAACTAGAGGCTCACTAGGGACATGGTGTTGTCTATGTATCCACACATGTATATGAGTTTCCTATCAATACAATTATAGAATGGATAATAAACGATTATCATGAACAAGGAAATATAATAATAACTAATTTATTATTGCCTCTAGGGCATATTTCCAACAGTCTCCCACTTGCACTAGAGTCAATAATCCAGTTCACATCGATATGTGATTAACACTCAAGGTCACATCCCCATGTGACTAACACCCAAGAGTTTACTAGAGTCAATAATCTAGTTCACATCGATATGTGATTAACACTCGATGAGTTCTGGGTTTGATCATGTCATGCTTGTGAGAGATGTTATAGTCAACGGGTCTGCATCTTTCAGATCCGTGTGCGCTTTACAAATCTCTATGTCATCTCCTAGATGCAGCTACCATGTTCTATTTGGAGCTATTCCAAATAACTGTTCTACTTGGAGCTATTCTAAATTGTTGCTCCATTATACGTATCCGGTATCTCTACTCAGAGCTATCCGGATAGGTGTTAAGCTTGCATCGACGTAACCCTTTACGACGAACCCCTTTACCACCTCCATAATCGAGAAAATTCCTTAGTCCACTAGTTACTAAGGATAACTTTGACCGCTGTCCCGTGATCCATTCTTGGATCACTCTTGTACCCCTTAACTGACTCATGGCAAGGCACACTTCAGGTGCGGTACACAGCATAGCATACTGTAGAGCCTACGTCTTAAGCATAGGGGACGACCTTCGTCCTTTCTCTCTATTCTGCCGTGGTCGAGCTTTTAAGTCTTAACTTCATACCTTACAACTCAGGCAAGAACTCCTTCTTTGACTGATCCATCTTGAACACCTTCAAGATTATGTCAAGGAATGTGCTCATTTGAAAGTACCATTAAGCGTTTTGATCTATCCTTATAGATCTTGATGCTCAATGTTCAAGTAGCTTAATCCAGGCTTTCCATTGAAAAATACTTTCCAAATAACCCTATATGCTTTCCAGAAATCCTACGTCATTTCCGATCAACAATATGTTAACAACATATACTCATCGGAAATTCTATAGTGCTCCCACTCACTTCTTTGGAAATACAAGTTTCTCATAAACTTTGTATACACCAAAATCTTTGATCATCTCATCAAAGCATACATTCCTACTCCGAGATGCTTACTCCAGTCCTCAGAAGGATTGTTGGAGCTTTGCATACTTATTAGCATCTTTCAGGATTGACAAAACCTTCCGGTTTGTATCACATACAACCTTTCCTCAAAAATCATTGAGGAAACAATGTTTTGATATCCTATCTGCAAGATTTCATAAATAATGCAGCAATCGCTAATATAATTCCAACAGACTCTTAGCATCGCTACGAGTGAGAAAGTCTCATCGTAGTCAACTCCTTGAACTTGTCGGAAAACATTTTAACGACAAGTCGAGCTTTCTTAATGGTGATACCTACCATCATTGTCCGTCTTCCTTTTAAATCCATCTTTACTCAACAGCCTCACGACCATCAAGTAGTTCTTCCAAAGTCTACACTTTATTTTCATATATGGATCCTTTCTCGCATTATATGGTTTTGAGCCATTCGTCGGAATCCGGGCCCACCATCGCTTCTCCATAGCTCGTAGGTTCATTGTTGTCTAGCAACATGACTTCCAAGACAGGATCACGTACCACTTTGAAGTAGTATGCATCCTTGTCATCCCACGAGGGTTGGTAGTGACTTGATCCGAAATCTCATGATCAATATCATAAGCTTCCACTTCAATTGGTGTAGGTGCCATAGGAACAACTCCCTGTGCCCTGCCATACACTAGTTGAAGAGACGGTTCAATAACCTCATCAAGCCTCCACCATCCTCCCACTCAATTCTTTCGAGAGAAACTTTTCCTCGAGAAAGGACCCGATTCTAGAAACAATACCTTATTGCTTTCGGATCTGAGACAGGAGGTATACCCAACTGTTTTGGGTGTCCTATGAAGATGCATTTATCTGCTTTGGGTTTGAGCTTATTAGCCTGAAACTTTTTTCACATAAGCGTCGCAGTCCCAAACTTTTAAGGAACGACAACTTAGGTTTCTCCAAACCATAGTTCATACGGTGTCGTCTCAACGGAGTTTCATGGTGCCCTATTAAAGTGAGTGCGGTTGTCTCTAATGCCTAACCCATGAACGATAGTGGTAATTTGATAAGAGACATCAAGGTACGCACCATATCCAATAGGGTGCAACTATGATGTTCGGACACACCATCCCACTATGGCATTCCAGGCTGTATTAGTTGTGAAACAATTTCCACAATGTCTTAATTCTGTGCCAAACTCGTAATTCAGATATTCATCTCTATGATCATATCATAGATCTTTTATCCTCTTGTCACGATGATCTTTCAACTTCACCCTGAAATTACTTGAACCTTTCAATAATTCAGACTTGTGATTTATCAAGTAAATGTACTCAACATCTACTCAAATCATCTGTGAAGTAAGAACATAACAATATCCACTACATGCCTCAGCACTCATTGGACTGCACACATCAAAATGTATTACTTCCAACAAGTTGCTTTCTGGTTCCATTTTACTGAAACCGAGGCTTTCAGTCATCTTGCCCATGTGGTATGATTTGCATGTCTCAAGTGATTCAAAATCAAGTGAGTTCAAACGGTCCATCTGCATGGAGTTTCTTCATGCATATACACCAATAGACATGGTTCACATGTCTCAAACCTTTCAAAAACGAGTGAGCCCAAAGATCCATCAACATGGAGCTCCTTCATGCGTTTTATACCAATATGACTTACGTGGCAGTGCCACAAGTAGGTGGTACTATCATTACTATCTTTTGGCATGAACATGTGTATCACTACGATCGAGATTCAATAAACCATTCAATTTAGGTGCAAGACCATTGAAGGTATTATTCAAATAAATAGAGTAACCGTTATTCTCCTTAAATTAATAACCGTATTGCGATAGACATAATCCAATCATGTCTATGTTCAACGCAAACACCAAATAACAATTATTTAGGTTTAACACCAATCTCTTTGGTAGAGGGAGCGTGCGATGCTTGATCATATCAAGCTTGGAAAAACTTCCAACACATATCGTCAGCTCACCTTTAGCTAGTCTCCATTTATTCCGTAGCCTTTTGTTTCGAGTTACTAACACTTAGCAACCGAACCGGTATCTAATACCCTGGTGCTACTAGGAGTACTAGTAAAGTACACATTAACACAATGTATATCCAATATACTTCTATCGACCTTGCCAGCCTTCTCATCTACCAAGTATCTAGGGTAATTCTGCTCCAGTGGTTGTTCCCCTTATTACAGAAGCACTTAGTCTCGGGTTTGGGTTTAACCTTGGGTTTCTTCACTAGAGCAGCAGCTGATTTGCCGTTTCATGAAGTATCCCTTCTTGCCCTTGCCCTTCTTGAAACTAGTGGTTTCACCAACCATCAACAATTGATGCTCCTTCTTGATTTCTACTTTTGTGGTGTCAAACATCGCGAATATCTCAAGGATCATCATATATGTCCCTGATATATTATAGTTCATCACGAAGCTCTAGCAGCTTGGTGGCAATGACTTTCGGAGAAACATCACTATCTCATCTGGAAGATCAACTCCCACTCGATTCAAATGATTGTTGTACTCAGACAATCTGAGCACAGGCTCAACAATTGAGCTTTTCTCCCTTAGTTTGTAGGTTAAGAAAATCGTCGGAGGTCTTATACCTCCTGACGTGGGCACGAGCCAGAAATCCCAATTTCAGCCCTCAAAACATCTCATATGTTTCGCGACGTTTCAAAAATGTCTTTGCTGCCTCAATTCCAAACCGTTTAACTAAACTATCACGTAGTTATCAAACCGCCGCCGCCGAAGGTTTGCGGGCATGGGTTCGTCCGGCCGTCCACCAGGCTCGGCGCTCGCGCAACGTCTTTGTGGCTTGCCGATGCCACTCATACAGTGCAACGACTGCATGCGGAAAGTGTTGCGGCTCACTTCGGGCCATTGTGGCCGTCGATAGTGAAGTTCACCGGTGGGATGTTGCCTTTGGCAAGCCTAGCAAACACCGACGAGCGCTGAAGCACGTTGATATCACTGTGTGATCTAGCCATGCCAAAGAAAGAGTGCCAGATCCAGAGATCTTGAGACGCCACGGCCTCTAGTACGACAGTGCAAGCCCTGACATGGCTCTTATACTGCCCTTGCCAAGCAGAAGGGCAGTTCTTCCACTCCCAGTGCATGCAATCTATGCTGCCAAGCATCCCTGGGAAGCCCCTGCTGGCATTCATCGCCAACAAACGGGTTGTATCTTCAGCAAACGGCTCTCTCAAGTACTCAGGGACAAACACAGCAATAACGGCCTTGCAGAACTTATACAGGGACTCTAGGCATGTAGACTCGCTCATACGGACGTATTCGTCAACGAGATCACCGGGCACTCTGTATGCAAGCATTCAGATGGCGTCAGTTTGCTCCCCGGCGGCAAGATGGCAGTGGCGGGCGACGGTGGAGTGGGAGGTGTTGCTGGGCAAATGTGGAGGCGGCGGCAGCTTGCAGAGTAGCGGGCAAAAAATGGGGGGCGGCGTCGGCGACGAAGGAGGCGGGCGAGGGTTGCTGTTGGCTGGGGGTTGAGGGGGGAGGCCAATGTGCCACCGACCAGCGGGCCTGGGGAGAGGAGAAGGCGAGCGCGCGCGCGTCCGTTGCGTGTCCGCGCCGACGCAATTCCGGCTCAAAAATGGGCCGGGAATGGGTCGCCCGTGGATGAAAAACGGACGCGTGTCCGTTTGGGTCGTCGCGCCTTTTGTGTCCGCGCCGAACCAAACAGACGGCGGCGGACAAAATGGGTCGCCTCATTGGAGTTGCTCTAAAAGCAGAAGGGCGTTGAGAATAAAATGGAGAAAATAACAAAATGGATCAAGACATTTATTGACTACTACATAAATGTAAGCTCTGGACCAGGAACCAAATAAATCAGATTACAATGCACACGACCAAATTCACCATTTGGTCATCTAATCATCTTGCTTCTCCCGAGTCCCAGGACAAAAGAACTTCTTCTCAATCATTATCTTCAACGCAATCTTCCATTTACTCCAGCAGATGGGTATATCAACCGTCCATGCTAACAGAAACAAGTCGGGCATGCGGGAGATGCACATGGAGATCGAGGATGACGGCACATTCTGTTGCTTGGATGACCGACAAGGTGAGCATGCAGGAGATGCAGAGAGAGACAGCTCGTGCCTTGGACGATCGGTAGACCATCAGCGGGGCCGGGACCGGACGAACGCGGAGGCGCAGCCGCAGACTGCCGGCGAGGGCGTTCGGTTGACGGCCGCCGAGGGGTGCGGCAACCAACTCTGTTTCCCTACGGGGCAGAGACTATCACACACTCCTGAACTAAATTGCCCTTATAAAAATGAAATAAAAACCCGATGGTGAATTGCCCAGAATACCCACACGATGGACGGCTGATATAGCTCAATACTACTCGTTGGTAGGACTAGTAAATTGCACCGTAAAATCTCTGCAAAAAATAGCTTTAGGCATCTATATTGTTTTTTTCTTCCCAATACAAAGTACTACTAGTGGGCCTCGCCCAATAACAAAATGTAGACTCACACTACACATCTATCTCTACTCTTCACTTCAACTTTTGTTAGCTTTATGTATTGGACCATACTTTTTTCCTTAAGCACCCGCCTCCTGTAGAGGATTCCACTGCTTCATGCGAATCTATTTCTCCTGACATCCGATCCTATATGACGTATAAGGCATCAAGCTATGCATTGTACAAGCACTAAGATGCACCCGAGTAGTAGAGTAAATAAAATTCCCAAAAGCATCAGGCTCACGCGCACGACGAAAAGGTAGTGCGTGGTTTCTTTCTCCACTGATGAGTCTCCGCCCACAGACTACAAGTCGTCCTCCATTTCATTATCGGCACGGCCGCTTTCCCCCCTCGCCCCCTCCGCCTCTCCACTCCCACCCTCCCCCTGTCAAGAAGCGTACTCCTCCGGCGACGGCACCGCCTCCACCCTCCCCGTCAAGTTCTTCTCCGGCCCGTCCGACCCCAGCCATCCTTTGACGCTTGACATCCTTGGTCCGCGGCGCCGCTTCCCCGGCAGAGAAAGGTACCTACCGTCAGCCAAGAAGGTGGTGATAAATGGGGACTCGCCCCCTGGTTTTTGTTTGTGATAGACCCGTATCCTCCATATATATAGATCTAATCAGGGGATTCCTTTTTCTTCGACGCTTTTATTTTTTTGGTTGCTAACTAGTAGTAATGGAGAACAAAGTCTCTTTCAGACTTTTCAGATCGAGTCTCTTTCAGACTTCATCAGATAGATATATGCTACTAATTTTCTTCACATAGATTCTTTCTTTTGTTGTTGCTAGAATTGAGAGAAAAAGTCCGTCCGTCTCTTTCAGATTTTTTAGATCAACTTCAAACTTCAGATAGATACACTAATTTTTTTTTCTGCAATTGCTATTTCTTCAGTTACCCAAAAGTTAAAGTATTGGTTTCAGTCAACTTTTTGAACCTGGTTATTTTCCAGGCAACTGAATAATAGCAGGTCCCAGTTTTCTCCTTATTTGCACATACGGCTAATGAACAACACTAATTATGCATGCTTCAGGAGAATAACACAACCGAGATGGCGGATGGCGGCCAAGACAACGAACTTGCTGCTCTCGAGAAAGTGTTGCTCGACGAAAGTGCAGATCCTGTCGATCTGCCTTTCTCGCTTCTCAAGGCCATCACAGGAAACTTCTCTGAAGATAATGAAATTGGCAGCGGCAGGTTTGGAGCGGTTTACAAGGTAAGCAAGCAGACCCTCTGCTCTGAAATTAATTTACCGGAGACGATCTAGCTGACATGGTTCTACGTAAGATGCAGGGTGTGCTTCCAAGTGGTCATACCATTGCCGTGAAGAAGCTCTTTGAGAGATTTGAGATACTGGACAAGAATTTCGCAAGTGAGATCGCCTGTCTTATTGGGGTCAAGCACAAGAACACGGTGCGATTCCTTGGATATTGCTCCGAGACACAACACGTGATGAGGCTGTACGAGGGGAGGCTTGTCTGGGCAGATGTACGGCAGAGGCTGCTCTGCTTCGAGTACCTTCCTAAAGGGTGCCTTGCTGACTTTCTCTCTGGTAAAATCACATCAGCTTTTTGAGCTTTTTAAATAGAAACCAAATGGTAGTTTTGAGCTCTGTTCTTGTACCACTGCAAAATATGCACTCATCCATTTGGCCTTATTTTAATTTATCATCCTCTGTGCCTTAGAGGGAAGAGTGCCCTACCAAATATGTCAAGAAAACAAAAGTGCTATTTTCTGTTATGGATAGAGATTAATCAAGCGACCAAAAGAAAATTCCGAGCATCTCAACTTGCCAAGCCAAATATGTTGGTAAGCCCTCACCTTTGCACCCAAATTTTAAATAAAGTGATAGATACTTTCTGGCAAATTGTCACACCTTTGAACTTTTTAGTATATTGACTTTGCAAAATCGGGGTAGAGTTGGGGTAGCACCAATTGAAAGAAGCTTGTCCAACATCGTCTGAGATGGTTTAGGCATATTCAGCGCAGGCCTCCAGAAGCTCCAGTGCATAGCGGACGGCTAAAGCGTGCGGGAAATGTCAAGAGAGGTTGGGGTAGACCAAATTTGACATGGGAGGAGTCCGTTAAGAGAGACCGGAAGGATTGGAGTCTCACCAAAGAACTAGCTATGGACAGGGGTGCGTGGAAGCTTGCTATCCATGTGCCAGAGCCATGAGTTGGTCGCGAGATCTTATGGGTTTCACCTCTAGCCTACCCCAACTTGTTTGGGACTAAAAGCTTTGTTGTTGTTGTTGTTGTTGACTTTGCAAATCGGGCAATCAATCACGAAGGCCCTTTTTACTCCCATTGGACTGCTTATCCCGCAGCATATAGTACTAACTATTTGTTGTACTGTATACTTTTTAGATGCATCTTGTAAACTAAAGTGGCGCACAAATTATCAAATAATCAAGGGAATCTGTGAGGGCGTACATTATCTTCACCAGCAACGTATTATTCACATGGACCTCAAACCTGAGAATGTACTATTGGATGATAACATGGTGCCCAGGATTGTGGATTTCGGTCTATCCCGGCGCTTAAGAGGAAGCCAGAGTCGGGCTATTACTGAAAACAAGCTTGGGACAATGTAGGCTAGCAATTCTATTTGAGAACTTAATATTTTTAGCAGTCATCTACCAACTTTGTTGCTTACACTTTATTCACTAACTGAACAAACTACTCCAATTTTTATGCAGGGGATATATGGCACCAGAATTCTTAAAAAACGGAGAAATCACCTTCAAGACGGACATATATAGTTTGGGTATCATAATCATGGAGATTCTTATGGGACATAAGGAATGCTCCAATGCTAAGGAGGTAATTATATTTTATATGAGGTTCCATGAAAAACATTGTTAACATGTTAGTAGAAATCACAATGTTGTTAAACAAAAATGCAAGGCATATTCGATTGGAGTATCTAATTCACAGTAGAATTTGCATATGCCAAGATTTGAATGTTGGCTTCGTAGCGATCTTCCACAGAAAGAAGATGTACAATAATGATGGTTTTGATTTCTGAAGTCATTATGTGCATCGAATAACAATAAAATTGATGAGTGAGAAATTAGAAATTGTATGTGGTAGGTATCCTTGCATGTAGTCTGCAGTCCTAAATCAATACAGCCGTGTGTTTTCTCTTTTCTATTCTAAAATGCATTCCGTCCTTTTTCATAACTCACTATAGTCGTCAAATTGGTAGGTAGTTGAAAGTTGGACGAACAAGTTTGGGACATCAAAGAGCCAAACAACACTGAATCAAGTAAAAGTATGTGCTGAGATAGGGATAAAATGCACAAACTGCGACCCAGGGAACAGGCCTGCTACATGCTTTATCATCCGTCTATTTGAAAAACTGTGTGAAGTGGAAATTTCAAATTGGTCTATTACAAATGATATAGTTACCTCAGCAAAAGGGCAGGTACAATCACTCAACGACTTATATGATCTGCCAGCAATTATTTAGTGATTTGTCCTAACCTTGTTTTCATTTTTATCACAGATAAGCGTTGCCTCCCAGCTGACGAATGAGCTAAAGTTGGCAGATGATTCTGCTGCACCATCCCAAGTGCAACCATTAACGCTGATGGAGCAGGAGGATGGCAAACTGAGCCTAGAGAGGAAGGGGAAGGGAGCAATTGTGAGTCTGTCGAGTGTTTCAACTGGGGTGATGAGCACCCAAAGTGGCAAGCTTACCACATTCATGGGCGATGAGTACAATAAGCACAAAGAGGTGAGGAGGCAAGCATCCTTTCTCGAGAAGGAGTGGAGCACCATAAACGCCGCCTTTGAGCAGCTGGAGCTCATAGATAAGCTTGCTCCATGGGTAAAAAATTGGAGGGACGATGTCAGGGAGATTTTTGTGCCTGATGCACGTGCCAGTATGAAAGAGAGCCTTGGCGCAATGGTAAAGTTGTTCCCTTATGACCATGAGGTCACGGGTTCGAGTCCTGAAAATAGCCTCTTGTGGAAATGCAGGGAAAGGCTGGGTACAAAAGACCCAAAGTGGTTAGACCCTTCCCCAAACCCTGCCAACGATCTATCTCTTGTCCGGACTCTGACAGTCTCCAGCAGTGTGCACAAATCTGACTTTGATTTTTCAAAGCATAAAGGGCTGCGAGTTTTGGACCTAGAAGAATGTGGTAACCAGTTGGAGGACAAGCATCTCAAAGATATATGCAGCAACCTATTGCTGCTCAGGTATCTAAGCCTTGGGGCATCTGTTAAGGCACTTCCAGAGGAGATCAAGAATCTTCAATTCTTGGAGACACTGGATGTAAGAATAACACAGATACGGATTCTGCCTACTGAAGTCATCAAGCTGCCATGCTTGCTTCATCTGTTTGGAAAGTTCAATCTCCAACAAGGTGTAGGAGGCCAGAGAATGCTTAAGCTACAGAATTGGTCCTCAGACAATAGCAAATTGCAAACTGTAGCAGGATTTGTTGTGGACAGCAACAACAATAGCCAAGGATTTGAACAGCTCATAGAGCATATGAAACACTTGAGAAAGGTAAAAATATGGTGTGAGCAGTCCAGTAGTAGTAGTACGGATCCCATTGCCAGACGTAGAAACTTGAGTCGTCTATCTGGGGCCATTAAAGGGTTTATCGAGAGAAGCATCGACATGAAAAAAACTCTTTCACTCTCACTGAACTTCGGTGATGAATGTTCCCAAGAATTGCTGAATTTCTCACTGGAAAAAGAAGATTCCTCACCAAGCTGCTATCTTACCTCACTGAAGCTACATGGGAACAATATATGCAGCCTGCCTCCATTTGTTACAATGCTAGGCGGTCTCACTAAGATGTGCCTTTCATTTCCACATTATCAGCTGAGCGGGGATATTCTTGCTGCCCTGAGTAGAGTGCGCTGCTTGGCGTACCTGAAGCTAATCGCATATCAACTCGACAAGCTTGTCATCATAGAAGGTGCATTCGAAAGTTTGCGACACCTATGCATTGTGGTGAAAGTCATGACTGAGCTGGAAGTCCAAGAGGGAGCTCTAGCACTTCTCGAATCACTCCACCTGTTGTGTAAGGATATAAATGGATTTAGTGGTACCATGATCCAGTCCCTGCGACGTATTAAAGAGGTCGTCCTCCATGATGAACTGAGCTACGAAAGAAAACAAGAGTGGAAAGAAGCAGCAAAGAACCACCCTAGACGTCCCAAGCTCATGTTTGTTAAGAGTAAGACAGACAAAGAGGTTGATATGCAAAGTGAACCTGCCGAGATTCTGAGACGCCTGCGAAGCGAACTACTGATATGACGTCATCAGTGACAGTGCCCCATGATGTTGCTTCTACTGGACAGTATGGTAATTAATCAAGTGTTGTGCATCTCATTTTGCTTAATTGCTGGTACTATGGTTAAATATTGGTGTTGAGTTATATATACTCCCTCTTCACACACTCATGTGACATTTTCCGTTGTGCAGTACAAGTTAATGGTGATGGTCTCGAACACTATGATGATGATCAGGAGATGGAAGGACCGGAGGGTTTAGAGGATCAGGAGATGGAAGGAGTGGTAGGTTTAGATGGTCAGCATATGGAAGTTTTCACTCAGTCTACTGATCAGACTGATCAAAATCAAGTACCGTTGGTGTTGGATGAGAACAAAAGAAAGAGTGGTATGACTATTGGTGAAGGTAACTCAATGGATAAGGTTGTTGATAGGGTGAGGCGCAAGAACGCAGAGGATGTCCCAGGTAATTTACACATTCCAGCTGCCTTCAATTCTTACAATGCTTCTCTTAGTGATATAACAAGTAAAACTGGAGTGAAGTTAGGAAGCAATATTCTTGGGCTAAATAAATATATTCAAGTGATCAGAGAACTGGAGGCCGCTAGATGTAGTGTTTTTATAACAGTGTGAATAGGAGAAGTCTAACAATGTGCCTCTGAGTGGGGAATGAAAATGGAAAAAAGTTCTGATTCTTTTTATTCCCTGTTGCTAAACGGCTGTGGAGCTTGGTCAGTGAACACTGAATATTCAGGCTGAACCTGTTCCTTTTCGTGGTATGTGCAGTTGGGTTATGAAGTTTACTGGATATGTTAGAAATCTGATGGATGTTGGAGATGTTTCTTTAGTTTGGACTATGTGGGGATCTAGAAATGCTGATGTCTTTAGAATATATGTCCTACTGATCCTACTGCTAATTTGTCATATTTGTTATTTCCGTTGGCTGGTTTGCAGAAACAAGGCCTACAAAACAAACAGTGAATGGGCTCACGGCTTCTGTCAGTAATGAGAATGAGGTTTTTCCACACAAGTGGATGGGGGCCTTTGGTACTTCGGCTGGCAGATCCATGATGATATTGTTGTTTTGTCTGGGGCTAATCTTGCTCAGTACAGGACTTAGGTTGGCCTTTTGGTGTTTTAAGTAGCCGTCCCTTCAGCAAGTGGTCTATCTTTTGATCCAGTGCATGTTTACTAATGGTGAATTCCCACATGCTGCTGCTTGCTACATGGGTGTACTAGAGTGATATGGCTATGGACCCATCTCCCGAAGATGGTGAAGTGCTTCCAATAAGCTTCACCTTTTAAGTTTTTACTTGTACTGCAACATAAGTTTACTTTCATGCATGTCGATTTGGTGGCTTCCTGCTGTGACAAAGTTCACCATGTATGTTGTTGGATATATATTTGTTCCCAGTTAACTTTGACATCTGTTCCGCAAAACTTTATAATCATCCTTTATTCAGTTACCTATTTTTTCTGTTGTCGACAATAATATTTGTTTTTGCAATCTGTGGACAGCTTTATTTTGTTGCTCTCCTTTTAACAATTCAATTGCTCATGCTAGTATACGATAATCAGCATGGAAACTAAGGCTAAAAAAAGGAAAGGTTCAAGAGAAACAGCTTGGATCTAGTTTGTGTTGACCTATTGAAACCTATGTGCTGGCCAGTGGGAAGTCGGCTACAACCACTGGACAGCAGTTACGCCAACCAGCATCAGAGACATCAATGGGGTTGCATCGGAGTTCCTCCCGCACACCGGGTCCCCCCACCTTGCTGACACATAAATCCTCGGCCACGCCATCCAGTATCTTCGTTGGACTGATTCGTGGTCGGATCTGTTTGGAGGATTCTGAAGACACAATTTGAAGTAGTAGCCATCAGCAAACAAGCTGTCTAGTATGCAAAGTAGAAGCTCTGACGATGACAAGCAAGAAACCATGTCGACATTCCAGCAGCCAGCACGCTAATCAGTACCTGCACTAGAATTGAACCGTACTTGCAACACACTAATAGCTCATCATTGTGCAGACTTGGCACTGAGCACCCCCATCAGCCAGGTATGACCCCTGTCTGAATCTCTGGCATGTTGGAAATTCAGTGCAAGATTAGTCGCTGAACAAACCTTGGAGGAATTAGGGGGTGTTTGGTTCAAACGTCCTAGGACTTTTTCTAATCCCAGGGACTAATAAAAAAAGACTCTCTAGTAGAGTCTTTTTCTAGTCCCTGTAGAAAAAGTCCCTCCCGTTTATTTCCTAGGGACTTTTTAGGGACTTTTTCTAGTCTTTGGGACTAAAAAGTCCCTGAACCAAACACCCCCTTAGTACAAAACAGTGGGAGGATGCCTAGAGCTAGATCATCATCAGCCTCGAAGAGAGCAGTCTTGGAGGGTCGCTTCCAGGAGCTTGCGGAGATCGCCGCGCTCCGGGTGGCCGGCGGGGACAGGCAGGGGTGGACGGAGTTGGCCGAGGGGATGAGCTCGCGATTGCGATAGGTGGGCGTTTCTGGAGAAGGCCGGGATCCCCCCAGAGTGCTGCCGCCGTCGGCACATCGAGGCGCAGACTTGCAGAGGCGGACGATGGTGCTTGTGGCTACCGCATGCGCGAACTGCGTCCAAGGAGACAAGCCGTGATCAGCCGGCGAGCACCGCCACCAGAGAGGCCGATGTGCGCGGCCACGGGCGAGGGGTGAGTGCTGAGCTGAGCGGCTCCTCGACCTCCTCAATGGATCGCGGAGCAGCGCTGTGGGTTCCGCTCCGGCGGCGGCTTGATGAGGCGATGGTTAGCGGTGAGGGGCCAACGTCATCCGGGGAACATTATTATATAGGCGGGAACATTATATAGGGAACATTACATAGGTAGTGAACATTATTCAGGGGACATTATTAAGGGAACATTTGTTGACTTCAGAGAACAGTTTTTCATTTAAAGAACAATTTTAGGTTTCTAAGAACATTATTTTAATATATCTAGACCATTTCTTAAATTATAAGATTAAAGATGAACATTCTTTTGATGATGTTGAATATTTTCTAATAACTCATACCTAAGAACATTTCTAAGAATGCTAATCTGAGAACATTTTTTCTAACCTTCTCATCCCCACAACACTAATGGACTAAAATTCTTGAACATTTTTAATGATGTATCCTGAGAATATTATTCAGTGAAAATTATTTAGCAAACATTTTTCAGAGAATGGGAACATTATTTATGGAACATTATTAAGGGAATATTTTTCACGCAACATTTGTTGACTTCAGGGAACTTTTTTTATTTGAAGACCAATTTTAGATTTCTAAGAACATTATTTTAATATATCTAGATCATTTCATAAATTTTAAGATTGAAGAAGAAATTATTTTTCATGATGTTGAACATTTTCTAGTAATGCATACCCTAGAACATTTTTCTTTGAACAACACATTTTAAATAAATTTCCAAATAAGGAACATTTGTTTGTAAAGAACATTATAGGGAACTTTTTTTATTTAGGAAACATGATTTAATTCTGAGATCATTTATATCAGGACATTATTCAGGGAACATTTTTGAAAGAAACATTATTCAATGAATATTTTTTAATGAACATTATTCAAGGAACATTATTGAAGGAATATTTTTTAATTATGTATTCCAAGAACATTATAGGGAACTTTTTTTATTTAGGAAACATGATTTAATTCTGAGATCATTTATATCAGGACATTATTCAGGGAACATTTTTGAAAGAAACATTATTCAATGAATATTTTTTAATGAACATTATTCAAGGAACATTATTGAAGGAATATTTTTTAATGATGTATTCCAAGAACATTATAGGGAACTTTTTTTATTTAGGAAACATGATTTAATTCTGAGATCATTTATATCAGGACATTATTCAGGGAACATTTTTGAAAGAAACATTATTCAAGGAATATTTTTAATGAACATTATTCAAGGAACATTATTGAAGGAATATTTTTTAATGATGTATTCCAAGAATATTATAGGGAACTTTTTTTATTTAGGAAACATGATTTAATTCTGAGATCATTTATATCAGGACATTATTCAGGGAACATTTTTGAAAGAAACATTATTCAAGGAATATTTTTTAATGAACATTATTCAAGGAACATTATTGAAGGAATATTTTTTAATGATGTATTCCAAGAATATTATTGAGGGAACATTATTAAGGGAACATCTGTTGACTTCAGGGAACATTCTTTTATTGAAGGAACAATTTTAGACTTTTGAGAACAATATACTAATATATTTACAAAATTTCTTAAATATTAGGATCACTAAAGAAGAACATTTTTTTGTCAATTCTTGAACATTTTCTAATAATACATATCCTATAACAATTTTTAAATTGAAGAACATCTTTTAATGAAATGCTTGAATAAAATTCCAAGAACATTATTCCGAATAAGGAACATTTTTTTGTAAAGAACATTTAGGGAACATTTATTTTATCATTTTTAGGGAGTATTTTTAATAATTAACCCCAAGAACATTATTCTGGGAACATTAGTGAGAGAACATTTTTTAATGATGAATTCCAACATTATACCAAATGAGGAACTTTTTAAAATTCATCTCATAATTCACAACATTCAAACAGAAATTTTCCTTTTTCCTTGCTACATCGAAAATTATCCAGTCTTCTTTTTTGCAGCTGCTTTCTTCCTAGATTTCTTTCAGATTGAGGTTAATTATCCACTTGGATGATCGTACATGAGGATCTTTGAACGAATTTTCAGACTGCACTTGTGCTTGTTTTTTCCTTCCCTGCAAATACTTGGAATGAACTTGAGCAACAACATCCATAAGTTCTTTGCTAAGTTCAGAATCTTTGCTGATGTCTGAGCAAGCTTCACCAACTTTACTCATCAGAATAGCATATATAACAACATTGCGTGACTGGTAATCGCCTGTAAGTAGCACCATAGCTTTCTTGCACTTTTCCAACTCTTTTTCTGAAAAAGAAATAGTCCATCTCTCAACAATCAACTTATCTGGAATATGGGTAATGTCAAACTGCATAGAAAGTTTGATATGGCAACAAACAATACCATCACGCTGGAACTTCCCACAAAAACAGTCAAATGAACCAGAAGCAAGGTCAACATTAACTCTGAACATTTCTCTTGTGAATTCTGGTTTTTCGTACCTTATGTGCTTTTTCAAGTCGTAGATTTTGTCCTTCTCAATTTCTATAACTCGAAAAGATGTGCATTCACTAATTCCGTCAGAAACTTCAAATAGATCCCTCTAGTATATATTGTTGTTGCATGCCGTTCAACAGGCTGATGACTCCAAAACATAGGAGTCTTATCATTCAACAACAATCTGTCATGGTTTTCTGTGTGGATGACATTCTCTTGGAATAACACATATTGTTGCATGAATGCCTCTATAGTATCTTTCCTCCTGATGTAGTCCGTGAAATTTGAGTTGAAGCTTTCACTACGGCTAGTTGACCTAATGAAAGGGCAAAACAATCTCGAAAATAAGCTAGAACAAAGAAGGTCCGGTTCTCCCACATCCTTTTGATGTGAGCATGTTCAACACACTTATACTTCACAACAAATTTCTCCCACTGTTCTTCAAATCCTCAACGGTTATGGCCTGAAACAAACAATTCATCATATCTTTCTCCATATTTTCCCTGGTAGCCATGAAACCACTCATGTTTTCCCTGACATTTTCAAAAATATGCCAAAGACAGAACCTATGTCTAGCATCTGGAAATACTCGAAGAACAACAACTTTCATCCCTGCATCTTGGTCCATCAAGATTATACCTGGTTTTTCCACTACATGACCTCCATAAAAGTTTCAAACATCAATGTAAAAGTATCTTCGCTCTCATCTTTCAATAGGGCCCAACCAAATACAATTGTTCTGCCATGGCCATTAATTCCCACTATAGGTGCAAAAGGCATGTTATACTTGTTTTTGCTATAAGAGCGTGTCAAATGAGACGATCTTGCCAAACAACCTGTAGTTCAATCGGGATTGAGCATCTATCCAAAATATGTTGAGAACTGTGTTATCTGTATCTCTTTGCATCCTGTAGCAGAAACCAGGAGTATTAATTTGTAGTTTCCCAATATACGGCAATTTTCATTCAATATATGTGTTCTCCTTCTTACAGATCCGTTCTTCCTATTTCAAATTATCTAGTTTCTTCACGTCAAAGGTAATGTTTCCCAACTTCCCACCGCAGAGCTAACTAGATCATGGTTATGCTCAAGAGAAACTGATGCAATATGCCACTTGTCATCCACCAACTTGACTATTATATTCATCAGACCTTCAATAATGTTTCTCTTCCTTTTTCTCAAACCAGTATTGGCACTTGGTCTTTTCCTACTTTTGTTGCACTGGAAATACAACTTCATATTCTTATAATTCCTTCCTTTTATCAATGTGAAACCATTCAACATAAACATTTGCAAACCGGAAAGAATTGTCCAGTGTTGAGAAGACCATTGCAAATTCATCATGTGACCTCTCTTAATAGTGTGACTATTCATTACTTCAAGGGAAAAAATGCATAATTTAAATGTTCCGAATTTCTTCTTTTTCCAATGGGGGGAAGGAGGGCAGCAACCATCTTTACTAGAAACCTGTCAGACCAACAATCTGTCCATAAAGTTAGGATTAGGGTAAGTCATCAATTGACATGTCATTTACACCAAAACTCACTTAGGGGAACAAATGTTCTTTTAGCTTACAGCGAAGGACGTCATACACACCAACACAGTTGACACGTCGGCATTAGTGAAGAGTTGTACAAGTTGACAGTATGTGACAAGTACAATGGGGGAGACCAAGTTCACATGGCTCATTTTGATTTTTCAAGGCCAGAAGGTTGGCGGTTCATTTTAGGCAGAACCTTATATACTTACCAGCGTAGGTTATAGTTTAATAATCTACGGAGTACTATCTAGCTTGGTCTTGCATGGGAGTGGAGCCTCACCATGGGAAAAGAATTCAGCAGATACCGCCTAATGCATGTACACTGAAGCGGCAAGCGCATCGTAGAGCATACAGAGAGAAACCATGTAATACTTCTGGAATTCAAACAAGCGTGGGACACCTATACTTGTGATTATCTAAGCAAGGGCATTACTTATTGCACAGAATTGTTGCGGAGGTCTGTTACGTAATTTTTCTTGTTTCACTTCTAATGCATCGGTATTATTATTTGCCAATAAACAGTAGATGGCCTCTGAAGATGACATATTTCTTGAACCTGCTTTTCGCATAGATTATTCTTCTCATGTAGTCGTGTAACTCGTCTTCAACGTTATCAAGTGATCATGATAATATTGAGGAGTTTTCTTCAAGTTTCTATTTTTCCGGGATTTTCTTCAAGTTACGCACCTTTAAAGGGGAGTACGTACGATCGATTCGTTCACCACCCCCACACCGAAAGAATGAAGGCACTCTCACCGATTTTTATTTTGCTCCCTGGTTTATTTTCATGTGTGTCCCACCTCGGGTTAGTATGGCAGCCCGCCCGTCCCGGTCCACCCCGTTCGCGACTCCTGATCCCCACCTCCTGAACCCTACCTGGTGCCGCCAACCGCACCTCCGCCTTCTTCGTCCACCACTGCGTAGAATTCACCCCCATGATGGCCAGTGCTCGCTGCGGTCACCACACCAACGTCCCACACCCGGTCGCCGGTCGACGAGCCGCCGCCGACCCCGATATGCCCCCTCCTCCTCGCAACCTCTCTACCATAGCAGCATGCGCCCCTGCCGCACACAGCTCGCGCACACCTGATCCACGATGGGCTCGGCCATGGCCACTGCCGCATGCACCCTCCGTGGCCAGGCCCGGCGAGCTCCACCTTGCCATCCCCAACCCACATCCGCGTCAAGCCGTCCTCTTGGTGATGTTGTCGCCGCTTGGCAGCAAGTCAATACCCTCTGGCCACCAAGCCAAAATTTTACATGTACTAGATATGTGTCCGTGCGTTGCCACGGTAGGCAAAAAAAATTGTTGTCTAAAGGCTAGGCCTGTGTTAAGTTAGAACTTATGATTGAAAAAAAATATTTTTTGGCGCCATTACAATTTTGTAGCCTGGGTCATGCATGGTAAGGTAAGTAAACTAATATGATTGAGCGGCCTACGGGAAGGTGCGGTCAAATATGGCGTGGAATTCAGTGGCGTCATTCCATAATATTTCTAATTCTTTTCCAAGTTCCACACGTTCGGAGGATTGCAACACATCCGCACGATATCAAAAAGTAATAGCAGTGAGTGTGGTGTGCGAGTCTATTTCTAATTCTTTTCCAAGTTTGCATGAATGCATGCACATAAAACAGAAAGGATGACGTCAGCAAAGATTCTAAATAAATTCAAAATTCAAAATGTTTTGTAGCCCAAACCGTCGGTCCGATTGAAAAAAAGTTTTCACATAAAAGAACCGTCTCGACGAGACCTTCGAAACAAGATCCCATTTTGATATGTTCTGACGACTTTTTTTTCGAGTAAAAAGTTATCACGTCTGGGATATGCAAGTTATCACGTCTATGTTACGTAAGTTACCACGATGTTTACATATAAAAGTTCCGCGCATAAAAATTATTTCTTCCAACTTTCTCCCCACATGAAATGCACTTAAAATGCAGAAAAGCTAATGTCATCATAAATTCTTATTTTGAAATTTCAAAATGTTTTGTAACTCAAATGTTCCGTTCGATTCAAAATCCATTTTCGCAAAAAAAAAAATTCTGCCATGGCAAAACCTTCGAAACAAGATCCCATGTTGGCATGTTCCGATGACTTTTTTTCGAGTAAAATGTTATCATGTCTGGGATATGCAAGTTATCACGTCTATGTTACATAAGTTATCACGATGTTTACATATAAAAGTTCCGCGCATAAAAATGATTTCTTCCAACTTTCTCCCCACATGAGATGCACTTAAAGTGCAGAAAAGCTAATGTCATCATAAATTCATTTTATTTTGAAATTTCAAAATGTTTTGTAACTCAAATGGTCTGTTCGCTTCAAAATCCATTTTCACCAAAAAAATATCCGCCATGGCAAAACCTTCGAAACAAGATCCCATGTTGGCATGTTCCAACAACTTTTTCTTCTGGTCAAAAGTTATCATGCCTGACCTAAGTAAGGTATCAGCTCTGTTGTGTGTATATTACCAAGTAATTTACAAAGATCTTACCGAAGTATATTTTCAGCAACTTTTTTCATGGATGAAAGTTATCGTGGTGTTTGTACATAAGTTATCAGGCCCGGGAGCCTGTATTACCATGTTATTTGCAGAGTATGTTTTCAATAACACTTTTCCACGGGTCAAAAGTTATCGTGGTGTTTGTACCTAAGTTATCAGGTCCAGCAGCATATCTTATCATGCTTTTACACAAAAGTTATCAGTGGTATGTTTTCAACAACTTTTTTTCACGGGTCAAAGTTATAGTGGTGTTTATATCTACGCTATCAGGTCCGGGAGCCTATATTATCATGCTATTTACACAAAAAGTTATGGACAATTCTACCTTCCGACCGTTCGGTATCATGCCATTGACACATAATTTACGAGGTATGTTTTTCAAAAACTTTTTTCCCTTGGGTAAAAAATATTATCACGGGTGTTTGTGCGTGAGTTATCAAGTATGTGGTGTGAAATATTACCATGCTATTGACATAGAAGTTACCGGGGATAAGTTTTCTACAACTTTTATCCTTGTGGGTCAAAGTTACCACATGTTTATAGCTAAGTTATCAGGTCCATAGTACGTATCTTACCATGCTATTTACACAGATTTTACTGGGGTGTATTTGAATGCCTTTTTCACATGACAATTTTAACTAGACAAAGCATGATAACTATATCATGAAGACATGATAACTACAGAGGGTATCTCATACTGACATGATAACTAAAGAGGGTGTCTCAAATTATAATGTACAAGAAAGATTCAAAGCAAACTATACATATATTATAAAAAAGAAATGTAACATACATAACTAGTTGCTTGGCGAGTTGGTTAGCGTGCTCAGTTTGGGGGTCTCCCCTTGCTAAGGGTGAGAGTTCGAATCCCTCCTATTTTTTGCCAGGGAAATTAGGATGAGAAGAGGACCGATAAAATCATGCAAATTAGGAGGTGACACACTAATTGCGTTTTAAATTAGGAGACACAATTAAATCAAGCCGTTCAAATTAGGAGGCACAATTAAATCAAGCCGACAACATTGAGGCAACCCATTTATTACGGGATAATCATGCCAAGATAATTGCGGTAACTCATTAATTACGGGATAATAAGTTGCCTAGAATTATGATCGCAGTTAAAGCATAATGCAATCACCGTTAATTGCAGGATCGTGGAGAAAACGAAAGGAAACTAACAACTATCGTAAGATTAATAAGCGCCGTCCGATCTGAAATGGACGCGATCCGAGTCGTGCGGATCTGTCGCAGAATTCCTGCCGACGATGTTAGCTTTCTCGTATTGTAAAAGGTGGGCAAATCAAGGTGAAGTTGATGTAGTGTTGTAAAAAGTAAGTAAATTAATGAGATTGAGCAACAAACAATGAAGGTGCGGTCAAATATGGTTGTGGGAAAAATAGGCTGGATGATAAAAGTTGGATGAAAGGTTGTGGTGGGTGGCGGAACTGGTTGACGAAGAATTCTGCCTTATATGAAAAGGAACGCTTCTTATCTCTACTACTATAAAATAAGCAAACGTTAACTCCCCCCGCTTACTGTACACAGAAGAAAACACATCAATTGGAGGGTCAAGATAAGCCTACTCAATGGGATCTAACCGTGAATACAGAAAAGTACCCCTGACGTTGTACGCTAAGCAATTTAGGTGGGTGGATGAAACTCTGTCGTCCTTCAGCCAACGCTAACAAAAAGAAAAGAAAAAAAACACACCGAAACAGCCACATCCGCAAATTAGGATGAGAAGAGGACCGATAAAATCATGCAAATTAGGAGGTGACACACTAATTGCGTTTTAAATTAGGAGACACAATTAAATCAAGCCGTTCAAATTAGGAGGCACAATTAAATCAAGCCGACAACATTGAGGCAACCCATTTATTACGGGATAATCATGCCAAGATAATTGCGGTAACTCATTAATTACGGGATAATAAGTTGCCTAGAATTATGATCGCAGTTAAAGCATAATGCAATCACCGTTAATTGCAGGATCGTGGAGAAAACGAAAGGAAACTAACAACTATCGTAAGATTAATAAGCGCCGTCCGATCTGAAATGGACGCGATCCGAGTCGTGCGGATCTGTTGCAGAATTCCTGCCGACTGGATGTTAGCTTTCTCATATTGTAAAAGGTGGGCAAATCAAGGTGAAGTTGATGTAGTGTTGTAAAAAGTAAGTAAATTAATGAGATTGAGCAACAAACAATGAAGGTGCGGTCAAATATGGTTGTGGGAAAAATAGGCTGGATGATAAAAGTTGGATGGAAGGTTGTGGTGGGTGGCGGAACTGGTTGACGAAGAATTCTGCCTTATATGAAAAGGAACGCTTCTTATCTCTACTACTATAAAATAAGCAAACGTTAACTCCCCCCGCTTACTGTACACAGAAGAAAACACATCAATTGGAGGGTCAAGATAAGCCTACTCAATGGGATCTAACCGTGAATACAGAAAAGTACCCCTGACGTTGTACGCTAAGCAATTTAGGTGGGCGGATGAAACTCTGTCGTCCTTCAGCCAACGCCAACAAAAAGAAAAGAAAAAAACACACCGAAACAGCCACATCCGCTCCAAAATTAGCGGCGACCAATCCTCCTGTCGCTCTTCAGAGTTGCCCTCCACCGAAACGCCCGCGCCGAGGACGCCCGCACCGACGACGCCAGACGACGGCCGCACCGACGACGCTGACAACGCGACATCCAGGACGACGCCCGCAACATCCACGACGACGACCTCCTCGCCAACACAGGTGCATGCTTTCTCTTCAATCTTTCAGACGGCGTCGCCCATACTGACGCGACTGTCTCTGGACTGCGCATCGGCGGCGGCAAACTCCTCGGCAGGCTGATTTGCACGCATGTGAAGATGTTAACAATGACATCCGTTCATTGCTCCTGTTTCTGTTCTGCATAGTTCTACATAAATAGTGAAACCATGGTTAATCCACATACTAGGATCTATGATTGTCCATGTAATCGATGCAAGAGATGAACCATATGCCGTGAGCATATGTTATGAAAACCAATCATAAAGTGCATTAGCAAGTGAAATCATACCACGGATCCTCAGCAGATCCCCATGGTACTGAAAATTTGATACCACTGACCTAACCTATGACTGAAACAAATCTTTGTAGTTTGCCACAATGTTCTGTTAAATTAATATGTACATATAAAATTCACACTGACTGTGACCTCTTGATTCCGAACATTAATCTATATGAATATTATTACAAACTACAGAGCTACATGTTTACCGCCAATGTCCCCTCGAAATCATATTACCATAAGAAAATACACCCTATGCATGAGGCCTCTTGATCGAAAGCGACAATCGCGATTGAATCTATTACAAAGATGTCCCCTCAAAATCATATGACCATAAGAAAATACACCCTATGCATGAGGCCTCTTGAAAGCGACAATTGCGATTGAATCTATTATAAAGTACGGCATTACATTTCGAGGTTGTTGGTTCCATATTCTAAATGATGGTCTTGCGCTCCATTAAATATAATGATCTCACATGTTTTTACAGGAGTTCGTATTCGTATGGGCCCTACCACTCCCAACAGGACCCCCACTCCCAGCATGACGCGCACCCCCTTCCAGGATATAAGCAACAACCAAACATCAGGTATTGATCATAACCCAGTCAGGACGCGCCCCCCTTCCAGGATATAAGCAACAACCAAACATCAGGTATTGATCATAACCCAGTCACTCAAGTTCGATACAGTATTACAACTGCTGAACTGTGTCATGATTTGCAGACCCAAAGGAACTAAAAAGGCAGAGGGATAGAGAGCGGTATGCAAAAAATAAAGATGAGATTAATAAGATAAGGCGTGAAGCATACAAAAGAAAAAAATACCACTGAGGAAATAGATGGCCTACAAAACGGAACACCGGCACAGCTAGCTGTATCACAAGGTAATGATGATCAAATTTCATTATCTATGCCCCAATTGAATTGGCATGTAATTATTTTTTCTTCATCCATTGAGTCACTAATGAGACTAAGAATCGGAGGGAAAGGGAGCGTTATGCACAGAATAGAGAGGAAATATTAAAGAGACAACGCCAAACCCGTGAGCAAAATAGAAATATTACTGCTGCTTTCGATGGCAGTAACCTTGTGTCGCATATGCCAGCTACTGGACAAGAGTCGGTCACCCAACTGCAGAACATTACTGCTGCTTTCAATGCCAGTAACCTTGTGTCGCATATGCCAGCTACTGGACAAGAGGCGGTCACCCAGTTGCAGAACATCACAGGCCCAGATGGTGCATTACCAACTTTAGGACCATACAATGGATTCATACAAACTGACAAGGAGAATATTTCCGACAATGATGAATCCGATTGGCTGAACAGAAATGATGCGTACCAGATGCAACGAAGTTCAAGAAGAATGACACTCACACAACTGGCAGGGGTTGACAACCCCCAACTCAATACAGTCGTCAATCTACATACCCCAGGGGTAACTTTTCATGATCAGGGTTAGTTCATCGATTTAATTAAGTTGCTAAATTATCAATATTGTTTATTTCTCCTTTAATTGAGCACTCTGTTCTTCATTCGATTGAGACTAGCATTTGGTTCATATCTTCGGTTCATCCCTGCTACTTACTCATTGGGGTCAACCAATGTTATCAGGCAATGACCACGGCGAAGATGCGTATGGAATACTGGAGCCCGATGTCCAAAACCGTAATACTTGATGGTATGCAAAATGGCAGTTTAAGATTCCTCTACCCCGATAATATGTGTCATAAGCGTAATTTACGTGACCTTGTGCATCATAACTCTGTCCTATTCATGATTTACTAGACTGCTTGGGAGACCGGAACCTTGGAGAAACTGGTGATGTTGACCCTGATGAAGAAGCTAGGATGTTTGCTAGACCAGGTAGATTATTGCTATCATGAGTTATGAATACGACATAAGATAGTTATATGGTTTGTGCACAAACTTTAAATAATGCAATTGTCCATTCTTTTCCCGATGTTGATTTTGAATCCTACTGGGTGGCACGGCATCATGGTGATGGAACTATCACTAATGAGCATCATGACAGCGTTTACATGAACCTGCCCAAAATTCACCATGTACTTAGAAAAGTTAGCGACTGCTGCCACTGTGGAGCTTTGCGGTTCCAATACGAGGGGCCTGCATTTTGTTGCAGGAAGGGAAAAGTTGGTGTATTTACTCCAGAGGTTGATGAAGAGTTGAAACGATTGTTCACAAGTCAGGATGATGAGGATGCAAAATATTTCAGAGAGAATATACGGTATTTCAACTCCCACTTCTCATTCACCAGTCTTGGAGTCACCCTTGATCGTCGAGTCAGCACTGCGGCAGGAACATGTGTATATACATTCCGTGCCCGTGGGGGATTGTACCACGCTCTTGATGATCTGTCGTCTGGTGATAATGGCCCTCGGCATTTGCAGCTATATATTTATGATACAGATGAAAACTTGCTTCACAGAGTTAAGAGGTCTCCGAATCTTAGGCTGGATCTCATACGGAAGATTCTAACAATACTAGAACATAACCCTTATGCTCAGGTTTTGAAGAGCCTTGGTGCTGTTCCGAATCTGGATGAATATAGGATCTCACTAAACACAAATATCAACCTCGATCAACGAAGGTACAATGCGCCAACTACTTCTCAGGTTGCAGCAATATGGGTTGAAGGAAGCGACCCACAAAAAACCTTTGATAGGAGTGTTGTCGTATATGGTAAAGGAGACCCTGCACTAGTAGAAAAAGGGTCAAACGTGAAGCACAATAGTGCCGGTTTGAATTTCAGCCGGCACTAATGTGTACAATAGCACCGGTTCGTGGCGGCGATCAATAGCACCGGTTCGTGGCAAACCTTTAGTACCGGTTCATGCCACGAACCGGTACTAAAGGGGATGTGTCAGCCTGCGGTCAGGCTATGGCCCCACCATCACCATTTAGTGCCGGTTCGTACCACGAACCGGTACTAATGAGGTTATGGCAAGCTGTTTTTAGTCCCACCTCGCTCCCCTAACAAGCCTTTTACCACCCTAAATATGTTATGTCTCAAACTATCACAAGCACTTGGTCTTCACTGAACTCTATGTGTAGAATTTGTGGCCGCAATATGAGTCTTCATCGGTTTATAAATCGTTGATGACTCATATTGACAATTCAGATTGTACACACAAAGATCATTGATGATCAAAGTATTTTTGATGTTATAAGATCATATTGACAGTTTAGACTGTAAAGAAATATAAGATCATGATGTAAATGCTCTTATATTATTTGCGTTCAGTATGCACCATTCAAAGCGACGCCATCAACTTTCAACCATTTCTGCCTTCATTTGCTATTTTTCATGCATTCAATGATTTGTTTTGAGAACTAAATGACCTGGAAATTGAAAAGCACTACAAATGAACTCTGAAAAAGTTGAAACTTGGCATGGTATCATCATTTCACCCACATAGATTGTTCAAAAAAGTAGAGAGGGTTACGGCAAAAACTGGATGCACTTCGTTTACAAACTGGACAATCTCTTTCGAAGTATTTAGGTTTCTGACGAAATTAAACTCATCTGTTACAAAGGCATTTCATTTTTTTAAACTTATTACAACTCCAGACTTTTTGTGCATTCAGTATGCATCATTCAAAGCGACGCCATCAACATTCAACCATTTCTGCCTTCATTTATATTTTTCATGCATTTAATGATTTGTTTTGAGCTAAATGACACTAATTAAATTTTGTGCAGGCAGCGCACCACCTTTAGTACCGGTTGGTGGCTCAAACCGGTACTAAAGGGTAAGCTGTTTTTTAGTCCCACCTCGCCAAGAGAGAGGGACTAAGAGCGGTTTATAAGCCCTGAGTGCAGAGACGATGAAGAAGAGGCTCAATGTTGACGTTGCTTAGCTTCAAGCCTCTAGGAATATGGTAGATTGCACGGAGCTACGCGCAGTGCAGTTTACACTATTCCGAAAGGCTTGAAGCAAATTAACGAGCATTGCACCTCTTTTTTATTTTTAATAACTTATTACAACTCCGGACTTCTTCTGTTATGGCAAAAGGAAGGAGGAGGAGAAGAAGAAGAAGAAGAGGAAGAAGAAGAAGAAGAAGAAGAAGAAGAAGAAGAAGAAGAAGAAGAAGAAGAAGAAGGAGAAGAAGAATAAGAAGAGGAAGAAGAAGGAGAAGAAGAAGAAGAAGAAGAAGAAGAAGAAGAAGAAGAAGAAGAAGAAGAAGAAGAAGAAGAAGAAGAAGAAGAAGAAGAAGAAGAAGAAGAAGAAGGAGAAGGAGAAGAAGAATAAGAAGAGGAAGAAGAAGGAGAAGAAGAAGAAGAAGAAGAAGAAGAAAATAAAGCAGAAAAGAAATAACTATATAAAAAATTACTCAAAAATAAATAGAAGAAAATAAATAATGCAGAAAAGAAAAAATTAATATAAAGCAAAAATATTCACAAAGAAACTAAATACGGCAAAAAAACTACTCAGAAATAAATAGAAGAAAAAAATAAAGCAGAAAAGAAATAACTATATAAAAAATTACTCAAAAATAAATAGAAGAAAATAAATAATGCAGAAAAGAAAAACAATTATATAAAGCAAAAATATTCACAAAGAAACTAAATACGGCAAAAAACTACTCATAAATAAATATAAGAAAAAAAACAGAAAAGAAATAACTATATAAAAAAATTACTCAAAAATAAATAGAAGAAAATAAATAATGCAGAAAAGAAAAAAATTGTTGGGGCACTGCACTGTGGGCCTGCCAGACCTTGGGTGTGCAAATACATGCCCATTAGGGCCAGCAGACTCACAGGACAGCGCGCCCTAGTTAGGCCCAGAAGCCTGCTAAATAGAGGAGTTCGAAAGGGCAGCCGCGGCTGGGTTTATAAACCAGTGCGGCTGCCCTTCGCTCGGCGAGGTGGGACTAAACATAGCGCACTGCAGTGGCTGCGCACGGCCTTTAGTACCGGTTGGTGGCTCCAACCGGTACTAATGTGTTGCCCTTTAGTACCGGTTGGAGCCACCAACCGGTACTAAAGGCCCTCGTTTCCCGCCGCTTCGGCTGGCCAAAATTGGCCTTTAGTACCGGTTGGTGGCTCCAACCGGTACTAAAGGCCCCTCCTATATATATGGCACTTACGAAAATTCAGTTATCTCGTCGCACTTCGTTCCACTTCTCGCGGCCTCTCGATCTATCGTAGTCTCCTCCGCCGCCGCCGCGCCGACGTGCCGTCGCCCTCGCCGCCCCCGCCGCCCGTCGTCGTCGTCGCCGCGCGCCCCCGCCGCCCGTCGTCGTCGCCGCCCCCGCCGCCCATCGTCGTCGCCGCGCGCCCCCGCCGCCCGTCTCGTCGCCATATCGATCTCGGCCGCCGCCGTCCGGACTTGTCGCCGTCCCCGGCCGCCGCCGCCCGTCTCGTCGCCGTCCCCGGCCCCCGCCGCCCGTCGTCGCTGCCCCGCCACCCGTACGCGCCCGGCGGCCCATTCCATATATATACGTACACACACACGCATACACACATACACACACACACACACTACACACACACAGACACACAGATACACACACGCATACACACACATACACACAGACACACACAAACACACACACACACACACACTACACGTACACTACACACACACACACATACACACACACGTATACACACACACACATTTTTTTTCTTATTTTCTGTTTTCTATATATAATGTTTAGATGAATTAGAACTATCTAGTTTATTTTTAGAATGTTAGAAATGTTATCATCGATGAATTAGAAATATGTTAATGTTTAGTTTGAACTAGTGAATTAATATATAGAACGAACTAGTTTATTTTTAGTAAATGCTTAGTTGAACTAGTTGAATTAATATATAGAATTAGTTTATTTTTAGTAAATGCTTACTTTGAACTAGTTGAATTAATATAACTAGTTTATTTTTAGTAAATATAATGCTTAGTTGAACTAGTTGAATTAATATATAGAACTAGTTTATTTTTAGAAAATGCTTAGTTGAACTTGTTGAATTAATATATAGAACTAGTTTATTTTTAGTAAATGCTTAGTTGAACTTGTTGAATTAATATATAGAACTAGTTTATTTTTAGTAAATGCTTAGTTGAACTAGTTGAATTAATATATAGAACTAGTTTATTTTTAGTAAATGCTTACTTTGAACTAGTTGAATTAATATAACTAGTTTATTTTTAGTAAATGTTTAGTTGAACTAGTTGAATTAATATATAGAACTAGTTTATTTTTAGTAAATGCTTACTTTGAACTAGTTGAATTAATATAACTAGTTTATTTTTAGTAAATGTTTAGTTGAACTAGTTGAATTAATATATAGAACTAGTTTATTTTTAGTAAATGCTTACTTTGAACTAGTTGAATTAATATAACTAGTTTATTTTTAGTAAATGTTTAGTTGAACTAGTTGAATTAATATATAGATCTAGTTTATTTTTAGTAAATGCTTACTTTGAACTAGTTGAATTAATATAACTAGTTTATTTTTAGTAAATGTTTAGTTGAACTAGTTGAATTAATATATAGAACTAGTTTATTTTTAGTAAATGCTTAGTTGAACTAATTGAATTAATATAACTAGTTTATTTTTAGTAAATGCGTAGTTGAATTAATAGAAGTAGTTGAAATAATTGAATTAGTAAGTGTTTAATGTTTCGCCTAATATGAACATAGGAAATGTCGTCTGACGATGGAAATTTTTTCATTATGTGCCAATACTGTGAAGACCAGCGCGGCCAGTGCGACAGAAATTTCCTTGTTGATGGTAGGCGATTCAGCATCAAGCTGGATGAGACTATCGAATTTGATACAGTAAGTCACAATGACAAGTCTGTTTTCGTAATTAAGCATGACTTATATATGCTTCATTTGCCTGATTTATAACTTTTAATTTTCACTATTCTACTAGCGCATCCCCTGCCATGCAAGAATTTTTGTCTTGGATAAGATAGGTTTCAAAGATATGGAAACTATGGAGGTAAAGAGAGCTTACCTGAAAACTGAGCATGATGGTTATACTTCCAACGTCAAAGTATACAATACACACACGTACACCTATTTTGAATGCAAAACTTGGCAAGCACTATGCAAGGCTTATGCATTTGAGCCTGGTATGGTTATCACCTTTGATATTCGTCCGGAAGATGATATTGAAGGTAATAGAGACATATGGGTCGATGTGCAGACGTCTCCAGTTCTACCATTATGTGAGTTCTTCTCAACTATATTTTTGTCTTTGATATTGCTTATTTCAAAAATAACTGACAACTAATTTCTATTGACAGCTTATCTCCATTCAACCAAACATGTCCGGCGCTTGGTAGACAGGACCTACTACTGTCCTGGAGCTGAACTAAACTGCGAGGAGATAAGTCATTATGTTTCATGGCTTGAGGATCTTCATACTGTCAAGACAAATTTTCTTCCTGCACTTAGAAATGTTAGTACTCAAAACGTGCAACCAATAGTGATGGTATTGAACTATGGTCACATCTATTTAGGAATGATGGTAAGATATTTAATATTTGTCCTCAGTGCATATTTTGCATACATATTTTTTTTGCTAAACTTTCATTGCTAAGTATATTAATTAAGTACTATACGATGTTCTTCAATAGGGACTCCCGATGACAGTTGTGCCTCAGGGGATCGAGACTAAAGGTCAGATGTCAATTGTTAGCTTACGGCCAAGATATCCTGCATTGCACATGAATGCATTCAGGATTTCTAGAAGCGATGAATGCTTAATAGTGAAAGATTGGAGGAAAATTGTTAATGATCGCAGAGAAGTACTAGGGGGCAGCAATGAGAAGCGCAGCCCACGATTAGGAGACAAGTTCATCGGCATGCTCCAGTATGATCAATCAGGAGATCAATACATGTTCTATGCTATTTTACCAGAGAGAGAGTAGCTAGCAGGAGTGATTCAGCTAGTTCTTCATGCTGCTCTTAATTAGTACTTGTCCTTTCATGTCTGTGTTCTTCGTTCTGAACTTAAGTGATTTGCTTTTGTGGTGTTATATATGAACGCTTATAATATCATGACAATCATGTTGAACTCGATGATTGGTTTTACTAGAAATTCTATTTATATATATATATATATATATATATATATATATATATATATATATATATATATATATATATATATATATATATATATATATATATGCATAACGTGTACAATGTGTAGTATCGTAAAATACCAGCAAACGAAAAAGAATTACAATGGAAACACAAAATTAGATAAAAAGAAATCATAAAACTAAAAACCCACCAAACCTTATAGTATCGGTTGGTGTTACCAACCGGTACTAAAGGGCTCCAGGCCCCCGGAGCTGGCTCGTGCCACGTGGTTGCCCTTTAGCACCGGTTCGTGCTGAACCAGTACTAAAGGGGGGGGGGGGCTTTAGTGACCACAATTTAGTGCCAGTTATGTAACCGGCACTAAAGGGCCTTACGAACCGGTGCTATTGCCCGGTTCTGCACTAGTGCTGGTAAAGGAGACCGTCCCTTATATATTAGAGCATACCATGGGTGCTACGACCCTTTGTCATATCCACTGTTCTTCCCACGTGGGGAGATCGGTTGGAATCGTTGGATGCCATATATTGAGTTAGTCGATGACACAAACCAAGTTTCAGTGGATGAATTTGCACAATAGAACCCAGCCTATGGTTTTCCTTCAGGTATGATGTTCAAAATTGGTATATATCATATTATTTAAATTAAAACTTATGCAGTCATCAATCTTTCAGATGATAACGTGATTAGAGAACAAATTGGTCATAAAGCACAACATGAAGAGCAACCCACTGATTTACCTGAAGGTATAGGTCGTCATTACTACTTCTATTATTCTCTAAATTAAAACTTATGCAGTCATCCATCTTTCAGATGATAACATGCTTAGAGAACAAGTTGGTCATCACACACAGCATGAAGACCAACCCACTGATTTACCCAAAGGTATAGGTCGTCATTACTACTTTTATTGTTCTTTAAATTAAAACTTATAGTCATCCATATTTCAGATGATAACATGATTAGAGAACAAGTTGGTCATAAGGCACAGCATGAAGACCCACCCACTGATTTACTTGATGGTATAGGTCGTCATTACTACTTTTATTATTCTTACTTATGGTTCTACCTACCATAACAATTTTTATGTTGTTAACCAATTATTAGGTGACGACGATGATAACCCGGATGAGGATTTTGGTGACGATGAGATCAATCCAACAAAATCAAGGAAATTTGTTAGCGCAAGAGAGTACTATTGCTTCAAGCTGTGTGTCCGGAAGAAGCTTTTTAACATCATCTTGTTCGGGGGGCGCCTTTTCCAACAGTGGGCTGTTGACATGTACATCAAGATTGAGACAATGAGGCTTGACTGGTATTCAAAGCCAGCAAATCAAAAGGTTATACGCGCTGACCTGTACCAGGTAACGTGCTTCTATTTATCACAAAATTTACATTATAGATGCCTCACTCTTTGCTTGAACCTTTATACTAATTGGAGTGAAATATTGTTTTATTATAGGGTCTTGTTGACACCGTCGTTGCTGGCGAGTCACGCGGTGCTCGGATTGGCAAGAGAATCGTGCTTCCATGTACATTTCCTGGTGGTGACCGTGACATGCAGCGCAGGTTTCTGGATGCGATGGCAATAGTTCAACGTTGGGGTAAACCGGATTATTTTGTCACGATGACATGCAATCCCTACTGGGAGGAGATAACGCAGGAATTGTTTCCTGGACAGCTACCACAAGACCGCCCAGACCTTGTGGCAAGAGTATACAGAGCTAAGCAACGAAATATGATGGACTTACTAACTAAGGGTAAGCATTTCGGAGAAGTCGCAGCTTATGTACATGTCACAGAGTTTCAGAAGCGAGGTCTCCCGCATGAGCATATACTTCTAATCATGAAAGCAAAAAGCAAGTTAAGGACCCTAGATGACTATGATCGGGTGATATCTGCAGAGATACCCGACAAAAAGAAATATCCTGTCCTCCATGATCTGGTAGTCAAACACATGTTGCACGGCCCATGTGGTGCACTCCAGAAAAGTTGCCCTTGCATGATACATGGACAATGTCGATTTCATTACCCGCGAGATTTCTGTGATGCTACATTACAAGGGAAAGACTCATATCCCATCTATAGAAGGCGGGACGACGGGGTTCGAGTAAGGATCAGAGGAGCAGATTTGGACAATAGATGGGTGGTCCCTTACAACCCCTTTCTGCTTATGAAATACAACTGTCACATAAATGTCGAAGCATGCTCGAGCATCAAGGCAGTCAAGTACTTATTCAAGTACATCTACAAAGGGCATGATAAGGCATCATTTGCATGCGAGCATGATATTATCAATGATGGGGGAATCATTAATGAAATTCGTCAATACAGGGATGCACGCTATATATCTCCTCCAGAAGCTATTTACAGGATTTTTGGGTTTAAAATGTTTGGTGTTAGTCCATCTGTGTTACAGCTGCAACTTCATTTGCCAAACATGCACACAGTCGCACTTAAGGGTTATGAAAATCTGGAAGATGTTGTCGCTCGCCCAACTTCTTCCAAATCCATGCTTACCGAGTACTTTGAGATGAACAAGAAGTATCCAGCGGCACGAAAATGGCTGTACAGAGAGTTCCCAGAACATTATAGGTGGATTGCCGCTAATAAAAAGTGGCAAATGAGAAGAAGTAAGAGATCACAGATTGGAAGACTGGTGTATGCACACCCTGCTGAAGGAGAGAGGTACTACTTGCCGGTGCTCCTAAGTCATGTCCGAGGTGCCACTTCATTTGATGATTTAAAAACAGTAAATGGCAAGCTGTGCACTTCCTTCAGAGTGGCATGTGAGCACTTAGGCCAAATTGAGCATGACAGGACACTGGATGATTGCATGACGGAGGCAACAACATTTCAAATGCCTTCTGCTCTTAGACGGTTGTTTGCGACTATACTGGTATTCTGTGAGGCAACACAAATCCGTCAATTGTGGGACAAACATCTACCATCGATGGTTGAAGATTACCGCCGCACTGAGTCGAACGAGGCAACACTTGAGCAGATGGTCCTTAGAGATGTCAGGAATCTGGTGCAATCCATGGGTAAGGATATTAAAATGTATGGACTTCCAGATCTGGTTGACACAGATGGTTCTTCTGATGCCGAGTATAGAGAGGTAACAGAGGAGAGACAAGTTAGAGTTGACCAAGAGCATCTAGATCTATTTAGCTGTTTGAACAGTGAACAACTGGATGGTTTCAACGACATAATGGATCATGTGACGAACCAAAAAAGCCAGATATTTTTTGTTGATGGTCCAGGAGGCACTGGGAAGACGTACCTGTACAAGGCATTGCTTGCGAAGGTCCGTTCGATGGGCCTAATAGCGATCCCAACTGCTACATCAGGTATAGCAGCGTCAATAATGCTTGGAGGCCGGACTGCCCACTCCAGGTTCAAAATTCCAATCAAGCTCACTGACAACAGCATGTGTGGTTTCACAAAGTAGAGTGGTACGGCAGAGTTGCTTAAACAGGCGTCCTTGCTAATTTGGGATGAAGTTGCTATGACAAAGCGTCAAGCAGTTGAGACGCTTGACAGATCGCTACAAGATATAATGGAATGTCCTCTGCCGTTTGGTGGAAAGGTTGTTGTCTTTGGTGGGGATTTTAGGCAGGTCCTCCCTGTTGTTACACGAGGGACAAGAGCACAGATCACGGATGCTGCACTGTTGAGATCCTATCTGTGGGATAAGATCCGCAAGATACGCCTCACGCACAATATGCGGGCACAGGCCGACCCTTGGTTCTCCGAATACCTCTTAAGGATTGGCAATGGAACGGGAGAAACTATTGGTGACAACTATGTGCGTCTGCCCAAAGACATTGTGATTTGTTATACTGAGGACGAAGAACCTATTAACAAGCTCATCGAAGATGTCTTCCCATCCCTGCACACCAATGCTAGGTCGAGGGAGTACATGAGCAAACGTGCAATTCTCTCGACCAAAAACGAGCATGTGGATGACCTGAATGACAAGATGATCTCTAGGTTTCCGGGAGAAGAAAAGGTATACCATAGCTTTGACTCTATCGAGGATGACTTCCAGAATAATTACACGATTGATTTTCTGAACTCCATCACACCAAATGGCTTGCCCCCCCATGTATTGAGAGTAAAAATCAACTGCCCGGTCATTTTGCTACGGAACCTCGACCCTCATAATGGCTTGTGTAATGGAACACGGCTTATGATCAGAGCCTTCCAGGATAATGCAATCGATGCGGAGATTGTTGGTGGCCAGCATGCTGGAAAGAGGGTGTTCATACCTAGGATCCCTATGTCGCCATCGGAGGACACCTCACTTCCCTTCAATCTTAAGAGAAAACAATTCCCCATCCGCGAGAGTTTTGCGAGGACCATTAACAAGGCACAGGGTCAAACCATCCCGAATGTCGGTATTTACCTTCCCGAACCTGTTTTCTCACATGGCCAGCTATATGTTGCATTGTCAAGGGGTGTGTCAAGAAAGACGACACGAATTTTAGCCAAGCCTAACAAGGAGGTTGATAAATCTGGGAAGAGCACCAAAAACATTGTCTATAGAGATGTTTTAGAGGGGTGAGGCTGGTACGATCTTTCGTGTATTCTTTGCACCTTTGCTTTTGTATCTATATAACTAATTCTCGACCTAACACTTTTCTTTCCTTTTATTTTCAGGTCTTGTTAGGGACAAAGTGTGAAGCTTCCTTTACTTTGCGGTGGAGATGAATGATACAATAAACCAGGCGCCAGATTAGCCATATTAGGGAATAGTCTATGTTGTATTATGTGCTATCTAAATATACTGTAGCGTTCTGTTCTGTTGAAGATGTTCTCGAACGCCAAAGTGTCCTGCAGTCTTTGAACCCCTTTCATTTTCTTTCATGTAAAGTTTTTTGGAAGATGTCTCCGGCTGTTGAGTAACTTAACTTATGTTAGCTATGTCATATAACTGCAAGAGTCTATGAGATTTGCAGAATGTAGTGAAGTTGAGAGGCATTATTACTACTGTATGAACATACGTCGTTTCTGAATCTGTGGTACATGAGCTCACATGCTTTCTTTTTTCAGAAAGACAATAGAATATTATATAGCTTTAGGTTCGCTTCAGTGTTTACCTGAAAACTGGGGACAGCAACAGGCGCAGAATCGATTATGGAACCCTTAATCTCCTGCACTGCTGAAGGATCTTGCCGCTGCAAATTGACATCAGGATAACCACGCATTACTAAACACTGAGTCGAAAAAACAGACAGTAGAATAGGTACAAGATCGTTCCAAGCAAAGCAATCTTTACCAACAGGATCCCCTTGACTTGCCATACAGACTTGACACTGTCTCACATTCTTGGAACGACTTAAAGCACTTCCCTGGCCCCTCCTATCAAGCACGGCTGCTGAGCGTACATTAACTAGCTGGCAAGACAAATGATACAAGAATTATTTTTCTATACAGAGAGGTAAACTTTATGTATATAAAAAAAGGTAAGAGAAAGCACACAAAAGTATCGATGAAACGTTCCGATGAGCTGAACCAAATAATTCTGTATAAAAATGTATTAAAAAATAACTCCTTTAATTCTGTATGTGCGGGGTATAAAAAAACAAAAAAAACATTGGGCCTGAGATAAACGAGGAAAGCGTGGGGCCTGAGATACTCTTGCTCCTCAATGAGTACTCATGCAGGTCAGCCCTGCAAATACCACCGAGGTAGTTCAGTTAACCCAGGTGTGGTATATGGATGATGGTTTCTTTCATATAATAAATTATGTATGAAGTTTTTCCAGACCAGGCTATATTACTAGCATGCAAGAAATATTGAAAAATGATTACATTAATTCTGTATATGCGTCGAGTATAAAAAAGCAAAAAAAATGGGCCTGAGATAAATCAAAGGAAAGGTGTCGGCCCTGAGATAACGACCACGATTCCTTTCCTCCTCACGCTATGGAAATCCTTCCCGTGATTTCCGCCTTACATATTGCCTACAACTAACGATCTCTCGATCAGGAGCACAAAGAACCAACAGGTTTTGCACCGTAGGGTTTTCTTCCACCTCTCCATCCTCTCTCCCAAGCCGCATCCTCACACCCCTCCACCGCGTGACTCTCCAGCCTGCCGTACACATCTCTCCGTGGTGAACTACCATCTTCCTCCATGTCTGCGTCGCAATCCCTAGTGAGCTCTGCGGATCAATCTGCCATCATCGTGGTAATGATATCTCTCTGTGATTACACAATATTCACGATTTCACATCTAGAAGGCAATATGGTCACTAGAGGGGATCCAACAAAGTGAATCAACATGCTTTGTTTGCCCCCGCAAAATTACCAAGATGCTCTGTGTGTCTAAGGAAATTCTTATTACTGCATCCACCTGATTACTTGAGAGAATAGTCACCCAAGTGACTCTCAAAAAGTTGACTGGATAATAAAACAAACAAATACATATTGAAATTTAATTGGAAAGAATGTCCTCATACCACTATGTTAAGAACATATGCAGATATGTGCATCTATGTGTGATGTAGAAATAAGAATGAGACTACTGTTAACTGCGTGCTAATAATAAATGCTTGGGTTTTGAGGAAAACACCAATAAGGAAGCCAAGGAAGAGGATATGAACCACGAGTCAACAAAGGCATCACAAGATCAAGAAATCATGGATGATACGGAAAATATGCAGATTGATCAGGTGCTACCCTAAGACAAGCATACAAACCCCGATGCAACAAAGGCGCTTTTTATTTTCACATGTCATTATTATTCTTATTCTGGCAGGACGAAATAATATGTATTTTGTACTAGATTATCATACATACAATTCTTTACTCACATGAATAATATCTTCTCTTTTGTAAGTACTGGATAATATTGTATTATTGTGTGTTCCAGTTACTAAGTGAGGGAGAACCAAATGGAATAGCCAACCAAGATGAATATCTTCTCTTTTATAAATACTGGATAATATTGTATTTTTGTGTGTTCCAGTTACTAAGTGAGGGAGAATCAAATGGAATAGCCAACAAAGATGAAGTGGAGAAAAATAAGAGCACGCAGTCCACTGATTCCGAGGTGACAAAGACATCTATTCCTTTCCAACTATATGTCCCAAATAGTTCTAACTATAATTATATAAATTCCTGCATACGTATTATTCTTTGTCACCTCGCTCTCAGGAATTAACCTTCAACAAAACAAGTGAAGAAATGCAGCCAGATCAGGATGAGCAATTAGCACAAACATTCGGCACCAAGGGGACATAAACTATAGGGGACAATCTGGCAGATTCAACTGGAATAGCCGACAAAGATGGAGTGGAGAAAAATGAAAGCACACAGTCCACTAATTCCGAGGTGACAGAGGCGTCTTTTCTTTTCCAACTATGTCCCAAATAGTTATAATTCTAATTATATCCTGCATACGGATTATGTTCTGTAATGTTCCTCTCAGGAATAAACCTTAAACGAAACAAGTAAACAAATGCAGCCAGCTCATGAAGACAAATTAGCACAAACATTCGGCACCGAAGGGGCAGAAACTATAGGGGGCAAGCCGGCAGAATCAAATGGAATAGCCAACAAAGATGAAGTGGAGAATGAGAAGAGCACGCAGGACACTGATTCCGAAGTCTCCGAAGTGACACAGGCATCTTCTCCAAATATGTCCCAGATAGTTCTAGTTCTTAATTATATTATTAATCCTTTATTAATCCTGCATACGGATCATTCTTTGTAACGTTGCTCCCAGGAATTAATCGACAACAAAACAAGTGAACAAATGGATGCCCCTAAGGATGAAGAATTTGAACAAACGTCCGGCAGGGAAGGGGCAGAAATTATAGTACACAAGCTAGCAATGCCTGTGCAGACAGGGAAGCCTGTCCGACTGCGTAACAAACCTAAGAAGGCACAAGACTACGTGGTCGCTCGAGAAGGCACGGACAAATCCTTTTATGCCCTGCTTTTGCTAAATTTATTTTTGTGGTCATCATTAATAAATTTTGTTACTTACATCATGATATATTATGTCTGTTTTTGCTACATTTAATTTCTATGCCCTGCTTTTGCTACATTTATTTTCTTTCTTATTACTAAATGTTGTTACTTACATCATGATAGATTACGTCTGCACCGGCGATGATTGGTCCGTGATTGAAAATATCATGTCTGAACCAAACGATAAAAGAAATTTAGTGAGCATCAACGACTCACATCTCAAAAGATGACACTTAGAACGTCTATTACTCCCCGAAGAATTTCTTGGCGACGAAGTAAGTATATATAGACAAGACGATGCTATTTTAACATGAGTTTTTATTCTCTCCTTTAACCAAGGTGTGCACTTAATATTGCAGATCATAGACGCATACATACATTGCATTAGGGCTAAAGAGCATCTACAGATGAGGTCAGGTGGAAGTGTGTTCTTAGAAAATGCATGCATCTCTAAGATGATAAAGGAATTTAGCTCTATACGGGATGACGCACCAAGGTGGGTATTAAATAGAGCTAAAACATATTTAGAAAATGATATGGTGAGTCTCAGTTCCATACATATTACTATGAATTCAATCAAGGACGAATGTTTGTATATGGGACCTAAACTAACAAAAACTCTATTTTCAGATATTCCTTCTAGTTAACATTGAACACTTCCATTGGTACCTAGCAGTTATAAATACAGGGCAGTGATGCATCCAGGTGCTCGACTCGCTGGGCCCAGGAATGAGCCGCAAAGACCTCACCGCTATGGTTAGTCATTAGTCCCACTACACCATCTTTTGATAAGACAATTTCTGGGCTTGTTCGGTTGTGATGCTAATACTTTGTCATTTATTCATTCAATAGCTCAAAGGACTAGAAAATGTATTCGAATATGCATCGCTTCAAATGGAACTAAATACTGATAAGTGGAAAGACTTAAACATCTCAGCATGGCCAAGAGAAGAGTATATTAAGAGCACACGGCAAAGAGATTGGTATACCTTCTAACTCAAAGGCTCAAAGTAATCGACATTATTTGTATTTTTTGTACTTCCCCATTAGTTGCATCACAAAAGAAGTTTATGCACAACAAGAATAAAGCATGGATATGTCAAAGTATAAGAGCTGAAAGTATACACATATGCACCGATTTGACGGGGCCAGCAGGCGGCGGGGTCGGAGAGACTAACCTGGACCTAGAGGAGCGACGAGAAGCATAGGGAGGGTCCCGAGCACAGCACACGGAGGTCATCGTGGTGATCCTAATCAAGATGGAGGTCGCCAGCAGCAACTGCTCCTGCTCCTGACCGAAACGGACAGGGTAATCAAGATGGGGTCGGAGAGCAGAGCATCCCGATCGAGGGGAGAAGAACAGTCGGAACCGGACCTTCATGGCGTCCCGAGCAGGGTGGAGGGGGAGTGAAGTTCCTGCCGCGGCAAGTGCATCAGCACGAGCGAACCCTGGCGTCATTGGCGAGCATGCCCAGCTCTAGCGCCCCGCCGTCGCCACAAGGAGGGAGGGCCCCGGCATCGCCGGCGAGCATGCCCGGCTCGAGCGCAACGCCGTCTCCAGGAGGAGGGAGGGCCACGGCGTCGCCGGCGAGCATGCCCGGCTCGAGCGCCCCGCCGTCGCCAGGAGGAAGGAGGGTCACAGCGGCACCGGATAGGAAGAAGGGGCGGGCAGAGTAGGGGCGCTCGCGTCCGCCGATGGTGCTGTCGAAGGGGGAGCGCGGGGCAAAGCAGGGGCCTGCGCGTTCGCCGGCGTTGCTGACGAAGGAGTGGTGCGGCCAGCAGAGAGCTCCGGCGGCTGTGGATGGGGATCGGGAAGGGGAGGGGCGGCCCGCTGTGGATTTGGAGGACTGAGTGAAGAATGGGGAAAAGATAACCGTGAGGGGAGGGGGCGGTGGAAGGTTGACTCAGTTTTTTTTAATCTCTACTAAGCCAGTGACCCATTGATAGAGGCAAAGGTGTCCCGTCTTTCGATGAGATGATGGATATCGCTTTGGTGGAAGTTGACTTTGACGATCCGACTACGAACATGCGAGGACGTCGCGCCTTAGCAATCGCTAAACCAATTCCGAGAGGTTATTGACCACGCCGGAGCACGATCAACCTGACCACGAGGGTCTGTTTCCTGCGAGCAAATGAAGAACAAGCAAGAAACTGAGATTGCAATCTGGATATTGCGAATTTAAGATGAAAGCTTTATTGATCAAGGTGGGGTTCTGTGACGCCTTTATCTGGTCGTTGAACACAAATGAAGTGCGCGAAGTTGCAACTATGGCGAACTTTAATCTAAACAAAACCCAAAGTCTAAACGGTGCTGTCGGTGTCAAAACCGGCGGATCTCGGGTAGGGGGTCCCGAACTGTGCGTCTAGGCGGATGGTAGCAGGAGACGAGGGACACGATGTTTTACCCAGGTTCGGGCCCTCTTGATGGAGGTAAAACCCTACGTCCTGCTTGATTAATATTGATGATATGGGTAGTACAAGAGTGGATCTACCACGAGATCAGGGAGGCTAAACCCTAGAAGCTAGCCTATGGTATGATTGTTGTAATAGATGTTGTGTCCTATGGACTAAAGCCCTCCGGTTTATATAGACACCGGAGAGGGCTAGGGTTACACAGAGTCGGTTACAATGGTAGGAGATCTACATATCCGTATCGCCAAGCTTGCCTTCCACACCAAGGAAAGTCCCATCCGGACACGGGACGAAGTCTTCAATCTTGTATCTTCATAGACTTGGAGTCCGGCGGACGATGATAGTCCGGCTGTCCGGACACCCCCTAGTCCAGGACTCCCTCAGTAGCCCCCGAACCAGGCTTCAATGACGATAAGTCCAGCGCGCATATAGTCTTCGGCGTTGCAAGGCGGGTTCTCCTCCAAATTCTGTGTGTTCGCCGAACAGTGTCCGGCTTCCTTATCAATGTTGCTCTTCTTGGCTTCCACGCCCAATAATGGCCATCTTCCATGCGTCGCATGAATGCGAAAAGCCAGGGTATCTTTTACGTTTTACCCCCTAGCTGCGCAAATAATCTGCCTATAAGAGAGGCAAGAATCTAGATCCAAATCGCACCATCCTCCTTCCGCGAGTACTCATCGGAGCGCTTCTGACCAAGAATCCATTCCACCATGGACCGTCGACGCGGCTCCTCCTCTCGCGCTCCCAGCCCTCTGCCAGGAGATTGGAGGAGATGCTCTGTTCCGCACAACGAGCTGGTGAAGCTCCAAGCGGAGGGATATCTACCTCCGGCCTTCATGGTTCCGGTTCGAGCCGGGCTGGCCACCTACAAAGGTGGGAAGCAAGCGAAGGCTACCCCAAGTCCCAACAAAGGGGAGCGGGTATGCTTCATCCCCTATCTGATAAGGGGGCTCGGATTTCCTGTACATCCGTTCCTCCGCGGGCTCCTGGAGTTCTACAGACTCCAGCTTCATCACCTCACGCCCGCCTCTATCCTGCATATTGCGGGTTACGTAGCTCTTTGCGAGCTATTCCTGGGCGTCGAGCCCCATTTCGCGCTGTGGAAGAGGTTGTTCTGCCTTGTACCCCGCTCTCACGAGGGGTCCATATATCAAGTGGGTGGCGCCGAAATATGGCGCATTACCGGGACCGGATATCCATCCGGAACCCCTAAGAAGGCGTCTGAAGACTGGCCTTCGGAATGGTTTTACATAGAAGACGCTCCGCTGCCGGACCCTGTTCGGATCGGCCTACCGGAGTTCAGTACCGCTCCTCTGAAGAAACGCCTTAGTTGGCGTCCGCGGAGCCCCCAACTGGAGGAAGACAAGAGCGTCCATTATCTGATGGGCCGGATAAGGTTACTGGCCCATTCCGGGTTGACCATGATTGGAGTCATGGCAACATGCATTATGCGGGGGGTGCATCCACTACAATATAGGGGCCACCCCATGTGGGATTTCAACGGGGAGGACGATGCCACCCGTCATGGCCGCAAAGGGCCGGATTCGGCCGAAGACCTGGTGAAGATCCTGTTCGGCCTGTACAAGGGGGAGAAGGAGGATTTCCTCCGGACGAACCCGTTGAATGGGTTCTCCATGAATAATCCCCGACCTTGGGTAAGCGAACACTCTGCGTGTCCAACCCATGCCTTTGAAGCTTAAGTTTCTTATATTGTGTTTTTTGACGCAGGAGCTGCGTCGGGTCGTGGAGGACATGCTAAGTCCAGCTCCACAACCCGAGGATCCGGAGAGATCCCGGGATCCGGCCTCCAAAGAGGATCCGGACATAAAGGTGGAACTGATCGACGGGGTGTTCCACCAGCTCAGCATGGATAATGCTTTAGTCGCCATTACGGCTGACTACCCCGGACTATATCCGGCTTCCCGGGTGATTGTGACCGAAGTCCTGACACCGTTATTCCTTCCTTGGGAAGCCGAGCCTGCGGCGGCTGACCAACAAAGGCCAGTCCGGACCAGTAGGCGGAAGAGGAGCGCGGCGCAGATTGAAACATCGCCGCAAAGGTATAGCTCACAGTTCATTGTTTGGAGCAACGTTCCTAGGAAGCGTTTGAGTGCTCATGGCTTTTGTAGGAGAAAAAGCGCCCGCCGGACTGCGGGCGTGGAGGTTGTCAATCCAACCTCCACCAGCTAGGCTCCAACACCTGGTCTGGAGGGGGAGGCGAGCGCAAGGCACGAGCCGGGCACTCCTCCAACGGAGGATGCCGATAGACTGTCCACCACCAAGTCTGAGGTGGAGAGCGCCATGAACCATAGGCACCACCGGACAGTATTTCGTGACGCGTGCTTCTCCCCTGAGGTGTTGAATGCCTTTAACGCGGGGGACGTGCACCTCCGTGCTGCTCAAGATGGTTTTACCAGAGCCACGACGCAGTATGTAAAAGACATACGGGTAAGAGAATTTAATAGTTATATATGCCAGTAGCCCCCGAGACTTAAAGTAGTTATATTAACTGATTTAAGGATCATTTGAAACACAGGATCTTACCGAGAAGAATACCCAACTGTCTCAGGAGCTGCAAGAGTGCAAGGCCCAACTTGAGGCCGCACTTGCTGCCGCAGGAGGAAACATAGAGACCCCTCCTGGTAACACATTATTTTAATAATATAAGCGCTGTGCGGCGTGCGCGCAAGTCTAATAATGATGTTGCAGGTGCTGCCGGACAAGATCCGGACAGGCAAGAACTATTGCGCCAGCTGAAGGCCGGCGAGAGGGTGCTAAATAGAGTGCAGCAAGAAAGGAACAAGCTCCAAGATGCCCACGCCCAGCTTGGAGAAGAGCTGAAAGGCGTTCGGGCCGAGCTGTCCGGCTCCGTTAAGGAGAATCAGCGGCTTCGTCGCGGCATTTATAGTAAGTGCTTGAGCGAACTCCTTTGAAAAGAAGAGTTCGGCAAGGAAGTCAATTGACAAGATATGTCTATAGGTATACTCACAGGTTGTCCTGCGGAGGAGATGCCCGTATCGACGGGTGATCAACTTCCAGAGCTGTTGCAGCTGCTCGAACGAGTTCGACAGGCAATGAGCGGCGTCGTCCAGGCTTTATGGCCAGCCCTCTCCCTACCCGAAGGCCTTGGCGAGCTTGTGGAGAAGCTTCAGGGAGTGCGGCAACGCTTCCGTTTATGGAAGATTTCGGCCTACCGTCAAGGTGCCAGGGAGGCCTGGGCCATGGTGAAGACGCGGTACAAGAAGGTGGATCCCAACCATATGGCCGAGGTCGGACCTATGGGGCCCGACGGGAAGGAGATCCCTGTGAGTTTAGTATACGGCCAAGTAGAGTTGGCCGCTAAATTTTCCCAACGGGACTGTAAATTGGACAGCCTGTTAGACGGGATTGAGGAGGAATACAGTCAGTCAATGTGACAATGTATTTTAAAATGACATGTAAAATGCCTTCTAGCCGGATTGTAGATCGTTTGTCTTTGCCGACCTTTTCGCTTCAGCCTCGGGACCCTAGAGTCCGGAGTGTGTCCGAATACCTTCTCAGTTAAAAACAACCGGGGCATGCATGGAGACCAGGCGTAGGGGTCATTAGTGCTTTATCAGACAAGTGCCCAACTAGTTATATTATATTACATGGTTAGTAAGAAACATCTTCCAGGGAGAATAGTTCCGTTAAGGGTTCCTTTCCCTGGGAGGCATGCCCTAAAGTGCATGTCCGAACTGCGAAAAGAGTAGAAAAACATCTGGGGCAGATAAATAAGTAGGTAAAACATCATCTTTCAAGTCACCGACCGAATATTCCCTTAGGAACGCAAGCTTTCGGCTTCACCCAGTCTGAGGTACACATCCGGCTGACCCGGCAGTAACAATCATAGAGGTGCTCCCTTTACCTCCTAGCCAAACAATCGGGAACGTAGGGGTAAGCACAGGAGCCAGGCAATCCAGCTTGGCCAAAACTTAAGTCATATCGATGCATATAATGGTGAATAAAAGGTACACGTGGAAGCTTGACACATGTGCTGGGCATGAAGCCCTTATAATTAAGCTTCTGGTAAAGAAGCCCCCAGGTATAATGAGTGCGGATGGCACATCAAGTGTATGCGAACAATGCGCAAGTAGGCCCTTAAGGGCTTTTTAGTAAAAGGGTTAAGAGAAGAAAGAGAAACAAAAGACAGCTGAAGTGTAAAAATTTGAACGTGGGAAGGGGACGAACTCTTAGTCCGGCGCTAGGCATAGAATCTTCGGAGGCGGGCTGCGTTCCATGGGTTCGGCTCGAGTCGGTTGTCCGACGCATTTCGTAGACGGTACGCTCCGCCGTCAGGACTTGATCGATAGTGAAGGGGCCCTCCCATTTGGGCTTGAGCTTGTCCTTTTTCTTGTCCGGCAAGCGTAGAACTAGTTCGCCAACGTTGTAAGTCTTGGCCCGTACTTCTCTGCTTTGATATCTTCGAGCCTGCTGCTGATAGAATGCGGAACAAGCCTTGGCGACGTCACGTTCTTCCTCCAATGCGTCCAAGCTGTCCTGCCAATCCAGCTCGGCTTCTCTTTCTTCGTACATGCGCACTCGAGGTGAGTCATGAATGATGTCGCAGGGCAGAACTGCCTCTGCGCCGTATACCATAAAAAATGGTGTGAATCTGGTAGTACGGTTGGGCGTTGTCCGCAGCCCCCAGAGTACGGAGTCGAGCTCCTCTACCCAGTGCGTGTCAGATTTCATAAGTGACCGCACTAGTCTGGGTTTGATGCCGCTCATTATTAGACCATTTGCTCGTTCCACTTGACCGTTGGTTTGAGTGTGATAGACTGAAGCGTAATCGAGCTTAATGCCCATATTTTTGCACCATGATTTAACCTCGCCGGCCGTAAAATTCGTGCCGTTATTGATGATGATGCTATGGGGGACACCAAAATGGTGTACTACCCCGGAGATAAAGTCTATCACTGGTCCGGACTCTGCCGTTTTGACTGGCTTGGCCTCTATCCGTTTGGTGAATTTGTCCAACATGACCAATAGGTACCTTTGCTTATGGGTTCCTCCTTTAAGGGGTCCAACCATGTCAAGCCCCCAGACCACGAACGGCCAGGTAATGGGTATAGTTTTGAGGGCGGTGGGTGGCATATGGCTCTGGTTAGCAAAGAGCTGACAACCGACGCATCTTTGGACTAAGTCTTGAGCATCTGCCCGGGCCGTCGGCCAATAAAATCCTGTATGGAATGCCTTTCCTACAAGGGCCCGAGCTGCGGCGTGGTGTCCGCCTAGTCCGGCATGAATTTTAGCCAGAAGGTTTCGCCCTTCCTCTTCGGAGATACACCTTTGAAGGACTCCGGTTGTGCTTTTCTTATAAAGTTCTCCCTCATGGACCTTGTAGGCTTTAGATCGCCGGACAATGCAGCGGGCCTCATTTTGGTCTTCGGGAAGTTCCTGCCTAAGCAAGTAGGCTACGAATGGTTCTGTCCATGGGGCAATTACTGCCATTATGTCGTGGGCTGAAGGTGTTATGTCATCGGCTGAATCGCCGGTTGTGTCAGATTGCTCTGCGTCGGTTGGTGCGGCTGTTTCCGGTTTGTTATTTCCGGACTCCTCTTTCCATAGTACGGATGGCTTAAGGAGCTGTTCCAGGAAGATGTTTGGAGGGACAGCGTTACGTTTTGCGCCGATGGGTGCCAGTACGTCGGCTGCTTGGTTATTATCCCGGGCTACGTGATGGAATTCAAGTCCTTCAAACCGAGCTAACATTTTTAGGACAGCATTGCAATATGCTGCCATTTTCGGATCCTTGGCGTCAAAGTCTCCATTTATTTGGGATATTGCGAGGTTTGAATCCCAGCGCACCTCTAGGCGTTGAATGCCCATGGAGATTGCCATCCGGAGACCATGTAAAAGGGCCTCGTATTCGGCTGCGTTGTTGGAGTCCGTGTACATTATCTGAAGTATGTATTGGACTGTGTCCCCGGTCGGGGACGTCAATACGACGCCAGCCCCCAATCCGGCCAACATTTTAGAGCCGTCAAAGTGCATAATCCAATTGGAGTATGCGCCGTACTCTTTAGGGAGTTCGGCTTCGGTCCATTCAGCGACAAAGTCAGCCAAAACTTGTGACTTTATAGCTCGCCGAGGTTTGTAAGTTATATCGAATGGTAAGAGCTCAATGGCCCATTTTGCAATCATGCCCGTCGCATCGCGGTTGTTTATAATGTCGTTGAGTGGTACTTCAGAGGCCACTGTTATCGAACACTCTTGAAAGTAGTGTCGGAGCTTCCGGGATGCCATGAACACCGCATACGCTATCTTTTGATACTGCGGGTAATGGGACTTGCAGGGGGTTAACACAGTGGATACGTAGTACACTAGTTTTTGAAGAGGGAATTTATGCCCTTCTGTCTCTCGTTCGACGACGAGTACCGCGCTTACAACTTGATATGTTGCTGCGATGTATAACAACATTGGTTCGCCCAGGTTGGGCGCAGCCAGGACCGGATTTGTTGCTAATATGGCTTTTATTTCTTCGAGTCCGGCAGTGGCAGCATCCGTCCACTCGAAGTGTTCGGTGCGCCTAAGGAGGTGATAGAGGGGCAATGCCTTTTCTACTAGACGAGAGATAAAGCGGCTTAGAGCCGCCACGCATCCAGTCAATTTTTGTATTTGCTTGAGGTCTTTTGGGATATCCAGCTGTGACAGAGCTCGGATCTTGGCTGGATTTGCTTCAATTCCTCTACCGGATACAATGAAGCCGAGTAGCTTTCCGGCTGGTACGCCGAAAATGCATTTTTCCGGATTCAGCTTGATGTCATATGCTCTGAGGTTGTCGAATGTGAGCCTCAAGTCGTCTACTAGAGTTTCGACGTGTTTGGTTTTGACGACTACGTCGTCTACGTATGCCTCTACTGTTTTGCCGATCTGGGTGGCCCGACATGTTTGAATCATGCGCTGATATGTTGCGCCGGCGTTTTTAAGTCCGAAGGGCATCATGTTGAAGCAGAATGGTCCATATGGAGTGATGAATGCCGTTGCGGCTTGGTCCGCTTCCGCCATCTTGATTTGATGGTAACCGGAGTATGTGTCAAGGAAGCACAATGAATCGTGTCCTGCAGTAGCATCGATTATCTGGTCGATGCGGGGGAGGGGGAAGGGATCCTTTGGGCAGGCCTTGTTGAGGTCTTTAAAATCGACGCATAGGCGCCAGGATTTGTCCTTCTTTGGTACCATTACCAGGTTTGCTAGCCAACCCGGATGTTTGATATCTCTGATGAATCCGGCTTCCAATAGTTTGGCTAGCTCTTCTCCCATTGCCTGTCTTTTGGGTTCGGAAAATCGTCGAAGAGCCTGTTTGACTGGCTTGAATCCTTTTAGGATGTTTAGGCTGTGTTCTGCCAATCTGCGTGGGATTCCGGGCATATCCGAGGGGTGCCAGGCGAAAATATCCCAATTTTCCCGTAGGAATTCTCGCAGTGCGGCGACTACATTAGGGTTCAATTGTGCCCCGATGGAGGCCGTCTTTGTCGGGTCCGTTGGATGGACCTGGAATTTTACTATTTCGTCCGCTGGTTTAAAGGAGGTGGACTTGGATCTCTTATCGAGTATCACGTCGTCCCTATTCACTGTAGAGCGCAGCGCAGTGAGTTCTTCTGCCGCTAGGGCTTCGGATAGTGCCTCCAGGGCTAATGCGGCTGTCTTGTTTTCGGCGCGGAGTGCTATGTCTGGATCACTAACGAGAGTGATTATTCCACCGGGCCCAGGCATTTTGAGCTTCATGTACCCGTAATAGGGTACGGCTTGAAAAATTGTGAATGCCTCTCGTCCTAATATAGCGTGATATCCGCTGTTGAACGGGGCCACTTGGAACGTGACTTCTTCGGATCTGTAATTGTCTGGCGAGACGAACACCACATCGAGTGTGATTTTTCCGGTGCAGCGCGCTTCCCGGCTAGGGATTATTCCTCTGAAGGTTGTGCTGCTTCGCTCAATGCGGCTCCAGTCTATTTCCATTTTTTGAAGAGTTTCCTCGTAGATGAGGTTTAGTCCGCTGCCGCCATCCATGAGGACCTTTGTAAGTCGAAAGCCGTCCACTATTGGACTAAGTACCAGTGCAGCTGGTGCTCGGGCTGTTCGGAATTTAGGTTCGTCGCTGGCGTTGAAGGTGATGGCTGCGTCGCTCCATGGATTTGTTGTTGCTACTTGGTAGACTTCGGCGAGGCTGCGGATTGTTCGTTTCCGCATATTATTTGATGCGAAAGTCTCGAAGACTGTTGATACCGTACCGGTATTGTTGGAGTGGTTTTCCGGGGCTAGAAGCTCCTCGCCACTTTTGGCGACCTGCCGCAATATCCAACATGCTCGAAGGCTATGTGTAGGGACGGCGCCTTCTGTACTGTGAATTTTACAGGGTCCGCTAAGACATCCCTCCAGTACGGTTCCATGCCCCCTATGGGGTTTTTGCTTTTTGGTTTTTGTGTCTGGTGCCTGAGTCTAATGCACCCTTTTGTTACGGACTAAGGTTGTATTCGGGGCCGGATTGTCCCAAAACTTATTTTCGGTTTTCCGGAAACTCTCCATCGCACATTACTTTCGTACTATGGACGCCAGGTCGGCGAAGTGTGTAATTTCACGGCGGCTGACGGCGTTCAAGATTCCCTCGTCCGTGCAATTATTGCAAAAAATTGAGATTGCGTTTTCCTCTTGACAGTCCTTTATCCTATCCATAACCAGGAGGAATCTGGCCCAGTAGTGATGTACTATTTCAGCGGGCTCTTGCCGGATTAGAGATAGATCGCATATGTCTGAGCGGGTGGGTGGAATTAAGTCCGGAACCCTACCCATCTCAAGGCTCGAAGGCCGGGAAGTTTCCAAATTTGGAAGCTTGGATTGTGGGACGTTGTCCAACGAGTCCGGAACGATGCCTGACTTTAAGTTCAGTGCTCGATTGAAGTTTGTCCCTCCGCGGGAATCCGGCATGGAGGGTTCGGGAGCCCGGACATGACTAGTTTTCAATACAGGAGAAGAGTCGCCGCATTGTTCCTCTACCACTGCAACGTGGTGGGTGACCTGGGGAGAGTTAATCTCTCTCAGATCGGTTTTAAGCCCAATCTGATTGTAGTCTGTAGCGACTCCCAGGGTGGCGATGCGATCCAAGAGCTCGTTGACAGATGAGAGCTCTATTGGATCCAGCCGCTCGGCAAATTCCGAGCTGACGTGAAGATTGCTTTTGACGACTTGAGAAGTCATTGTCGAAGCGGTGGCCGGACAGGCGGTCATAAGAAAACCACCTAGCCGTATAGTTTGGCCGGCGGCCAAGGCTCCTTTGGCGAAAATACCGTCCTTGAAGACGGGAGGAGGCATCCTTCCTATCGGTGACGGCACAGAGGAACTCTCAATGAAAGCACCAATGTCGGTGTCAAAACCGGCGGATCTCGGGTAGGGGGTCCCGAACTGTGCGTCTAGGCGGATGGTAGCAGGAGACGAGGGACACGATGTTTTACCCAGGTTCGGGCCCTCTTGATGGAGGTAAAACCCTATGTCCTGCTTGATTAATAATGATGATATGGGTAGTACAAGAGTGGATCTACCACGAGATCAGGGAGGCTAAACCCTAGAAGCTAGCCTATGGTATGATTGTTGTAATGGATGTTGTGTCCTACGGACTAAAGCCCTCCGGTTTATATAGACACCGGAGAGGGCTAGGGTTACACAGTGTCGGTTACAATGGTAGGAGATCTACATATCCGTAACGCCAAGCTTGCCTTCCACGCCAAGGAAAGTCCCATCAGGACACGGGACGAAGTCTTCTATCTTGTATCTTCATAGTCTTGGAGTCCGGCGGACGATGATAGTCCGGCTGTCCGGGCACCCCCTAGTCCAGGACTCCCTCAGGTGCCCTAAGGGCTGTATATAAAGAGGAAGAGGGGGGGAATTTCGTGGCCCTTGGTGGAGGGGTCCGAAATCAACCCTATCTCTTGTTTCCCCACACATACGGACACTAGTAGAAAACCACCCATTAGTCCTGGTTCGTAAGGGCCTTTAGTCCCGGTTCATGAACCGGGACTAATGGATCGTTACTAATGCCACCATCCATTAGTCCTGGTTCAAACACGAACCGGGACCAATGTGGCTCCATGTGGCCCTGTGCACCGAGCCCAGTCAGAGGGCCTTTGGTCCCGGTTGGTGGCTCCAACCGGGACCAAAAGTCAATTTTTTTTACAAAAGTGGCTGCTTTAGGGGTTTTGGGGGTTATTTTTAGGTTGTTATTATAGCTAGCTAATAGAGAGAAGTGTCCTCTCTTATCTTCGTCCTTGGTTTATCAACGCTGCTGCTATGTTCATTGCACCCGTAGATATAACATGCTCATGCATGCTTTGCATCATACATCATCATATATGTATATAATAACAAGTCCTACTAATCATGCATCATCATACAACTTCTACTCGTTATTAATAATAAGTCATACGATCATCATCCTCATAGTCATTGAACTCAACCCTACATAATTGTTCTTAGCACATGATCATCAGTATCAGGTAGGACCTGCACCCTTAAGGTAAAATAGCATAAAACAATATAGACCCTGACTCTCCATTATGAAGAATGGCGATCATCCTGTCTCCAATTCTTGCCCTTCGCTGCTTATTGCTTCCAAGAAGCTCCTTACGACTGTCCATGCATTTTTTCCATTCTTTGATTGTTATGTCTCCATTTCTTTTAGAAACCCGGTATGGACAGTTGAGATTCGTAGGACGACCTGGTCGTATGTTCAAAACATGAAGGCTACCATGCGTATACATCAGATGAGGCACACAATCATTCGGGATTATCTGTTGAAAAACATAGTAATAACTTCGTAGTTAGCAATGATGTACTAGTTTTAAAAGTATGCAAAAAGATGCACGGATGTTGTAATAGTAAAAAATAATCTGACCAGGGTATCTCCATGGTAGTTACCGTAGTTCAACATGTGCACTAGTGGCACGTATTGACCATAATGTTGAGGAGTTTGATTGTAGATATTGTAATTCTCAAGATCAGTACAAAATCCGACCAGATGATTTTTCTCCTGATAAGTTAATTCGGAGCCTTCGGTGTAGTACGTTTTGTCTACCATCTTCGGCACATTCTTTGAAGAATGAAAATAAGCTATCAATGGAGATAAGTTGTCAACTATATATTTTGAAATAAACAATATAAATTACATAATAACTACGTTTAGCTCACATGAGGGAAGAACTGGAGGTGTATCCACAAAGACCCAAATCGAAGGTGTCTCTTGCTCGATTGTAGGATCACCAAGATCCATGGTGACAAGCATACCCTCATCAAGACCATACATCTTGCAAAACGCATCCCAATTTTTGCAACCAAAATGGGTTACACTCTAAGCATTGTATAGCTTTACTTGAAAATCCACACCATGATGGGTACTTAGGATAATTTTTTTGGTTTCGAAATTTTCATGGTCTTCAGAACCCATCCTCTCCAAGACATAGCGTCTTGCAAAGCATGGGATAAGCTAGTCGAATTGGAAAAGATGAAAAATACACGTTAAAAAAAGTTGAAGTCGTGCTTAATTACGAAAAAAACTATTGCCGTCGTTGTGTACCGTATGAACATCGCAAGTCTCCTCGAGCTTAATGCTGAAGCGCCGATCTTCGTCCAGCTAAATGAACCTGTCCCACATACCTCGGTCGTCGTGGCACCAGTCGCACTCCCCCGGGCGGTTTTCGTCGTCCGATGAGTACGACATTTCCGGCCTACGTTCAGAATTCAAATATTAAACTAGATCATTATTATTAATCATGGGTTGACTATCGATGATCAATGTATGTACGTAGCTCCTCTTTCATTCCCGAATGCATTATTATACCAAATTGTCTAGCAAACGGAAATGAAGGAGAACTTATTCAATATGAGCATTCAATAAGCAAAACCAAATCATAAAATAAGCAAAACCAAATCATAAAATAAAGTATAGTATTCAAATTAGCATGCATTCAATAATTATAAGAACAAAAAAATCTAACATATTAACAGAAAAAAAAATCTAACATAATATGAACAAATTAATTACTACACATGTAATCTAACAAAAAAAAATCTATGAACTATATATCTAAATTACTACACATCTAACCTAACAAAGAAATCTATGAACTACAAAAAGAATCTAAAAAAATCTAACAAAAATAAAAAAACGCTCACGTCGGCGTCGAGGCGGCGCGGTGCAGGGGAGACGACGGGGACGGCGGCGACGAGGACAGCGGGCTCGGGGGCGGCGACGGGGACGGCGGACTCGGGGCAGGGGCGACGGCGCTGGCGACGACGTCGGGGCGCGGCGGCGCGGGACGCGGGCGGCGATGACGGGGCGGCGCGGGACGCGGGCGGCAATGGGGGCGGCGACGACGTCGGGCTCGGGGCGGCGACGGGGACGGCGGGCTTGGGGCGAGCTCGGCAGCGACGGCGACGAGGAGTAGAGGCTCGGGTGCGAGAAACAGATGGGATTTGGCGAAAACTGCTAAGTCCAGTATATATAGCAATAGCATTGGTCCCGGTTGGTGGCACCAACCGGGACTAATGCCACCTTTAGTCCCGGTTGGAGCCACAAACCGGGACCAAAGGCCTCTTTTCAGCAGCCCAAAGGGCGGGAAACGAAGACCTTTGGTCCCGGTTGGTGGCTCCAACCGGGACTAAAGGGGGGGGCATTGGTCCCGGTTGGTGCCTTGAACCGGTACCAATGGACCCGTGTAACTACTTTTTTTATTTTCTGTAGCTATTTTTTTTGTTGATTCTTCCTGCAGCTGTTTTTTAGTCCCACCTCGCCAAGCGAGAGGCACTCGCAGCTGTTTATAAGCCCTGAGTGCAGAGATGATGACGAAGAGGCTCAATGCTCCTGCACGTTGGTTAGCTTCAAGCCTTGAGGAATACGGTAGACTGCACAGAGCTATGTGCAGTGCAGTTGACACTATTCCGAAAGGCTTGAAGCAAATTAACCAGCATTGCGCCTCTTTTTTATTTTTAATGGCTTATTACAACTCAGAAATAAAAAGAAAAAAAATAAATATAGCAGAAAAAGAAAATATAAAAAACCACTCAGAAATAAATAGAAGAAAAAATAATTTTGATTAACTTTACTAAAAAAGTAGCATAGATGCTTATTTTTAATGACTTATTACAACTCAGAAATAAAAACAAAAGAATAAATATAACAGAAAAGAAAAAAATTATAGAAAACTACTCAGAAATGAATAGAAGCAAAAAATAGTTGTGATTAACTGTACGAAAAAAGGAGCATATATGCTTATTTTTAATGGCTTATTACAACTCAGAAATAAAAAGAAAAAAATAAATATAGCAGAAAAAGAAAATATAAAAAACCACTCAGAAATAAATAGAAGAAAAAATAATTTTGATTAACTTTACTAAAAAAATAGCATAGATGCTTATTTTTAATGACTTATTACAACTCAGAAATAAAAACAAAAGAATAAATAAAACAGAAAAGAAAAAAAATTATAGAAAACTACTCAGAAATGAATAGAAGCAAAAAATAGTTGTGATTAACTGTACTAAAAAAGGAGCATATATGCTTATTTTAATGGCTTATTACAACTCAGAAATAAAAAGAAAAAAATAAATATAGCAGAAAAAGAAAAAAAACTACTCAGAAATGAGCAGAGATGCGCTTATAGAGGAAACTCAACTTAAATTCATAACGAATTTCAAGAGAAATCCGTATGAATTTATGCTAAATTACCTATATAAGCGCATCTATTTTCATTTTCAGAGGAGCTCAATAAGGTAGAGAGGGAGGGGCTTATAAACCGGTCCGGTTCCCCTTCGGTTGGCGAGGTGGGACTAAACTCTGGTCGCAACGGGTACCAACCATTTAGTCCCGGTTGATGGCTCGAACCGGGACTAATGGGCAGCCCATTGGTCCCGGTTCAAGCCACCAACCGGGACCAATGGTGTTGGGCTAGGAGCGAGGCCCATTGGTCCCGGTTCGTCCCACCAACCGGGACCAATAGTTTCAGACGAACTGGGACCAATGGGCCACGTGGCCCGGCCGGCTCACGGGGCTCACGAACCGGGTCCGATGCCCCCATTGGTCCCGGTTTTGGATTGAACCGGGACTAATGGGTTAGAGCGGCCTGGACCATTGGCCCCTTTTCTACTAGTGGGACTCTAAAAATAGCCTATACTTATGTATTTCGAAATTACATGGGCCTGGCCCAATAAAAAGGTGACGCAGCACCTAGAATAGCCTCGGGACGAAATTTATGAAGCGGCATCTTGTATATTTCGTCCAAGGCTTCATGCACCCATTATGGTGGCTTCAAAGTCCTGAAATCATCACTTGTAACTCCTTTCTTGTTCCCCTTGCGCATGCCATCATCTCCATGCTTGTTCGTGCTCCAATGTCCATCCTTCTCCAAGCTAGGCCCTTCATTTGTAAGCAAAACAAATGTATCCAATTTAGGCAGCATCATATTCTCATGAACATTAGAATCATTACCAAGAAACGAAAGTACCTGATAATTTAATTGGCGGGCGCGTGCTCTAGTAATTGGTCCAGTATATGTAGCAGTAGGGGCTGTGGGTGTAACAATGGTATTGATGTCCTCATCATCCTCCCCTTCTTGAAATGAAGTCGTCCTCGACGGAAGCTCATACTCCTCACCCAAATAAGGCTTCAAATCTGCAATGTTAAAAGTGGGACTAACCCCAAAATCTGCAGGCAACTCAAGTTTATATGCATTATCATTTATTTTCTCTAACACCTTAAAAGGTCCGTCAGCACGTGGCATTAGCTTTGATTTGCGCAAATCAGGAAATCTATCCTTATGCAAATGTAACCAAACAAGATCTCCAGGTGCAAACTGTTGGGGAACGTAGTAATTTCAAAAAAAAAAATCTACGCACACGCAAGATCATGGTGATGACATAGCAACGAGAGGGGAGAGTGTTGTCCAGGTACCCTCGTAGACCGTAAGCGGAAGCGTTATGACAACGCGGTTGATGTAGTCGTACGTCTTCACGATCCGACCGATCCAAGCATCGTTACTCCGGCACCTCCGAGTTCTTGGCACACGTTCAGCTAGATGACGCTCCCCGGGCTCCGTTCAGCAAAGCTTCGGGGAGGAGTTCCGTCAGCACGACGGCGTGGTGACGATCTTGATGTTCAACCGTCGCAGGGCTTCGCCTAAGCACCGCTACGATATGACCAAGGTGGAATATGGTGGAAGGGGGCACCGCACACGGCTAAGGAACGATCACGAAGGTCAACTTGTCTGTCATGGGGTGCCCCCCTGCCCCCGTATATAAAGGAGCAAGGGGAGGAGGGCCGGCCAAGGAGGAGGAGGCGCGCCCAAGGGGGGCAATCCTACTGCAAGTAGGATTCCCCCCTCTTTCCAAGTCCTACTAGGAGAAGGGAAGGAAGGGGAGGAGAAGGAGAAGGAAGGAGAGGGAGGAGAAGAAGGAAAGGGGGCCCCCTAGTCCAATTCGGTTTGGGCTAGGGGGGCCGCACGCCCTTCCTCCTCTCTTCCACCACTTGGCCCATGAGGCCCATTGCTTCTTCCTCGTATTCCCGTAACTCCCCGGTACCCCCGAAAATACCCGAATCACTCAGAACCTTTCCGAACTCCGAATATAGTCGTCCAATATATCGATATTTACGTCTCGACCATTTCGAGACTCCTTGTCATGTCCCCGATCTCATCTGGGACTCCGAACTCCTTTGGTACATCAAAACTCATAAACTCATAATATAATTGTCATCGTAACCTTAAGCGTGCGGACCCTACGGTTCGAGAACAATGTAGACATGACCGAGAACTATTTTTGGTCAATAACCAATAGCGGAACCTGGATGCCCGTATTGGTTCCTACATATTCTACGAAGATCTTTATCGATCAAACCGCATAACAACATACGTTGTTCCCTTTGTCATCGGTATGTTACTTTCCCGAGATTCGATCGTCGGTATCCAATACCTAGTTCAATCTCGTTACCGGCAAGTCTCTTTAATCATTCCGTAATACATCATCTCACAACTAACTCATTAGTTGCAATGCTTGCAAGGCTTAAGTGATGTGCATTACCGAGAGGGCCCAGAGATACCTCTCCGACATTCGGAGTGACAAATCCTAATCTCGAAATACGCCAACCCAACAAGTATCTTTGGAGACACCTGTAGAGCACCTTTATAATCACCCAGTTACGTTGTGACGTTTGGTAGCACACAAAGTGTTCCTCCGGTAAATGGGAGTTGCATAATCTTATAGTCATAGGAACATGTATAAGTCATGAAGAAAGCAATAGCAACATACTAAACGATCGGGTGCTAAGCTAACGGAATGGGTCATGTCAATCAGATCATTCAACTAATGATGTGATCCCGTTAATCAAATAACAACTCTTTGTCCATGGTTAGGAAACATAACCATCTTTGATTAACAAGCTAGTCAAGTAGAGGCATACTAGTGACACTCTATTTGTCTATATATTCACACATGTATTATGTTTCCGGTTAATACAATTCTAGCATGAATAATAAACATTTATCATGATATAAGGAAATAAATAATAACTTTATTATTGCCTCTAGGGCATATTTCCTTCAGTCTCCCACTTGCACAAGAGTCAATAATCTAGTTCACATCGCCATGTGATTTAACATCAATATTCATATCTGTATATGATTAACACCCATAGTTCACATCGTCATGTGACTAACACCCAAAGGGTTTACTAGAGTCAATAATCTATTTCACATCGCTATGTGATTAACACCCAAAGAGTACTAAGGAGTGATCATGTTTTGCTCGTGAGAGAAGCTTAGTCAACGGGTCTGTCACATTCAGAGCCGTATGTATTTTGCAAATATTCTATGTCTACAATGATCTGCATGGAGCTACTCTAGCTAATTGCTCCCACTTTCAATATGTATCCAGATTAAGACTCAGAGTCATCTGGATCAGTGCCAAAACTTGTATCGACGTAACCCTTTACGATGAACCTTTTTGTCACCTCCATAATCGAGAAATATATCCTTATTCCACTAAGGATAATTTTGACCAATGTCTAGTGATCTACTCCTAGATCACTATTGTATTCCCTTGCCAAACCAGGGCAGAGTATACAATATGTCTGGTCCATAGCATGGCATACTTTTATAGAACCTATGACTGATGCATAGGGAATGACTTTCATTCTCTTTCTATTTTCTGCTATGGTCGGGATTTGAGTCTTACTCAATTTCATACCTTCGCAACACAGGCAAGAACTCTTTCTTTGACTGTTCCATTTTGAACTTACTTCAAAATCTTGTCAAGGTATGTACCCATTGAAAATCTTATCAAGCGTCTTGATCTATCTCAATAGATCTTGATGCTCAATATGTAAGTAGCTTTACTGAGGTCTTTCTTTTAAAGAACTCCTTTCAAACACTCCTTTATGCTTTGCAGAATAATTCTACATTATTTCCGATCAATAATATGTCATTCACATATATTTATCAGAAATGCTGTAGTGCTCCCACTCACTTTCTTGTAAATACAGGCTTCACCGTAAGTCTGTACAAAACTATATGCTTTGATCAACTTATCAAAGCGTATATTCCAACTCTGAGATGCTTGCACCAGTCCATAGATGGATCACTGGACCTTGCACATTTTGTTAGCACCTTTAGGATTGACAAAACCTTCTGGTTGTATCATATACAACTCTTCTTTAATAAATCCATTAAGGAATGTACTTTTGACATCCATTTGCCAAATTTCATAAAATGTGGCAATTGCTAACATGATTCGGACAGACTTTTAAGCATCGATACGAGTGAGAAAAAATCTCATTGTATTCAACACCTTGAACTTGTCGAAAAACTTTTTTTTCAACAATTCGAGCTTTGTAGATAGTAACACTACTATCAACGTCTGTCTTCTTCTTGAAGATCCATTTATACAATATGGCTTGCCGATCATCGGGCAACTCCACCAAAGTCCACACTTTGTTCTCATACATGGATCCCATCTCAGATTTCATGGCCTTAAGCCATTTTGCGGAATCTGGGCTCACCATCGCTTTCTCATAGTTCGTAGGTTCATTATGGTCTAGTAACATGACTTCCAGAATAGGATTACCGTACCACTCTGGGCTCACCATCGCTTCCTCACTAATTGGTGTAGAAATCACTGGAACTGATTTTAGTGATGAACTACTTTCCAATTCAGGAGAAGGTACAAGTTACCTTATCAAGCTCTACTTTCGTCCCACTCACTTCTTTCGAGAGAAACTCCTTCTCTAGAAAGGATCCATTTTTAGCAACGAATATCTTGCCTTCGGATCTGTGATAGAAGGTGTACCCAACAATTTCCTTTGGGTATTCTATGAAGGCGCACTTCTCCGATTTGGGTTCGAGCTTATCAGGATGAAACTTTTTCACATAAGCATCGCAGCCCCAAACTTTAAGAAACGACAACTCGGGTTTCTTGCTAAACCACAGTTCATATAGTGTCGTGTCAACGGATTTAGATGGTGCCCTATTTAACGTGAATGCAGCTGTCTCTAATGCATGATCCCAAAACGATATTGGTAAATCGGTAAGAAACATCATAGATCGCACCATATCCAATAAAGTGCGGTTACGACGTTCGGACACACCATAACGTTGTGGTGTTCCAGGTGGCGTGAGCTGTGAAACTATTCCACGTTGTTTTAATTGAAGACCAAACTCGTAACTCAAATATTCGTCTCCGCGATCAGATCGCAGAAACTTTATTTTCTTGCTACGATGATTTTTCCACTTCACTCTGAAATTCTTTGAACCTTTCAACTATTTCAGACTTATGGTTCATCAAGTAGATATACCCATATCTGCTCAAATCATCTTGTGAAGGTCAGAAAATAACAATACTTGCCACGAGCATCAGCACTCATTGGATCGCATACATCGGTATGTATTATTTCCAATAAGTCAGCAGCTTGTTCCATTGTTCCGGAGAACGGAGTTTTAGTCATCTTGCCCAAAAGGCACGGTTCGCAAGCATCAAATGATTCATAACCAAGTGATTCCGAAAATCCATCTTTATGGAGTTTCTTCATGCGCTTTACACCGATATGACCCAAACGGCAGTGCCACAAATAAGTTGCACTGTCATTATTAACTTTGCATCTTTTGGCATCAATATTATGAATATGTGTATCACTATGATCGAGATCCAACAAACTATTTTCATTGGGTGTATGACCATCAAAGGTTTTATTCATGTAAATAGAACAACAATTATTCTTTGACTTTAAATGAATAACCGTATCGCAATAAACATGATCAAATCATATTCATGTTCAACGCAAACGCCAAATAACATTTATTTAGGTTTAACACTTATCCCGAAAGTATAGGGAGTGTGCGATGATGATCATATCAATCTTGGAACTACTTCCAACACTCATCGTCACTTCCCCTTCAACTAGTCTCTGTTTATTCTGTAACTCCTGTTTCGAGTTACTAATCTTAGTAACCGAACAAGTATCAAATACTCAGGGGCTACTATAAACACTAGTAAGGCACATATCAAAAACCTGTATATCAAATATACCTTTGTTCACTTTGCCATCCTTCTTATCCACCAAATGTTCAGGTCATTTCCGCTTCCAGTGACCATTTCCTTTGCAGTGTAAGCACTTAGTTTCAGGCTATGGTCCAGCTTTGGGCTTCTTCGCAGGAGTGACAACTTGCTTGTCTTTCCACTTGAAGTTCCCTTTCTTTCCCTTTGCCCTTTTCTTGAAACTAGTGGTCTTGTCAATCATCAACACTTTGATGCTCTTTCTTGATTTCTACCTTCGTCGATTTCAATATCACGAAGAGCTCGGGAATCGTTTTCATTATCCCTTGCATACTATAGTTCATCACGAAGTTCTAATAACTTAGTGATGGTGACTAGAGAATTCTGTCAATCACTATCTTATCTAGAAGATTAACTCCCACTTGATTCAAGCGATTGAAGTACCCAGACAATCTGAGCACATGCTCACTAGTTGAGCGATTCTCCTCCATCTTTTAGCTATAGAACTTGTTGGAGACTTCATATCTCTCAACTCGGGTATTTGCTTGAAATATTAACTTCAATACCTGGAACATCTTATATGGTCTATGACGTTCAAAAGGTCCTTGAAGTCCCGGTTCTAAACCGTTAAGCATGGTGCACTAAACTATCAAGTAGTCATCATATTGAGCTAGCCAAATGTTCATAACGCCTGCATCTGCTCCTGCAATAGGTCTGTCACCTAGCGATGCATTAAGGACATAATTCTTCTATGCAGCAATGAGGATAAATCTCAGATCACGGATCCAATCCGCATCATTGCTACTAACATTTTTCAACACAATTTTCTCTAGGAATATATCAAAATAAACATATGAAAGCAACAACGCAAACTATTGATCTTACAACATAATTTGCAAAATACTACCAGGACTAAGTTCATGATAAATTTAAGTTCACTTAATCATATTACTTAAGAACTCCCACTTAGACAGACATCTCTCTAGTCATCTAAGTGATCACGTGATCCAAATCAACTAAACCATAACCGATCATCACGTGAGATGGAGTAGTTTTCAATGGTGAACATCACTATGTTGATCATATCTACTATATGATTCACGCTCGACCTTTCGGTCTCCGTGCTCCGAGGCCATATCTGCATATGCTAGGCTCGTCAAGTTTAACTTGAGTATTCCGCGTGTGCAAAACTGGCTTGCACCCATTGTAGATGGACGTAGAGCTTATCACACCCAATCATCACGTGGTATCTGGGCACGACTAACTTTGGCAACGGTGCATACTCAGGGAGAACACTTCTTGATAATTAGTGAGAGATCATCTTAAAATGCTACCGTCAATCAAAGCAAGAATAAGATGTATAATAGATAAACATCATATGCAATCAAAATATGTGACATGATATGGCCATGATCATCTTGCGCCTTTGATCTCCATCTCCAAAGTACTGTCATGATCTCTATCGTCACCGGCACGACACCATGATCTTCATCATCTTGATCTATATCAATGTGTCATCACATGGTTGTCTCACCAACTATTGCTCTTGCAACTATTGCTATCGCATAGCGATAAAGTAAAGCAATTATTTGGCACTTGCATCTTATGCAACAAAGAGACAACCATAGGGCTTTAGCCAGTTGCCGATAACTTCAACAAAACATGATCATCTCATACAACAACTTATATCTCATCACGTCTTGACCATATCACATCACAACATGCCCTGCAAAAACAAGTTAGACGTCCTCTACTTTATTGTTGCAAGTTTTACGTGGCTGCTACGGGCTGAGCAAGAACCGTTCTTACCTACGCATCAAAACCACAACGATAGTTCGTCAAGTTAGTGCTGTTTTAACCTTCGCAAGGACCGGGCGTAGCCACACTCGGTTCAACTAAAGTTGGAGAAACTGACACCCGCTAGCCACCTGTGTGCAAAGCACGGCGGTAGAACCAGTCTCGCGTAAGCGTACGCGTAATGTCGGTCCGGGCCGCTTCATCCAACAATACCGCCGAACCAAAGTATGACATGCTGGTAATCAGTATGACTTATATCGCCCACAACTCACTTGTGTTCTACTCGTGCATATAACATCAAACCATAAAACCTGGCCCTGATGCCACTGTTGGGGAACGTAGTAATTTCAAAAAATTTCCTACGCACACGCAAGATCATGGTGATGACATAGCAACGAGAGGGGAGAGTGTTGTCCACGTACCCTCGTAGACCGTAAGCGGAAGCGTTATGACAACGCGGTTTATGTAGTCGTACGTCTTCACGATCCGACCGATCCAAGCACCGTTACTCCGGCACCTCCGATTTCTTGGCACAAGTTCAGCTCGATGACGCTCCCCGGGCTCCGATCCAGCAAAGCTTTGGGGAGGAGTTCCGTCAGCACGACGGTGTGGTGACGATCTTGATGTTCAACCGTCGCAGGGCTTCGCCTAAGCACCGCTACGATATGACCGAGGTGGAATATGGTGGAAGGGGGCACCGCACACGGCTAAGGAACGATCACGAAGATCAACTTGTCTGTCATGGGGTGTCCCCCTGCCCCCGTATATAAAGGAGCAAGGGGAGGAGGGCCGGCCAAGGAGGAGGAGGCGCGCCCAAGGGGGCCAATCCTACTCCAATTAGGATTCCCCCCTCTTTCCAAGTCCTACTAGGAGAAGGGAAGGAAGGGGAGGAGAAGGAGAAGGAAGGAGAGGGAGGAGAAGAAGGAAAGGGGGCCGGCCCCCTAGTCCAATTCGGTTTGGGATAGGGGGGCCGCGCGCCCTTCCTCCTCTCTTCCACCACTTGGCCCATGAGGCCCATTGTTTCTTCCTCGTATTCCCGTAACTCCCCGGTACCCCCGAAAATACCCGAATCACTCGGAACCTTTCCGAACTCCGAATATAGTCGTCCAATATATCGATCTTTACGTCTCGACCATTTCGAGACTCCTCGTCATGTCCCCGATCTCATCTGGGACTCTGAACTCCTTCGGTACATAAAAACTCATAAACTCATAATATAACTGTCATCGTAACCTTAAGCGTGCGGACCCTACGGTTCGAGAACAATGTAGACATGACCGAGAACTATTCTTGGTCAATAACCAATAGCGGAACCTGGATGCCCATATTGGTCCTACATATTCTACGAAGATCTTTATCGGTCAAACCGCATAACAACATACGTTGTTCCCTTTGTCATCGGTATGTTACTTGCCCGAGATTCGATCGTCGGTATCCAATACCTAGTTCAATCTCGTTACTGGCAAGTCTCTTTACTCATTCCGTAATACATCATCTCGCAACTAACTCATTAGTTGCAATGCTTGCAAGGCTTAAGTGATGTGCATTACCGAGAGGGCCCAGAGATACCTCTCCGACATTCGGAGTGACAAGTCCTAATCTCGAAATACGCCAACCCAACAAGTACCTTTGGAGACACCTGTAGAGCACCTTCATAATCACCCAGTTACGTTGTGACGTTTGGTAGCACACAAAGTGTTCCTCCGGTAAACGGGAGTTGCATAATCTCATAGTCATAGGAACATGTATAAGTCATGAACAAAGCAATAGCAACATACTAAACGATCGGGTGCTAAGCTAACGGAATGGGTCATGTCAATCAGATCATTCAACTAATGATGTGATCCCGTTAATCAAATAACAACTCTTTGTCCATGGTTAGGAAACATAACCATCTTTGATTAACAAGCTAGTCAAGTAGAGGCATACTAGTGACACTCTGTTTGTCTATATATTCACACATGTATTATGTTTCCGGTTAATACAATTCTAGCATGAATAATAAACATTTATCATGATATAAGGAAATAAATAATAACTTTATTATTGCCTCTAGGGCATATTTCCTTCACAAACACAACATGTTTTCTACCCTTATCTCTAGCAAGTTTATATTTAGCATTCATACGCTCAATGTTTTCCTTAGTTAACTCATGCACTTTTAAAATCAATTCAGCACATTGTTTAGCATCAAAATTAACCTTCTCCGAAGATGGAAGAGGCAATAAATTAATAGGTGCACGAGGTAGGGAACCATATACAACTTCAAAAGGGCACATCTTAGTAGTAGAATGCAATGAACGATTATAAGCAAATTCAATATGAGGCAAGCATTCCTCCCACATTTTCTTATTATTCTTCAAAACAGCCCTAAGCATAGTAGACAATGTTCTATTGACTACTTCAGTTTGTCCATCAGTTTGGGGGTGACACGTAGTACTAAAAAGCAGTTTAGTCCCCAACTTAGCCCATAAACATCTCCAAAAGTGGCTAAGAAATTTAGTATCACGATATGAAACAATAGTATTTGGCACACCATGCAAGCGAATAATTTCACGAAAGAACAAATCAGCAACATTAACAGCATCATCGCTTTTATGACATGGTATAAAGTGTGCCATTTTCGAGAATCTATCCACGACAACAAATATGCTATCCCTCCCCTTCTTTGTTCTAGGTAAACCTAAAACAAAGTCCATAGATATATCCTCCCAAGGAACACTAGGTACAGGCAAAGGAATATATAAACCATGAGGATTGAGTCATGACTTAGCTTTTTGACATGTAGTGCAGCGAGCAATAAAACGCTCAACATCCCGTCTCATCTTTGGCCAAAAGAAATGTGTAGCAAGTACGTCCTCCGTCTTCTTCACGCCAAAGTGTCCCATTAGTCCTCCTCCATGCGCCTCCTGCAACAACAAAAGACGGACGGAGCTAGCTAGAATGCATAGCTTGTTAGCACGGAACACAAATCCATCATTAACGACAAACTTGTTCCATGTTCTTCCTTCTTTACAATTCTGCAATACATCTTTAAAATCAGCATCATGCACATATTGATCTTTGATGGTCTCCAAACCAAATATTTTGAAGTCAAGTTGTGAAAGCATAGTATAGCGACGAGACAATGCATCAGCAATAACATTTTCTTTACCCTTCTTGTGTTTAATGACATAAGGGAAAGTCTCAATGAATTCAACCCATTTAGCATGTCTACGAATTCAGTTTAGCTTGACTTTTAATATGTTTCAAAGATTCATGATCAGAATGTATAACAAATTCTTTGGGCCATAAATAATGTTGCCATGTTTCTAAAGTCCGAACAAGAGCATATAATTCTTTATCATAAGTAGAATAATTCAGACTAGGCCCACTCAATTTTTCAGAAAAGTATGCAACAGGTTTGCCATCTTGCAATAACACACCTCCTAATCCAATTCCACTAGCATCACATTCAAGCTCAAAAGTCTTATTAAAATCAGGAAGTTGGAGTAAAGGAGCATGTGTCAACTTAAGGCACATCCTTCTTTGTAAGCTCATTGAGAGGTGCAGCAATGGTGCTGAAATCTCTCACAAAACGCCTATAGAATCCAGCGAGGCCAAGAAAACTCCTCACTTGTGTGACCGTTTTGGGCTGCGGCCAACTCTCAATAGCTTCAATCTTGGTTTTGTCAACTTCAATTCCCTGTGGAGTAACAACATAGCCAAGAAAAGATACTCGGTCGGTACAAAAGGTGCACTTCTCAAGGTTACCAAACAAACGTGCATCACGTAGAGCAATAAAAACAGCACGTAAATGTTCCAAATGTTCTTCCAAAGATCTGCTATAAATCAATATGTCATCTAAGTAAACGACCACAAATCGTCCAATGAAAGCACGTAAAACTTCGTTCATTAATCTCATGAAAGTACTAGGTGCATTAGTTAACCCAAAAGGCATGACTAACCACTCATATAAACCAAATTTAGTTTTAAATGCTGTTTTCCATTCATCTCCCGATTTCATACGAATTTGATGGTATCCACTACGCAAATCAACTTTGGAGAATATTGTAGAGCCACTCAATTCATCAAGCATATCATCTAGCCTAGGAATAGGATGACGATAACGAATAGTAATATTATTAATGCCTCTACAATCAACACACATACGTGATGTACCATCCTTTTTCGGCACTAGAATAATAAGAACATCACAAGGACTAAGGGATTCACGTATATAACCTTTGTCGAGCAGCTCTTGTACTTGACGCATAATCTCCTTCGTCTCCTCTGGATTGGTACGGTATGGCGCACGGTTTGGCAGTGAAGCACCGGGAATTAAGTCAATCTGATGCTCAATCCCTCGAATAGGCGGTAATCCCGGTGGCACGTCTTGTGGAAAGACGTCAGCGAACTCCTGCAAAATGTTAGTGACAGCAGGAGGCAAAGAGGAAGGCACGTCCTCGAATGAAAATAATGCCTCTTTGCACACAAAAGCATAACAAACATATTTGCTGAAATCTAGCTCATCAATATCAGATTTGGTGGCAAATAAACATGCACTTTTCAATTTTATTTCCGAAGCAACAATAGATGGTTTATTATTAGGCTTCATTTGTTGCTCAAATTCTTTTGCCACAATCTGATTTTCGCTCTTATTCTTCTCCTGTTTTGCTTTATTAGCTCTATTAATATCATCTTTCAAAATAGAATCAGGAGTCATAGGAAGCAAAGTAATATTTTTATCCTTATGAACAAGAGTATACTGATTGTTTCTACCATGGTGTACAGAATTTTTATCAAATTGCCATGGTCTACCAAGTAATAAGGAACATGCTTGCATAGGTACCACATCACAATCAACATAATCAGCATATGTAGAGATACTAAAATGCACACGAACAGTACGTGTTACCTTAACCTTGCCGCTGTTGTTGAACCATTGGATGTAGTAAGGATGTGGATGTGGTCTTCTCGTGAGAGAAAGCTTCTCCACCATCTCCATGCTAGCCAAGTTGTTGTAGCTCCCTCCGTCTATGATGACGCGCACAGAACGTTCCTTCACAACTCCCTTGGTATGGAAAAAATTGTGCCTCTGATTTTGCTCAGCTTGTGTGACTTGCACACTCAAAACACGTTGAGCAACTAAACATTCATACCTGTCAGCGTCTTCAGGAGCCATGTATTGCGTCTCATGATCAGAATCATCTCCACCGTGTTCTTCACGTGTGATAAGAGCCAACGTCTCCTCATCATAGTCACTAGCGGACTCATACCCACCATCCTCGGTAGCAATAATCACACGCTGAGATTTGCATTCTCTCGCATAATGACCTCTTCCCTTACAACGACGACAAATAATATCACTTGTGTGCCCAATTGATGCCATGGAAGAAGAAGAGCTCTGTGTAGTCCCGGCAGGTGCGCTCTTGGCAGATAGTGGAGGTTGTGCCTGCTTTCTTGTATCACGGCTGGAGGTAGCAGCTGATGGAGGTGCTGGTGTAGTGGAAGTAGAGGATGCACGCGGTGTCCATGATGAAATTCGACCTGCAGAAAAGTTAGTTCGCGCCAATGCTTGTCGATCCTGCACTTCACGTTCAGCTTTACAAGCAAGATGGAATAAACGAGTGATATTAGTATACTCCTTATACTATAGAATGGTCTGAATCTCTCTATTTAATCCACCTATAAAACGTGCAAGCATAGCATCATTCTCGTCAACAATACCACATCTAATCATGCCAGTTTGTAATTGCTGATAATATTCTTCTACAGAATTTTTTCCTTGTCTTAAACGCTGCAATTTTTGAAGCAATTCACGTTGATAATATGGTGGAACCCAACGAGTACGCATAGCAGTTTTCAAAGCAGCCCAAGTAGTTGGAATAGGATATAATCTACAATGTTCAGACCACCATACACATGCAAAACTAGTGAAAGCACAAACAGCAGCAGCAACCCGTCTCTCCTCGGGATATTGTAAACATGTAAAACGTTGTTCAGTTTCTAACTCCCAAGTAAGATATATATCAGGAACATATCTACCCTCAAATGGTGGAATATTCAATTTCAGTTTCAGAATATGGTCATTATCTCGTACCTGAGGTGGTAGTGCAGGCCTACCATTGCGAATATATACCTGAGATCGACCTGCTGGTGGTGGTGCTGGTGGCTGCACGTAGTTCTAATTTTGATCAACCTCATCCTCATAATATTCCTCCACCTCTGCAGTAACAGCAGGAGCTACAGAAGCACCAACAGCAGTAGCAGCGGCACCAGAATTTTGTCCTGGCTCAATAGGAACACGCTGTGCTCGTCCATACTGATTCGGAAGGGGATGTTGTTGTAGTTGTTGTTGTTGTAGAGGTGTGATAGGTGCAGCCGGCGGTGGTTGTAGAAAACGCGCAAGCAATTCATTAAACTTGCTATCAAGCTTTGTTTCGAACGTCTTCTCAATGCCATCTATCTTCTCCATGGCCTCGTCAAATCTGTTTAGCACATCTTGCACCTGTTCACTCACCATTTGCTGAAATTTATCATGTAGCTGTTTGTTCGTCAGGTTCTCCCAATCAGTCTCATCGGCTTGTGATACTACCATGGTTAGCAGCAAATAGAAACACACAAGAATATGATCCTACAGACTACTAAGAAGTGGTGGTGGTGTATCACAAACCCGTGAAGAAAATCTCAAATTCTTACCAGTTCTTACCCAGCAGCAGGCGGTGATCGGCAACCGTTGTAGTCAAAACTCTCAAAGCTTGGATAGAGCGATTACCAGGGAGAGTCAAACGCACGACGTAGATGTATGTGGAGCTGGGAAGGCTTATAATATGGTAGCAAAAATGGTCAGCAATAATCAATTCAGAGATACAAAGTTGAATAAACGCTCAACGATGGTACTGTGCTGGTCCTAGGCTAGACTGTGCTAGAGACGCGAGCCTAGAACACCAACAAAATCACGGCGCGGCACGTAAACAAGGGAGGAGCACACTCTGAAATTTTTTTTCTCTTCTTTTCCTTTTTTTTGCACTTTTTTTTCCTTTTTTTTTGCTTCGCAACAATTTTTTTTTTGAAAAAGTCTACAATTTTTTTTTTGAGTTTGGAACTGTTTCTCTACTGCGGGTAGCACGGAAGTTGGGGACTCCTTCTCTGTCCCGACTCGGAGTATGGCGTGATCTGGAAAACCAAAACAGAGTAACAAAATACTGGACTCGGAATAGGACTGGTGGCGGAGATGAATCTGGTGGAACTCGGACTGGTGGCGAAGATGAATCTGTTGGAACTCGGACAGGTGGCGGATATATGTTGCAGGTGGACTCGGATTGGCGTGATGGCGGCGGATATGTGGTGGCGTATATGAATTCGGATTGGCGGTGAATATGTGGTAGTAACATATGGCAGCAGCGACGATGATGATGCGGTGGTGATATATGGCAGCGGCGACGTGACAACCTGTGAATAGAACTCGAAACTCTAAAAGACTAGACGCTAAGACCAGCAACTTGACACGACGATGCAACCGCAAATTCAACAAAGCAAATACAGAAAAGATTATGCAAAGGCTCAGATTGGTTCGGATGGGATGAACTAACCCTAATAATTTTTTTTTGGCTTTTTCGTGGACTATAGGTACGAAGAACAGACTCGATCTAAACTACAAAAAACTATAAAATCTCACCGAGCAACCTAGAAATCTGATACCACTTGATAGAGGCAAAGGTGCCCCGTCTTTCGATGAGATGATGGATATCGCTTTGGTGGAAGTCGACTTTGACGATCCGACTACGAACGTGCGAGGACGTTGCGCCTTAGCAATCGCTAAACCAACTCCGAGAGGTTATTGACCACGCCGGAGCACGATCAACCTGACCACGAGGGTCTGTTTCTTGCGAGCAAACGAAGAACAAGCAAGAAACTGAGATTGCACTCTGGATATTGCGAATTTAAGATAAAAGCTTTATTGATCAAGGTGGGGTTCTGTGATGCCTTTGTCTGGTCGTTGAACACAAACGAAGTACGCGAAGTTGCAGCTATGGCGAACTTTAATCTAAACAAAACCCAAAGTCTAAACGGTGCCCTAAGGGCTGTATATATGGAGGAAGAGGGGGGGGGGGGATTTCGTGGCCCTTGGTGGAGGGGTCCGAAATCAACCCTATCTCTTGTTTCCCCACACATACGGACTCTAAAAATAGCCTATACTTATGTATTTCGAAATTACATGGGCTTGGCCCAATAATAAGGTGACGCAGCACCTAGAATAGCCTCGGGACAAAATTTATGAAGTGGCATCTTGTATATTTCGTCCAAGGCTTCATGCACCCATTATGGTAGCTTCAAAGTCCTGAAATCATCACTTGTAACTCCGTTCTTGTTCCCCTTGCGCATGCCATCATCTCCATGCTTGTTCGTGCTCCAATGTCCATCCTTCTCCAATCTAGGCCCTTCATTTGTAAGCAAAACAAATGTATCCAATTTAGGCAGCATCATATTCTCATGAACATTAGAATCATTACCAAGAAACGAAAGTACCTGATAATTTAATTGGCGGGCGCGTGCTCTAGTAATTGGTCCAGTATATGTAGCAGTAGGGGCTGTGGGTGTAACAATGGTATTGATGTCCTCATCACCCATTGTAAGTGAGTGTGGCATTTTTTCCAAACAAAATAAAAATGTCTTTAGATTTCAAAGGGCATGGCCGGTTCACATGCTGCGTGGGTGAAATTTTTGTTTTCATCGCGGCTTGTTATAATCATGAACATTTGATGATTTAAAAAATAATATGAATCCCTTTGAAAATGATAAAAGTGGATGATAAATTTGAGTTTTGTAATGATGCAGGTCATCTGGTGGTTTGTGGATGATAAATTTTATGGAATACTTCACAGGAAATATTTTGTCTGACATTCCAACAACAGGTATTTTTCACTCTGTATCATTATACTTATTCTATTATTTAACTCTTATTACTATTTTAATAGGAACATATGACAGATTTTAGAACAAAACAAGTTGTCATTTTAGTGGACTCGGAATTGAATGATGATAATAAGAAATCGAGACATGGAAGATGACGACAACAACACAGATCCCACGGAATGTATGATTCTGGATACACCTCCTGAGAATTTCAAAACATCAAATACATGAGGAGAAGTCGAGCTAATCTCGAAATCATTTATACTTTCACCGTCTGTCAATCCAACAAACGATGATTTAATAGATGAACTATGCTTGTTCATTAGCATGGTTGATGATGTCGCTCTACTAGAGTAAGCCATATTTTTTTAATTCATTTTGTATTATTCCAATAAATTACTCTGATGTCATTATAATTGAAAGTATTTCAACTTTACAGGAGCGAATGGGTGAAAAGCTCTGATCCGTACCCTATTAGCCTAAATTTGAGACAAATAAAAAACATATTGAACAATGATGAATACATGGATATACATTGCTTTAATATGGCTGTGCGGATACTAGCGCGCCACAAAGTCCAGCTTCTCAGAGACATTCCATCTCACTATATGGATCTGAACTTTTGTGTAAGTTACTATAATCATGTATTACATTCTTTTCTCATTGCACTAATATTTTCTCATTCTTATTTTAGTCGATGTTCCACTATGCACGAGACTCAAGTCATCGTGAAAATGTGGAAATTGCTACATTGAAACGGTTGTTTCATAGCTGGCCTAACAATAATGATTATCATATCTCACAATGTAATAAGGTAAGATTTTAATTTTTCATCTCTAACAGTGCTTTGTTTGGTCTCAATTAATATTCTATTTATATTTCTAAACTATCTCATCATTGCAGATTTTATTGCCTTGGTATATGTTTGGGCTATTTCTATTGTTTGTGTTGGATCAAAACAAAAAAATTGTCTCAATTTTTGATCCGATACCAATACCTACTTTGGGGAATAATGTACTTAAAATTGTGGTCGACAACCTAAACCTTGCGCTTGAAGTTGCAAACCCTTCATTCAAGGATGATATCTCTAAATGGGAATGCATAGTTCCTGTTGCTCAAACAAATTCACATTGGTATGAATCTTTTAAACGCATTACAATATTAATTGATTCATTCGACTCACATTATGTGTTTATTTCATACATGCAGTGCCCTGCCCGGTTATTTGGTTTTTAATTACATGAACTCATTGTGCGATGGAATACTATATTTTCCCATACCCAACGTAAGTATTGACACTATGCTTATTTGTATACACATTGCACATGCAACTTGTTACAACAATGTTGTATAATGCATATGTAGGATGGTTTTCAGCTGAGGAAGCAATTTTTGGTGCATCTTTTAAAGTATGATGAGAACGAAGCTCAAAACAATATCCCATACATTGAACGAAGCATCATTGATCGCATCTATAGATGGACCTTCATTGCTTCAAAAGGTGGACCTTCAAGACATGCTTAGTTGCAGTTTTTAAAATATATTTTTGTAACAGTTATAATATAATTATTATGTGACAGTGAATTTTATGCGAAAACATGTTTCTGGATCATGTGTTACACACGCGCTCATATCGTTGTGCATAAGACACATTTAAATGGCTTGGTAAAAGAACTCACTAAAATAAAAATTAGCACGTGTTGGATCAGAAATATGTCACATTTTTTGAAAATACAATTTGAAAGACAAATCAACATTTCGGATCAATCTGAAAATTTTGTAGAATAGCATATAAACTTGTTTTATTTGAGACGTGCGTTGCACGTGCATGCTTACTAGTTTTTCAAGTAGTAGAGATTTGATGTTGATGCCATTATAATTTGGTAGGTAAAATAATGTGATTGAGCGACATAGTGTGGTCAAATATAGGGTGGTGGGTAAAACCAGTTGGATGTAAAAAAATCGATGGAGGGACGTGATGGGAGGGGGAAAGCGGTTGACGAAGAGTTCCATCTGGCAGGATAAGGAAAGCCACTTATTTTTTGAAGTAGAGAATGCAACCTAGTTGAGTTAATTCCCTTTCACCTTGTTTGTGGATAATTTGCAAGACAGAAAAAATTATTATTAAACAACGTATGTACTTTGTTTAGCTCACTAATATCGAGAGCATCGGCACCTTGCTGCTAGCCTTCCACGACAGCCTTGATCATTTGCTCACTTAGAACACGAGTTAGTGAATTTTGTGATAAGAGTGAGGGTTGAGAATGAGTTTGATGAGGGTTGGTGTTGGTTTGTTCAGTTATGGTTGTCTGAGAGGAATAATTTCTCTACTTTAGGAAATTGGCAAATTGCATTTCATTAGAGATGCTTTTGAATGAAATTGCATGGGCGAGCGGTACATATATCTTTTTCATCAAGTTGTACTATTTATTCATTAGTAAAGAAGGGTAAATGCATTGGTTGGTTGTTACAAGAGTTAATAACGGACACGGTGGCGCATCAATTACATGCCCAATAAGAACACCACATTTTTTCCCGTAGTAACGCATGACACGCATCTATATGTTACAATGTGGCAATCTCCCTGGAGAGATTGGATCTTCCTTCTTGGCTTAAAGGGGCGATGCACACCTCACCCCCCTTGGTGGTGGTGGCGGATTGGCACAAATACAATCAGAGGGGATCAGGGTGGTTAGTAGGGGACTACTCCTTGGTGGTCTTTGGGGAAATATGGTGTGAAGGAGATATGGTGTCATGACGAAAGTGAGGTGGGTGTCATCCGGTTTTAAAGGAGAGGACTCCTGTGAGAAATGTCACTCTATGACAGGAAACTGAGTGTGAAGGGGAGGGTGTGTCGTGGGTGGGGTTTTTGTGTTGGGACCCTATGTTGATAACATGGAGGATAGTCTGCACAACTGTATTTCTTCGGACAACCACATTTCTCCCTTGCATATGGAATAGTGGGGGAGCCCGGATATCCAGGCGTTGGATTTTAGCGAGCCATTGGGCACCCGTTTGATGTCCAAACACACTCAGACATATGAAGGAAAATTAGCTTCCACTTTGAAAAGGATTTTAATCATCTGTATGGTTCATTTATATGCATTCTGGCCCGTAGCAAGGCAAGTGCATCTAACATTCTTAAGAAGTTGCTCCCCACTTCTACCTATTCTCTTAGCATGCAAACTGTCCACATCATCACTTTGCCACATAAGCTTTTACCGTAGTGGAATTCTCCATCCATCAATGCCTCCTGCATGCAATAGATAATTAGCAAAAAAAATGTCTATCGCTAGACTGCTGCATGCAAACGTCCATCATCGCTGGGGGTGCCCAATAAACGGCAATTTATACGTGCATGTAGTGGAAGCCATCAATATAGGATCGCACATATTACTCCGTATCATCTTTACACGGAAACTGCTTTGATTACGATGGAAATTAATACTCCACTGATTCTTCTCATCTCCCTGAAGGAAACTGCTTTGATTACGATGGAGTACACGGGTGACTACGGTCCTTCATCTCCCTAAAGGAACAATCAAGCGCCGGCAGGATGCGCACGTACTACTACTAGGGCCTCTTGTCTTGGCTGATCGATCTAAGCTATCAAGCGAGGTACATATCCTATTCCAAGCTGGTTGCTTCCAACACGTACACATGTTCACTCACGGCTTGTTCATCCTTTTCGTACTAGTAATAACGAAGACTGCCAACTAAAAAAAAGAGAACACTGGCCAGGCGCTTGCAGGTGGAGCTGAGCTGAGCCGGCCGACCTCAGTCAATCGACAGGCGCACCTGACCTGCCTGCCTCTACCGACACAGCGCCAACACATGCACAATCATCGATCGACCCACCCAACCGGACCGATGCTTAACCACACATTAATCTCGACGGTGCACATATTGTCGCCGGTACTCTGTCGACTTTACCGTAACAAAGCTCTAGCTGCTCTGCTTCTTCTTTCCCTGTCCATGTGATGTCTAGCTGCTCTGCTTCTCTCCTTACTAGCAAATATGCCCGTGCGTTGCAACGGAAGAAAAACAATCAGATTATATAGATATAATAGAGATAAAAAAATCTGAATCAAATGCCAGGATGAGATAAGGATTTTCAATATGCCATTTCACAAACTATGTCCGAGTGATGTTATGATGATAAGGGACTTTTAAAAAGTCATTTCAAAAACTGAAAATGTGATGGTCTCATTACGACTTAATTTCCTAAGGTGCCACAACGAAATATTTTTTTGGTTGAGCAAACTACATTGTTGGACCGCTGCCTTAGTTAGACTGATGCATGATGTGTCTCACATTGACCTAGCGTAGCGATGTTTTCCAGAACTAGTAGAACTTTGGTACAAGAACAGTTGTGTACGGAGGCAAAACAGACATTTAGTCATTTACATATAGTTTACAAAAACTAACCCATAGCAAGATGTGTCAACTTTTTTGGGCTCGGGACATTGTTTTCAAATTCCAGAATATGTGTTGAATACACGATTATATTTTTAGAAATCATGAACATTTTTTATTTCATTTCTTTTTAAATCATGATTTTTATAATATGCAAACAATTTTTTTAATTATGAACATTTTATGATCCCCTAATAAAACCTCTACAGATCCCCTAATAAAACCTCTGCCTAACCGATGGTTTCTCTTGTTCGTTACTTAAGAATCAGTTTTAATTTTTGTGAACATTTTCCAAAATTTCATGGACATTGTTTTCAAATTCCCAAATATATTTCGAATACACGATCATATTCTATAAATCATGAATTTATTTTATTGTTTTTCAAATCATGATTTTTTTAAAATATGCAAACAGTTTTGTTTTTACATCACGAACTTCTTATGATTTCTCAAATGTTTTTTGAATTCACAAACATTTTAAGTACGCGTAACTTTTTTGAAATTTGTTTTTTTGGAAATCCTGTAGTGATTTAAAGAACGAAAAACAGGAAAAAATGAGAAAAGAAAAAAGCAAAAGAAAAATAGGGGCGTCATTACGGGCCGGCCCATTACGGCCTGCTGTTTATGATTTCTCAAATGTTTTTTGAATTCACAAACATTTTATAATGTATCTGTAAATTTTCTCAGTACGCGCAACTTTTTTGAAATTTGTTTTTTTGGAAATTCCGGAGTGATTTACAGAACAAAAAACAGGAAAAAAATGAGAAAGGAAAAGAGCAAAAGAAAAACAGGGGCGTCATTACGGGCCGGCCCATTACGGCTTGCTATGTATATTGCGGAAAAGGGGAGAAAAAGGGTATGCGAGCAGGGATCGAACCCTGGTCTCCCATGTGGGAGAAAAAGGGCAAGTAACATCAACTCGAGAGCTAGGTCAAGCGATTTGCTCCCTGGTTATCGAGACTTAAGCAATCCCACTCAAAACTGGACCGTAGGCTTTAACCTTCACCGTAAGGGGCCGAACCAGTATAAATCTTGTGTCCTTTGTCCCGATTAACCCCTTCAAACTTCCTAGTTGCGATGGCTCCAAGATTAAGTCCTTTCACTAGTACATCTGCCATGACAATTCCACGACAGTTGGCGCCCACCGTGGGGCCAGCGCACGGTGGATATGAGTTTTTGAAGGAGAGCTTCGAAGGGCTCAAGGGATACGATGTGGGTTGGATGACCAAGAGTCGTCGCGGCAAGCTCTACATCAACGACGCAGGCTGGGGCCCCGAGGCCGGCTCAATTGAGTACGGGTACCGGGTCCCCTTCAGCGGAATTCACGTCTTGATCGGCAAGATCGGCGAGCCGGGACCTGAACCGGACATATGCACCGACCTCGTCGAAACGGCTCAGCGCGCGAAACCCGCCCGGGCTCCGCCTGCTGTGAAGCACGCCTTCGTGGGATGCATCCATGAAGGGCTCTCTGGGGGATCTACATCTGGCGGTGAGACAACCATCTACTCTGATGGCGGGTCATCCACAGGTGAGACATATTCGTTGTATCAACTGCAAGACGGCGGGCTTGGGGGTTGTTCCGATGGCAGCAGTATTCCGGATTGCTTCGAGCCGCCAAGCTGGGTTGGAATCTTCATGGCCGGTAGACAACCTATCCAAGACTCCACAACGGCGGCAACCATGACCTCCGGGGCAGCAGCAGCCGGGACGGGAGGCCCTGTGCGCTCGCCGGCTCAGGTGCTGATGGATCTTACGGATAAGCTGACCACTATGTTAACCGCCATGGTTGACCCGGCGGACCAAGCTCGTCATGATGAGGAGGTGGCACAGTTAAAATTGGACATGGTGCAGGCTAAAGAGGATCTAGCAGCGGAAGATGTCAGGATAACTGCAGAGCAGGCATCTCTGGATGTTCGGGCTTAGCAGATCCAGGCACACACTTTCCGGCTCACGCAAGATCAAAATGCGTCTAATGAGGTCATGAGGAGAAGGCATCAGAAGACACAGTCTTGACTCCCTCCGGTTTATGACGCTCGAAACCTCTTTCACACACCGGGAGCAGGGCCCAGTAATCCGCCGTGGCTCTCCCCGCGTACAGGTAACCCGCCGTGGCTCTCTCCACGTGCGGGAGCGGACCGTGTTGCTACACCCGGGGACGGCGCGCCGGTTCAACCGCAGGTGATGGGACCTCCCCGCGTAAACATGATGCCACCTCAGTATGTACCAACACCTCTGGGTCACTATTCTAACCCGTTGGAGAACATGATAGCGGCAGCAACACGATTGGCGGCTCTCCCAATTGATGGTGAGTCTCCGGCGGCAGTTGAAACCCGCCTGGTCAGAGAACATCTTTAGACGGCCTTGGCACAGCAGGAGGCGTACTCATACAGCCGGGACAGGATCCACTCGACCCCTCGTCCAAGCCGAAGCCCGAGTTATAGCAGGCACATGGATTCAGCGGCTGTTTCAAGCAATGTCAAGCGCTGTGACCAGCCAGGTGGGCTTAACCCGGCGCGCCATGAGGCTGTTATGTTGGTAGATCAAGACATAATACGTCAAGAGGCTGAGCGAGCGGTTAAACAGGCGGCTGAGCAGGCTTCTCAGTTGACGGCTGATACGTCCATTTTGCATCATGCTTTTACATCAATATTTATTGCATTATGGGTTGTTATTACACATTATATCTCAATACTTATGACTATTCTCTCTTATTTTACAAGGTTTACCATGAAGAGGGGGAATGCCGGCAGCTGGAATTCTGGCTGGAAAAGGAACAAACGTTGGAAACCTATTCTGCACAACTCCAAAAGTACGGAAACTCCACGAAACAACTTTTTGGATTTAATAAGAATTTATGAGCGAAAGAAATAGGCCAGGGGGCCCACACCCTGTCCAGGAGACAGGGCGGCGCACCCCCCTAGGGCGCGACCCCCTATCTCCTGGGCCCCCTGGTGGGCCTTCGGTGTCCATCTTCTGCTATATCATCACTTTTAACCTGGAAAAAATCGTGGGCAAGCTTACGGGACGAAACTTCGCCGCCACGAGGCGGAACCTTCACGGAATCAATCTAGGGCTCTGGCGGAGCTGTTCTGCCGGGGACACTTCCCTCCGGGAGGGGGAAATCATCACCAACGTCATCACCAACGATCCTCTCATCAATAGAGGGTCAATCTCCACCAACATCTTCACCAGCACCATCTCCTCTCAAAACCCTAGTTTATCTCTTGTATCCAATCTTGTATCAAAACCACAAATTGGTACCTATGGGTTGCTAGTAGTGTTGATTACTCCTTGTAGTTGGCGCTATTTGGTTTACTTGGTGGAAGATCATGTGTTCAGATCCTTTATGCATATTATTACTCCTCTGATTATGAACATGAATATGCTTTGTGAGTAGTTACGTTTGTTCCTGAGGACATGGGTGAAGTCTTGCTATTAGTAGTCATGTGAATTTGGTATTCATTCGATATTTTGATGAGATGTATGTTGTCTTTCCTCTAGTGGTGTTATGTGAACGTCGACTACATGACACTTCACCATTGTTTGAGCCTAGAGGAAGGCATAGGGAAGTAATAAGTAGATGATGGGTTGCTAGAGTGACAGAAGCTTAAACCCTAGTTTATGCGTTGCTTCGTTAGGGGTTGATATGGACCCATATGTTTAATGTTGTGGTTAGGTTTACCTTAATACTCCTTTTTGTAGTTGCGGATGCTTGCAATAGGGGTTAATCATATGTGGGATGCTTGTCCATGTTAGGGCAATACCCAAGTGCCGGTCCACCCACATATCAAATTATCAATGTACCGTACGCGAATCTTATGAACGTGATGAAAACTAGCTTGACGATAATTCCCAATGTGTCCTTGGGAGCTCCTTCTTCATTATTAGAATTTGTCCAGGCTTATCCTTTGCTACACAAAGGATTGGGCCACCTTACTGCACTTTATTTACTTTATTTACTTTTTTCTCGTTACTATTTATCTTATCACAAAACTACCTATCACCTACTATTTCAGTGCTTGCAGAGAAAACCTTACTGAAAACCGCTTATCATTTCCTTCTGCTCCTCGTTGGGTTCGACACTCTTACTTATCGAAAGGACTACGATAGATCCCCTATACTTGTGGGTCATCAAGACTCTTTTTTGGCGCTGTTGCCGGGGAGTGTAGCGCTTTTGGTGAGTGGAACTTGGTAAGGAAACATTTATATAGTGTGCTGAAATTTTCTGTTACTTGTGACTATGGAAACTAATCCTTTGAGGGGCTTGTTTGGGGTATCTTCACCCCAACCAGAAGAGCAAAGAGATGCTCCTCAACCTACTGAACTTTATGAAAAATATTCACTTCGAGATTCCTTCGGGTATGATAGAAAAACTGCTAGCTAATCCTTTTGCAGGAGACGGAACATTGCATCCCTACTTACACCTTATCTTTGTGGATGAAGTTTGTGGATTATTTAAGCTTGCAGGTATTCCCGATGATGTTGTCAAAAGGAAGGTATTCCCTTTATCTTTGAATGGAGATGTAATGACATGGTATAGGCTATGTGATGATACGAGATATTGGAATTATAAGCGATTGAAGTTGGAATTTCACCAGAAGTTCTATCCTATGCATCTTGTTCATCGTGATCGTAATTACATATATAATTTCTGGCCTCGCGAAGGAGAAAGCATCGCTCAAGCTTGGGGGAGGCTTAAGTCAATGTTGTATTCATGCCCCAATCATGAGCTCTCTCGGGAAATGATTATTCAAAATTTTTATGCTCGGCTTTCTCTTGATAATAGCAACTTGCTCGATACTTCCTGTGTTGGTTCCTATATGCTGAAGACTATTGATTTCAAATGGGACTTATTGGAAAGAATTAAACGCAACTCTGAAGATTGGGGTTCCGACGATGGTAGGGAGTCACGTATGGCACCTAAGTTTGATTGTGTTAAATCTTTTATGGATACCGATGTTTTCCGTTGATTTAGCTCTAAGTATGGACTTGACTCTGAGATAGTAGCTACTTTTTGTGAAACTTTTGCTACTCATGTTGATCGCCCTAAAGAGAAGTGGTTTAAATATAATCCTCCTGTTGAAGTGAAAGTAGTTGCACCTATTACAGTCGAAGAAAAGACTATTACATATAGTGATCCTATTATTTCTACTGCTTATGTTGAAAAACCTCCTTTTCCTGTTAGGATAAAAGATCATGTTAAAGCTTCGACTGTTGTTCCTAAGAGTAATACTAGGACCTATACACCTCCTAAGCAAATTAATATTGAACCTGGTATTGCTATGATTAAAGATCTCTTGGATGAGGACTTAGATGGGCATGTTATCTCTTTCTTGGGTGAAACTGCTAATATTGCTAGACCCGATACTAAGACATGTAGAACTGTTGTAGGCACGCCTGTTATTTCTGTTTAAATAGGAGATCATTGTTATTATGGTTTATGTGATATGGGTGCTAGTGCTAGTGCGATACCTTACGATCTTTATAAAGAAATTATGCACGATATTGCACCTGTTGAATTAGAAGACATTGATGTTACTATTAAGCTTGCTAATAGGGACACCATTAAACCTATTGGGGTTGTTAGAGATGTTGAAGTCTTGTGTGGGAAGATTAAATACCCTGCTGATTTTCTTGTTCTTGGTTCCCCACAAGATGATTTTTGTCCCATTATTTTTGGTAGACCCTTCTTGAATACTGCTAGTGCTAAGATTGATTGTAAAAGGATGGTTGTCACTGTTGGCATAGATGGTATGTCTCATGAGTTTAATTTTGCCAAGTTTAGTAGACAACCTCGTGAAAGGAAACCACCCAATAAGGATGAAATTATTGGTCTTGCTTCCATTGCTGTTCCTCCAGCTGATCCATTAGAACATTATTTGTTAGACCATGAAAACGATATGTTTATGAAGGAAAAGGAAGAAATAGATGAAGTGTTCCTTAAACAAGAACGTATGCTGAAACATAACCTTCTCGCTGAAATTCTTGGGGATCCCCCTCCACCCAAGGGTGATCCCGTGTTTGAACTCAAACCCTTACCTGATAATCTTAAGTATGCTTATCTTGATGAAAAAGAAATATATCCTGTTATTATTAGTGCTAACCTTTCAGAGAAAGAAGAAGAAAGATTATTGAAAACTCTGAAGAAGGACCGAGCTACTATTGGATATACTCTGGATGATCTTAAGAGCATTAGTCCCACATTATGTCAACACAAAATTTCAGTGGAGAAAGATGCCAAACCAGTTAGAGATCCTCAAAGACGATTAAATCCCAAAATGAAGGAAGTGGTAAGAAAGGAGATTCTAAAGCTCCTTGAGGCAGGTATTATTTATCCCGTTGCTCTAACAAAATCCCCACCGATCCTCTAACAAAATCCCCACCGATTCTTCTCATCTTCCTCTATCTCTATTTCTCTCTCTCTCTGCATTGCGCCGACGCCAGCCAAGACTTCACGGGTATTTGCCATCCGAGACCCACGAACTGCTGCCATATACCTGATTGTTTGTGCCAGTTATTTGTTCAGGTGATTAGTCGAACGCCACGGTGAGCAGCGTCGCCACCTCCAATGCAATGACTCGCGTCCTTCAGGTTGGTCAGATCTCCAACGAGCCAAGCTTTTAAATAGCGTCCGCTACCGCCGCTATTGCAGCTGCAACAGCGTAGCGTCACCCTGCCGCTATTAGTTTAAGGTTGCATTAGAAAATAGCCTGTTGTCATGATGCAGGCGCATTAATGCATTATCACTTATTAGACTGTTATATCGTCCGCTATATAAGTCCTTGTTATTCTGTTGTGTAATCTATTTTGGTAAATGTGTCTTGCTTGCATGGTTGCACGACCAAATATTGTTCAATTATAGTTTATATTCTTATATAAATGATGATTTCTCAAATTCAGTGTCATATTTTTTGTCAATGGCCTAGAAATATACACAACAATCTCAAATTTATGAGTGTTTTTAACAAAATGGTATGTGGACATAGTGCCCGCAATATCGCCCACTATCCGCATTTCACTACGCGGACCCTAATCCGCAACTAGTCCGCTATCCGCTATTTAAAAGCTTGCAACGAGCACAACTCCCTCGACAATTCGCTGACACCGGTTGAGATCATGCAGTCCGCAGCCGGCGCGCTCGCTAGGAAAGGCGCCCTCGTGGTGGTGCTCGCGGACAGGAGGTAGTCGTCGAGGGCTTCTGCAGCTCATGCTGCGGCATCCATGGCGCGGACGTTGGAGCCAGGTACACCTAAGCGTGGGTGGGTGACGTCGAGCACGAGTGCACCGCCGACTTATGGTCCCAAGTTCTCCACCTCCTTCCCTTTCCTATATAGTATGGACTTCTCCCGACCGGCTACAACATCATCGTCGACATCCTCTATAGGACATGGGCCGTAAATCGCAAGAGTTCATGCCTTTTATCTCCTTTCTCCTCCGTGAATCCCATCTGTAAGTTTTCCCCAAATTATTTTGAATTAGCGTTCATATCATTTCCAATGCGTTTATGTAAGTTTTTCTTTGTCTTCATACCATCATCTGTGCTTACTTTCATCTTTGTTATTATTCTTTTCTTTAATGTGGTTTGAGCCTGAATGCTATATATTGCGACTGATGGCCCATATCCTAATTCAACAACCCGATCCTGGCAGTGGTTTAATTCCCTTTTCCTTACAAAGGTGAGCACTAGCAAATCTCTTGAAACGCATATCTTCTCACCACACGGCTCAACTAGCATGCCAGATCTCCCTTTACCTTACAAAAAGGTGAGCACTAGCATATCTCCTGGCAATAGCAATTCAACAACTCGATCTAGGTGTGTCTTACTTAATTAGGATACCTTAGTAATTATTTTGTGGTTTAGTGGTTTTCCTGTTTTGATTTTTCAGCAGTTATTTTTAGTTCAGTCTTCTACCGTTACTTGTGCTTATCCTGCAGGTGATGACCGAGCTTGGAGGGAAGCACTGAAAGGATTAATATTGTGTGTGAAAGTTGTCACATAGGCTGCTAATGTTTGATTGTGTTGTCCAAAGACACACTTTTATTTGCAGCTAGGGTGACAAATTGTGCATGCTTTGGGCTGTTGCGAACCATATGTAACTTTTAGCTTCTATTTCGAGCAGTTATTCTCTCGAAGTGCTGGCCACATGTTATATTTAAATCTTTACTATGGCATTTATGCCATTAGTGCTATATTTCATATACCGTAATTTTATAAAGCATTCAGTTTTTACTTTGTGTGATTTGGATTGCTCTTCTTTATCAAGACTGTTTTTTTTACGAATCCACTATAATGCCTTCTGGATTTTAGCTCATTCGTTAGGTGAGAGTTTGGTCTAGGGTAATTATCGATTAGTTTTCCTTCATCATCCCCAGTTAAATATTGTGACGATCCCTTCCTTATTCTCTTATTTAAGCCATAACCGAATATTCTTCAAACCCTCTGAATGAGATATAGTTGTCCAATGCAATTTCTGTAGTTTGGTGAGTTTTGAATTGAGAAGACAGATCAATGTGAACTTTTCTCGGCTGAAATGTGTCAATCTAATAACTATCGCATTACCAATTTCCAATTCTTTTCGTATCTCTCTAAATTGTTGTAAAATTTCCTGCCGCAATGCGCGGGGCATCCTCTAGTTCTACTAGTACTAGTGCATTTATGTTGCAAAGTCCCGAAAGGATGCCTAAAGCCCGGAATCTTTGAGTGTTTGAGGGAGCAACTAGATTAGCTTTGCACGTATAGGCACGTATAGAAAAAGTGCCTTCTTATATACAATTTGGAGGCATTTTCAGATATGCCTTTACCAAAATGCCTCCGATTGACAACCGTGGTGTAGTGTAGGACATTATTCAGTACAAGTAGAATCGATGGATGCGGCTCACAATCGGACCCAAATGTGGGGAAGAAACCTAGGACGCTTCCAGATTCCAGTTCGTGCACGCATAATCTGAATGAACTACGAGGGACTTGACTTCACATGTTATGGGTCCAGTTTTTGTTCTTGCAAGTAAATATGATATGATATTATATACAAAACCAGACACAGACTCAACAGCTCTCGCTTTATTCTTCACTGCTTCGAGCTGCTTTGTCTCTTCTTCAGTGCTCCATCACTGCTTTCTTTCTGCTTTATGTCCTCCCGAGTGCTTGCTCCATCAGGAAGGAGACTGACTTATTTATGCCTTCCCGGCTCATGATATAACCGAACGAAGGAAGCTGGCTTTTGCCTTTTGAGCCGCCTTGCTCCATTGTGTTTGGTTTTCGCCTCTGGCACCTTAATTTGTACCCCCTCGATAAATTAGCGATCTAAAAGAACTTATATTAGTTTACATCCCTCTGTAAACTAGTGATCTAAAAGATCTTACATTAATTTACAGAGGGAATACTGCATTTCAAACCGTATATATTCCCTTGCTTGTAATTAAGCAAACAGAGCTCCTGCCAGCATTTTGCCGCAAAAGAAAAAAAAGAGGTATTATAGCTTGAAGCTAGCAAAGTGACACACTGACCGATCGTCTTAGGAACTGCCGATGGAAGCTCACTCACCTTTTACGTAATTACAGCTTGGGCCAACGAGTCTAGCATGATTCCATCCGGTCTAAAAATATTCACACCGTCGAGGAAATGAAAGGCTACCAGAAGGAAAAAGGCTATCGCTGTACAGCAGCAGTCGGCGAGTGCCCTACCCACCAAGCGGTTGTCGGAACAAAATCGAAACGAATGGATGCTGGCTTGGGTTGACGTCCTGGAAAACATAGCGACGATGAGACTCTACGTGGATTCCGTGCCGAGCCCCCACCGGGTGCTCTAACCGGCCCGGCCCGGCGGTGGGTCGGCGCTGGGCGGCGGATTCCTGAGCACGTCACGAATGATAGTAAACCTGGGCATGGACAGCCTGAGCCCTGCCCAAAAATCCAGGCCAGGATGGGCTCGCACTTCACTTTCCATCCTGGAAGGAAGTTCCGGTCAGGCTCAAGCTTCTCTTTTCCATGATTTCAGGCAGAGCTTTTTGGCTTCGGGCCGGGCTTGCAGGTGGAGATCCTGAAAAGTGCCATTCGGATCGGGCTTAATGGAGGCCAGGCCGTGGCGCGGCCATGAGGACGGTCGAGACATCGAGCGGAGCCGTTTGTCATATTTTATTTATTTCATATATTGCAAAGATATATATTTTCCTCTATTTTTTTGAGCAACATATATTTTTCTCTATAAATTTGGTCAAAATTTGCGAAGGTTTTTTTTCTTGTGAAAATAATATCTAAGCCCACTATGAAACGCAGCCACCAATACAAGCACACTCGACTTCACAAATACTCCTGTACAAGCACTATGGCCGGAGCCATGACCACACCACACTACGGCTATTCTCATCGCAAAAAAAGGCCATTCTCCGGTCAGTGTCGCTACTCGCTAGTCGATCCATCATTCTGGCTATTCTCCGGTGGGTGTGGTTCAATTCATCCGTTCCAAGGCAGGCGGCGTGCCTGCAACCATGCCAGGTGGTGGTGCCTCTGCCGCCGCTGTCGTGGCCGTGGTGGTGGCGGTGCGGCACATGGGGCAGGTGGAGTGCGCTTGCAGCCAGGCGTGGACGCAGTCGGCGTGGAACAGATGCGCGCACTTGGGGAGCCGACGCAGCTTCTCGCCGGCCTCCACCTGCCCGAGGCACACCGCGCAGTCCATGGGCGCGGCCAGCGCATCGGCCTGCTCGTACACGATGGCCGCGTCGCTCATGCCGGCCTCCTGGTCCTCCGCACCAGCGCCGCGCTGACGGTGGCAACGGCGAAGGCGGCGGCGGCGGCAGGCGTAGGAGACGGCGAGGTAGAGGAGGATGGTGAGGATGCCGATGGCGAAGGAGAGCCCCGTGAGCAGCAGCCGCGAGCGGGTGCTGTACCTGGAGCTGTCCGCGACGGCGAGGTCCGCGAACACCCACGATGTGTCCGGCGCGCCCATGCTGAATGGCGTCGGAAGCTGTGGATCTGTGTTTGTTTACGTCGTGGTGCTGGTGCTGGCCTGCTGGGGCAAAGTGGCGCCGATGCAGCATATAAGGTGGCGGCCGTACGTACGGTATAGTGACGAACAGTGAGCTCCACTCGCGTTGCTCCCGAGATATTTGTGGTGAGACCTGTGCATGCATCCTACCTATTCTCGATGGATGGTCGACATGATCAAGTGTTACTCCTACTTTGATATTTATTAGTAGAGTGCCCGTGCGTTGCCACGGGCTTTTGAAATAGTTTACCAGAGTTACATGTTCAAATCCACACATACCAATAACACAAACTGAAGTTCATTATTGCAATGTAACAAGCTGAGTGATGTTACAACTTAACATATTTTACAAAAATATTAATATCTAGATGATGCGCTTAAGAAATTCTTTCACAATATCTGGAAAGTTTCTCTAGCTTCATTCCCGCGATGTTTTAGCAAGTATAATAAAAAATGCTTCCTCAATTCATACCCATCCTGCAGAAAAAATAAATGTAGTTAGTATGAAAAATTCACGGAGAAGGTCTTAAAACATATTACCCACAATACCCACCGTGCAAACCGGATTGACCAATTCTGTACCGTTCCACCAGAGCATAAAATGAAAAACAAAATAGCCAGACACATTCCTGGAAAACTTTCAATTAATATTATAAATAATATAATGATAACAAAAGTATATATTCTTGTTTTGGATTCATTACCCATCTATACTCGTTGGAACACCGGCCGGAAATAAACGATGCCATTTAGATATATCAGAATTCCGCCCAGGCAACTTTATTTCGAGTGCTTCTTTGAAATCCCTTGAAAAACTTTTTAATTTCGGTGAATGCCTCAAGTTTTTTTACTTTGACGATTATGATGATTGAATAGGATCCATAATATATAGACGACGTGCCTTTTTGTCGATGATGTACAGGATGTATCGGCCAATGGATGCATAAGGAAGATAAATCTACAAGTGGTATTAGAAACAAAAACAAACCATGATAACAATACTTACAAAATATTCTATTTACCTTATTGCAAGATGAGATGTCGGTCTCCGTCTCAGGCCAGCAATCAAATAATGTTGCCAACGTCTAGATAGTTTCCTTCTCACAAAACTTCTGACCTCGTGTTGACTCTAGCAACATGGACTAAGTAAAAGAAAAAATAAATTGTTTCAACATGTTGATACTAATGGCACCTAGAATGAAGAATTACAGTAACTTACACAAAATCGTAGATCCATGTAGTGTATAGGAGGGTCTGTGAACAATACTCCCTCGTCACATGCCATCATAAGCACGGCGGTGTTGAAGCAATCATTGTCCATGGGCTGCTCCATATTAAGTATGCACTGAAGTTTCTTAAGACTTAACCTTATTGGATCGGGTGTGGAGCTCCGGACCCACACCTTCCTGTAATTTGGATGGTAAGAAGAACAATAATATACATCCGCACATTAAATATTGATATATGATACTTACTCCAAACATCCAACATCATTGATCGACATGATGTAGTTGCAGAGGCCGGCAAGTATTTCACGTTGGTCCGTGAGAATGATAGTGATTGGGGCGGGACGTTTCTCTTCGACCACGTCAGATGGATTATCCAGGACCTCAAGATCAGAATTAGATAAAGTTTCTTCCTTGAGAGATTGATGGTACATGGGACATCCTTTTAACTTATTAAGCTCTGAATCGAGCAAAATAATTGCTAATTTTTGTCGAAAATGTTTCATGTCCTCCTACATAAAAAATATGAAAACAATTTATAAGACATTTTGATAAAACATTATGAGATAATGTATAACACTAAAATACCTGCGTAAACTGGTCTGACAGTCCATGTGGTGTCCAATATTCCATAAAATTTAGCATAAACAATCCACATGATACGCTATAATATTATAAAACAATGCTTTAGAATATCACACAGATGAATCTAAAAACAAACTATTGAAACAAGTGCTTACCCATCGGTTTGTATTGCCTCCTGAATTTGCTCTACAACCGTCCATTTTGTAACATTGAGATCAGGCCACTTATGACCTTTGATAAACTCCGTACTATGCTCTGCAAGTTTCAGCCATTTCTCGAGCCCTAATAACTTTTATATATATATATGAGGAATGTTAAGGATGAAGTCAAACAAAATAAATGCTAAGATGAGAAAAGAAATAGATAGTTACCGTAGTAGCAAGGTCATTGCGTTTGACATTCTCACCAAGTGAGTCCAATACTTGGATCTCTCGTTTTTTGGCATTGGCAACTGCTAGATACCAATGGTAGCCCGGCATGTTAATCGGAATGAATAACTAGTTTAACAAAGATACAATTCACAGTCACAATTAGATACAGTTATTAATAAATCATTAAACATATGAACTAAATAAAAACAATCCATAATTATATGCATGGATTACGAGACAAAAGCTAACCATATCTTGTTGTAGATAACTATTAACATGACGCACAATGCGACGATATTTTGATGGGTCTATGTCTCTTTCCCCGTCTTCTTTTATCTGGCCCGATATAAACGTGCTAATAATGTGTACCTTTTCACCCGCCCTGTGTTGTAGATGCTCGTGAGCAAGCATACAATATATGTAAGCATTTATCACCTGCAAACAATATTTAGATTATATTTATAAATTATGGTATTATATATAATCAATTAATTACAAAGATTGTGCAATTGGTCTTACACCGTCATGTAAGAACATGTCATTTTTTATAAGGCATTCCAAATCGCTTTTGCTAATAAGGCATCTCCAATGTCCACAAATTCGGTATTCTTAGGGGCAGACTTGATTGATTCGATGACTGTAATATCTCTAGGGGTACAAACATAGTCTATGAAATTCATAAAAAAGTGAGACAGCTTAGTAAATAAAAGACAGAAGAGTTGAATACAAAAGACAATATCACAAAAAATGTTGATAATAATATAAAAAATACCTTGTGGGATAACATGTAAATTAGCATCCTTTTTTGGTTTATTTTGAGATATAACCTCGTCGACGTGATTATGTTGTGAATTTCCGGCCCCTTGCAGCGACATTGCATCTGAACCCTCAATGGATTCTTTCCGTGAATCTCCAGAGTCCATATCCATGTATACTATATTATGACAAAACAAAAATATAAAAACACCATTCATTGTATCAAGTATATATATAATATATATACAGAGTAAGGTTAGCTATATGCACCTCTTCTCGCGGTGTTTCAGTGCGGTCTGTCATCGTTGCATCAGTGCGTATGTCGGAACCCATCAATTTATATCTATGCTAAAATATATTTAATATTATTTACTACATCATAAAACTATACATAATATATAATAGAACTGTATCTGAAACTAAAACAACTGTTTTATCTGATAATAATAAAAGCATTTGGTTATATTAGAAACAAATGCTGCTTAAATCATTATACAAACAGAACAATTCGGGGAAAACAAAAATCTATAATGTTCATATAAGTTAGTAGGCGTTTGAAATTGCTTAAACTATTTTAAATTAAATGATAGGCTAGGGAAAATTGGCAAACAAAAACAAAAACAAACAACCCAACATTAACAAAGTTTATTTGTTTCAAAGTTTACGATTTTCAAAGTTTGTTCTCAATATTCAAAAAATGTTTGTGCTTGTAAAAAAATGTTCACGCTTCCAAAATTGTTCAATTTTTTTAAAATGGATCTCATTTTCGAATGTACTTAAAAGATTCAAAAACAGTTTGTGGTCCCAATTCTCTTCAATTTCATCAAAATTTTCATTTGTTTAAAAGTTTCTTCTCAAAATTGATAATATTTTTTTTTGCAAAATTTGTTCACTTTATCATATTTGCTATCTATTTCCAAAAACATTCATGTATTCAAAAGAGAAATAATGTGATGAAGCAGAAAAGAAATAAATATAAATAAAAAAGAAAAATAATTTGGGCCGGCCCAGTTGGGACGAACCCTTTGCAATGTATAAAAATAATTAAAAAAAGTTCTTGTATGAAAAAAAACTAATTTAAGTGAAAATAAGAAAACCTAATTTAAGTGAAAATATGATATTTCCTACTGGATCATATAATTATATATAATATATAATAAGAATTTAAGTGAAAATAAGAAAACTTTTTGTATTAAAAAACCTAATTTATATTATTATAAATATATGTTGTTTAAATAAATGTCGTACCCCATGAAAATCTAGGAAAAACAACTAACTATAGTATTCTTATATAAGTAAGTAATTATCTGAAAAATATTTAAATTATTAATTTAGTCTATGGAAATATATGCAACAAAATAAAATAAAACATGCAAACAAACATTATTCAACCAAGTATATTTGTGTTTTCTATTATTTGCCCCCCACATTTTGTTGTTGTGATGCCCTTGGTTTATTTAATAAGTATAAAAAATGTATATTTTTATGAACCATGTATATTATTATACACTTTTATTGATTTTGTGAGGTATGTATAATTTTTATATATATATGGACATTTGTTTTGGATACACAAAATTACAGAGGGCCACATAAAAGGCTGGGCCAGGCCCAGCCCGTGGCAACGCACAGGCGACGGCCCACCTCCACCACGCGACGGCACACCTCCCCCGAGCGACGGCCCACATCCCCCGGGCGACGGCGCACCTACCCCGGCCGACGGCCCACCTCCCCCGCCTCCCACAAAACCTGTCGCCACCTACCCCCCGCAACCTTATCCCATTCATTCACACCTCACTCCACTCTCTTCAACTCCCCCTTTCCCCTCCGCCGCCGCATCGCCGCGCGCGTCCACGAGCCGCCGGCCGCGCTCCTCGGCCCGCTGTTGCCACGTCAGGCCCTCACCTATCCTCTCCACCCTCGCTAGTCGCCACATCTAGCCCGCTCACCTCCCCCTACCGCATCGTCGCACACGTCGCCTAGCCCGCAACGTCCACGATTCCGCCAGCCGACCACCGCAGCAGTCTCCGGCGACCCGTGTGCGACCGCAGGTGACGCACACATCGAGCAACATCGACCGGGCGCGGGTGCTGGATCTGGTCGCCGTTCGGAGAGCATGTACTAATCTCCGGCAAGTTCCTTGCGCAGATCGGAAGAGGGGTGCCTCGATCTGCCACAGCATATGGTCAGGTACGCCGATCCGAACCCTGAGTTGGATTCGTTGACTGTTGGCTGCTTCCGTGGGTTCGTTTTCTGATGGATGCATTTTTGCTTTGCGCCGCAGGCTTCGGCGGGATCGGCAGGCCTGTGGCCAGGGTTGCGCTCTAGATCCACGATGTCGAGCTCGTCGCCGTCAACGACCCCTTCATCACCACCGACTACATGGTACCGTTCTCGAATCTCTTAGCTTATGAGATCTACGGGCACGTATGGTAGGGTCGTTTTGGATCCGTGCATGAGACACCCGTTTATATTCACTGGATCTGAAACCTGAGTTGGATTGTTGACTGTTGGCTGCTTCCGTGGGTTCGTTTTTTGATGGATGCATGCACTGGCGGAGCCTTATGGATGCAAAACGGGGTCGTGACCCCCCATTTCAAACTGCACTTGTGTTACTATACGTATATATGAGGTATATGTATTAAGTGTTTTACCCCAGCCATCGGTGGATGACTCCCATTCAATCCGATTAAATTGTGTAGTCCATACTCCATAATTCCATCTGTACAAATCTATAGCTAGCTAGCACAAGCAGCTTGATTAATTGTTCGTACAAACTTAGGTAGCTAGTACAAGCAGCTTGATCGATATATGTACAAGTAGCTTCCTGCTTGTTACTTGTTGCATCTTCTGCCATCACTAAGATTTACCGTCTACTTGCTACTGCATATGCATGGAATACGACGAGTCGGCAACCAACAATTGATGAGCCTGACTGCCAGAGAATGGAAGGAGCAAGATGTGCTTGATTACCACGTAATTTTGTACGATTCACATCTGTTTTCATGCATATTTTGCTTTGACTTACAACATTGCCCCCCCCCCCCCCCCCCTTAATTGCTTGTCACGCTCCGCCACTGGATGCATGTTTGCTTTGCCCTGCAGGTTTCGTCCGGATCGGCAGGCTTGTGGCCAGGGTTGCTCTCCAGAGCCCCGATGTCGGGCTGGTCGCCGTCAACGACCCCTTCATGACCACTGACTACATGGTATCGTTCTCGATTCTCCTAGCTTATGAGATCTACGGACACGTATGGTAGGGTCGTTTTGGACTCGTGCATGGGACACCCGTTTATATTCACTGGATTACACGCTTGGATATGTGCTAAACATGAATGGATTTGATCTTCTAGTTACACGCTGATGCTTTGCTACACAATCATAAGCACAATTAAATAGCGATGTATATGAATCTAGTGAATGTCTCTACATGTCTCTGTATCATCAGTTAGGTAGTTCCAGATTTGAGGAATCTATTTGTTCCACGCAGTGACTATTGTTCCATTGTGGTATTTATAATATATGTACACCTGGTAGTATTCTGTATTATCTTACTAAATAAGACACATGCAGGCTCCATGCCAGTTAGTACTTAATTAAAGCATAGCGCTACTAATTGTCTCATATTATGGTTCTGAATTATGTGCTTGTAACTGGCAGACCTACATTTTCAAGTAGGACACTGTCAACGGACAGTGGAAGCACCATTGATTTAAGGTGAAGGACTCCAAGACCCTTCTCATCGGTGAGAAGGAGGTTGCTATTGTTGTTTTCACTGACAAGGACAAGGCTGCAGCTCACATATAGGTACATTCTTTCACACTTTCCTTTTAATGGTACCTGAATATTTCTTGTGTATAATTTACTAAATTAGTTTTCTGTGTCACCACTTTCAGGGTGGTGCCAATAAGGTCATCATTTCTGCTCCCAGCAAGGATGCTCCCATGTTTGTCTGTGGTGTCAATGAGAAGGAATACAAATCTGACATCGACATTGTCTCCAACGCTAGCTGCACCACTAACTGCCTTGCTCCTCTTGCTAAGGTGCTTATCATTGAAGTTTTGTGCAGCTCAAACCAACCGCCAATATTGGGAATTGTATATTGATAATTTGTTTCTTTCAGGTTATCAATGACAGGTTTGGCATCGTTGAGGGTTTGATGACAACGGTTCATGCCATGACTGGTAATGCATTACACTGGGTTTTTTCTTCAACATTTTATATTATATATTTGACTATTGTATGCTTATGTGTGGCTGAAATTTAAATTTACAGCAACCCAGAAGACTGTTGAATGTCCTTCCAGCAAGGACTGGATAGGGGGAAGGGCTGCCAGCTTCAACATCATTCCGAGCAGCACTGGTGCCGCGAAGGTATATTAAGCTGGCCTTCTATTATATGATCAGTTAACTGATTGAACAATGTAGGTTGATGGATTATCTGATTCTTGTTGCCCGTAGGAACACATCATAAAGTTAACTTATTGAATTGTCATGGCTTGGATCTTATCGAATGTTTAAATCTACTATAAGAATATACAAGCTGATGCTTCTTGGTTTAATGTTAGTTTTTCTGGCTCAAATATATTTATGAGATTTCATTAAAAACTTGGGCAGTCAACTATGGTCAGAATAGGCTGTTAGCCTATAATATCTGAAAGAAATGTTTGTATTCAGTTGTAGCCCACCTAATTGGACTGCTTTTATTAGATCTAAAATCAATTGTATTGCCTATGATAATTTTATAGCCTGGCACTATCTACAATGGTATTCTTTCTTTGCAATTTGATGGTATGCCTCACCAAGCATGATCCTAATCTAATAACTGTTAAACTTTTACAGAATAGATAGATCCAGAAATTTTCATACCTAGAGGACGATGCCTTCTTCGTGCTCCTTGCTTACAGCAGGCACACCTCCGGAATTTGTCCTCCTAGTCTGGGTATTTTGATGCTTTTCTATATGTGATAGGCGAAGGGAAAGTAAGGAGGGGTGTGAGGGATGGCAGAAGAGTTTAACATATATAGGTAGGGCAAAAGGGGAAGGCTGGGAAGCAGATATCTTTCCAGTTCTACCATGTATAATTATGTATGGTGCAGATATATTTCCTTTTTTCATCATACACATACCTCATAATAAATTAGAACAGATGCCAGAAATCATAACTTACTAAAATATTAATTTGTTGTATTAATTAATTTGTCAGGAATCATAACTTACTATAATTATGCAGGCCATATAAAAACGAAATATCTTATATGTATGTTTAAATATTGATTCTATTTTTATTATTGTTCAGTTTGAAAAGGTAAACATGAACTTTCTATTTAACTTATGTGTATTTAATCAGTTCAATGTGTAAAAAGTTAAATTATCAAACAAATAATCTTAAATGTTTTGTTTCTGAAATATGGCAATTAACAGCCATATGATTTTCTTGTATGCACAATCAAAACACAGATGCACCTAATGCATCATGGATCATTTGCAAGGGAGCGTGGGTCATTTGGGGACGTGGAACTGCTGCAGCCTATTTGAGACAGAGCAAACTCCAGCGAATTTGGCCAGCTAGGTACATCATCTAAACGACAATACGGTAGCAACTTGAACAAAATTTGAATTGATTAGTATAGTAGCTTAGTAGTAGTAGCTTTCTGTACTATTATTTATGTCTATCAATCACTGCACCGGATATGCACTCCTGGGATTGTATATGTATGGGGGCCTATGATATTGTGAAGGTTCTCACATTTGTTAGGCTTGATGATATTTGCACAAATTGTGTAAGACAAACAGATCCTCCTCCCCTCCTCGCCAGCAAGATCCTCATCCTCCTCCTCTCTAGTAGCTAATCCTCCTCCTCTCCGATACAGCAGCAACTGATAACAGGCAACTGCAACGAGCCAACACCTTTCACCCCCCCCCCCTTCTACCACACCATAATCTGCTATTGATGATGCTGATATTAAGTTGTTCATTCCTTGCTGTTATTAGTTGCTCAATATTTCCTGCTTTGTTGGTGGCTCACTGCTTTGTGCTAGCTGCTTTGCTGTATCGCAATAGAAAATTCACGGCGTCCACACTAACATATCTAATATTAAAGTGGTTTTGTTTCTTTTACTGTACGTACTGATCAATAAGCTGGGATATCCATCTCTTTTGTTTCTATATTCAGGATCACAAAAAATATAAGCAGCGTCTATTAGAGTCCTGGAATATAATGCAACAGCTACAGAGGAAGATCAAGGACAACTTAAAAAATAAAGAATATATGCAAGGTACGTGCCATATGAACGTCATATGTTTGTTGAGTATTCTCTAGCTGGAATGTGATTATCACCGATGAAGAAAACCTCGTATAGTATAACAGTGCGTGTATGGATGGAGTTATACTATACAAGGTAGTATATGATGCGAGGCACGCAATGTCTTAGAAAACATCTCCTGTTCTACTTTGAGTATGTTGTGAACCTGCCATGGTACAACACAAAAGTACTCTGGTTCAACTTGAGCACCATTTATGGTCCAAACTGGTCTGGTCTAGAACCGTAAAATTTAGATAGAATGTGAGAGATTGAAATATAGGAGTTGACATTTAGGTATGCTGTTGGAGTTAAACAAGATACCAGGGAGAACCTTTCTAGGGGAATCCCCTATGCTTAGATTTAGGGGAGATAGTTTGTAGGAGTTGTTGGACTTGCTCTAGCTCCCATTCACAGCTCCTCTAACGGTTCCCCCCTACCCTAGCCACGCGACATGTATGGTCCAAACTGGTCTCGTCTAGAACCGTAAAATTTAGATAGAATGTAATATAAACAAACAACCAACATAGCTAGTGGATGCCACCATAAATATAACAGCACTGGCATTCAAACAGATTATTACGCCATGTATATAGCCAACTACAGCAGTCAACAAATATAACAGCAAAACCAACTTGTAGTAGTACCAAAACTACAATTAGTTCTTAAATATTCTAAACCCAATTGTTTTTGGTAGTTTTCATCCATAACCAAACATGACAAGCTGATTGAAGTAATCCTGACAGTTCTGCATGCATAGAAGCATATTTAGTTGTTCAAAACCCTCAAGGCCGCCGTAATCTCCTGAGGGATGTTTCCAGCAGCTAGATTGTCTTTCACCATAAGCATCTGGACTACCAGTTGGCTCCTCAGCATAATTGGATCCTAGAATCAATGAAACAAATTCACCATCAAACGCTGAAGTCGTTGGATTATAAATGGCACATTAAAACTCGTCGTAAAGATAATTACTGTAGTGTTCATCCAGGTCATGCTACGCAAAGAACCTAGCTGTTGGGCCATCTCTTGTAGAACTAAAAACCCGAGTCTTTGATGTGACAAACAGAATAAAAACTTGAGTGTTCTACATATTCATCTTATTCATCTGAATAATTTATTAAATTACCGCCGAAAATTGAAAGACATGTTGTCTTGTCGCCAATCCATGAGCTCGGTGTTCCATCCAAGGACCCTAGCCTGCAACACTTCATTGAGTTCTTGCTTCAAAATAGTGATCTCCTTCATCATCTCTTTGTTGTGAGTGCTATTTCCCACTTGTCGTACGTCTAGTGATGGATTATATATGATAACCCTTTTCCTCATCCGATTTACCACAAGTAGACCATACGAGGAGTCCGGGATAGACAGCGGAAGTAGATACTACAGAAGGTCAACACAGATTAAATGATACCAGGAAAGGAAAAATAAATTAGGAATAAAAAACTCTTACAATTGTGGAGTTGAACACATCATATCTAGGAAAGGGCTGTAGAACAGCATTGTTGATCAGCGTCGAGGTGCGTTGCCCTTGCGGCATCCAGGAATACCTTAGAGCTCGTGATTGAGCATGAAACTGCAAGTCAAAATAATGTTTTCCTCCAACCATGTTGGTGCCTGCATGCCTCTCTAGTTCAGCGCTCGCAAGTTTACGAACAGCGAGATTGAAGCATTCGGGATGTAAGCTTGCTGAAGTATGAAATAGTGTGTCCTTCAGCTGTCTGAGGCTGATTTCAATCCGGTACGGTGTATCGCTTCTTATCCAGATTGAGCTGCACGTAAAAACACATAAAAATGGTTAGTACTATGAGTGGTACTTTAAAACATAAATTGTTGATATGGTAACATTTTCTAGATAATCTAACAGCTATGAGCAGAACGTACAATTTTGATAAACTAGCATGAAATTTTTTGCAGCACCTGCTAGCAAAAGCTAAAATTGAATAAAAATTTCTCTGTAAGAAAAAATTAATTTGTTAGAAATTAAGAGTATGAAAATTTAGGTAACACCCATTATACCAAGTTTGCTGGCTGTTCAAAAACAATATTAAATTGTTGTACAATATAGTAAGGACATTAAGCTTTTCAACATTTGTACTGCAAATAGTTTTAGCAGATTGTTATTCATTACACACGGTTGATGTGCAACGGAAATACTGCCAAATCATTTAACATAATTTCTTTTCTACTGATGCACTCAAAAAGTAAGATTTAATCTAAAGAAAAACAAATCAAGCAATATCATACACCTATATGAAACAGAGTCTGCTGTGTACGACCTAGTTCTAATGAGATTTCTTTCGATAAAATAAACCTACAATACCATAACTTACTCCAGCGTCTGCTCATCATGAACGCCGTTCATAAAGCCGAATATATATTCGAGTGCATCTTCCACAAAATGCCTTGGTGGGGGCAGAAGATGCAGGGGCACGGGCAAATCCACCTTGGGGTCGGCCACAACATCGTGGAGCTGGAGGGCAGCCTCATTGGGGTCGGGGGCAGCGGCATCCAGGGGGCCTGGGCACAGAAACGCCCTGGTAAGTGCGCGCTGCCACAACTTGGATCGCCGGCGCATTGTTTCCAATGATGGGCTCCATCGCTGATCGATACGCATGAGTGATCGTTCACCGAGGTGTCTTGGCAATTAGGATGTGGTTGCAGCAAAAATATAAACAGATATATTTTCAATTGTTGTGATGGCGGAACGAAGAGCAAGGAGAGGGAGGACGGATGGCAAAGGAGAATAATATATATAGGTAGGCCTCGCGGGGAATAACTTGGTAGCAAATCATGGCTGATTATAGTTCTACCATATATACCATTGTTTTCTACCATATATACCATTGTATTCTACCATATATATACCATTGGGGATCGTGCAGATCTATTTCCTTTTTGCATCAAATGCACACCTATTAAAAAATTAGAAAATATGTAAAAAAAATCATAAGTTACTAAGAAGAATATAGTTCTACCGTATATACCAGTATGAATTAAATAAAAATCTTTTCATTGCTTGCATGCCAAGTTTAGCTACAGCAAAGTTAAATTCACGGCAATTAGGATCTCGATGCAGCATATATATATAAGCATAATATACTTGGAATACAACTTACATTCACTGCTATAAATCAGCATTTGGTGTGACCCTAAGACAACAAACAAGAACATAATATCGAAGAATTCTGAGAACTTTTGGCCTGCCTAGAAAGCTATAAATATTTGCAACAAAAAGGCACCAAAAATCTATGTTCTGCCACATAGAGATCCCCAAATTCCTTGTAGTTTACCTGCTCATCCCTAATTCCTAGCGTGGCAGAGGTCAGAGCAGCGGGCGAGGGAGAGGAAGTGATAGGCGGTTTTGAGCTTCATGCGGGCATTGAGAGATGTGACGATTTCCGCTTTGTACCTCTTAGAGGAAAATGACAGTAGGTGCAGAAACATTTGGAGGAACAATGCTGCCGCCAAAGGATGTAAATATCATGTGCACACACATGCATTTGCCTAGTTTAGGAAACCATGAAACCATGGCGACTCATCTCATCTAGCGTCAAGCCCTACTACAGAATGCCTCTGGTTCACCTGGAGCAACAAACCTGCTCCTGACCGCATGGGTATTATAGTACAAAATATACATAGAAGTCAAAATTAATAGATAGAACCAAAACAGGCAGACAACATTGAAGCGAACAGGAAGCTAGAGGGATCCATCAAATCCTTTATTCCCTGAATATTTATATAATCCAATACATTATTCATATTGCCAAAAGGATAAATCTATATTTGATCCCTACCAAAGTTCTATTAGCTTATTGTATTTGCGAAACTTGACTATGCATCAGTCCATTGTTATTCGGCCAAAAACCTCAAGGTCGCTGTAATTTCAGCTGGGATGTTTCCATATGCTTCATTGCCTTTGATCATCAGCATCTGAACCAGGAACTGCTTTCTGAGCTGCATTGAATCCTAGAAAAATCAAAGGCATCATCGATGCTTGGAAGAGCAAAATCAACAATGTCTTTACCCATGGACTGCAACATACCCCTAATGTCAAGCAACACCAACTGATCCACCTCGTGCGGGGACGTGCGTGCTCGACGATAGTCATCTGACATAGGCTCGAGATGCCTATCCCATAAACCTTGCACGTCGCCTGGCTCGCAGTGCACCAAGAGGTTGCAATGAGCCTCCTAAGAGAACATGGCATCGCCCACTGCTCAGCCTCATTAAGACAGTCATCGAGCGTGCTGTCTGCCTCGATAAGACCTAACCGTTCAGTAGCCTCTCTAAAGCTGCCACATAGCACACCGTCCACGGTGAGCAAATCGTCGAAGGATGTTTTGCCCGTAACATGGTTTAACAATACACACAGGTAGTATCGCTCCCTTTCGGCAGGATTGGCAGACACGATGCGTCCAATCTGGAAACGCTCGACCCGAGGCTTGCAAGTCTTCTTTTGCTGTTGCCATGTGAAGCTTCCGGGAAAATTCTTATACAATATATTCCTAGCCCAAGGGTGTTCCTGGTTAGCCTTGAAGTACTCAGTTAACATGGATTTGGAAGCTTTTTCGGAGGCAACAACATTCTTCAAGTCAGCCTGCGCATTGAATGCAACCCTGTGCATACTTGGGAGATGAAGAGGCAACTGCAAGACAGGTGGATGATTGGCGCACAGTGGGAAGCCAAATATCCTCCACATAGCCTCCGGAGGGGTGACCCACCTTGCGTCAACGTGCCTCTTGATCTCATCAATGTTTCCATCGTCGTCGGGCTGGTCGATGCTGAAAGAAGCCATATCATGGCCCTTGTAGATGTACTTGTAAAGTTATTTGACGGCCTTTATGCTAGAGCAGACCTCAACGTTGATGTGGCAATTGAACATCCGCAGAAGGTATGGGTTGTAAGGCACAACCCAACGGTTATCCAACATCTTCCCTCGGACCTTAGCACGTCTTCCATCGTCTCTCCGGCGATAAACTGGGTATGAGTCCTTGCCCTGTGATGTGTTCTCATTGAACGGCCGTGGGTATCTGCACTTGCATTCATTATCTTGCATGCAAACATATTCGGGTTGAGAGCACCGCATGGTCCATGCATCATATGTTTTACCACCATTGCATACAATTCCGGATACTTCTGCTTGTTTGGGAGTTCTGTGGAAATGAGTTGGTCATACTGCTCGGGGACAAGAAGTTTATAGTTTGAATCCATGATCAACAAAAAATGTGCGTGGGGGAGGCCTCTTTTCTAGAACTCGACTACGTAAACATAAGCAACAACAACACCCAGGACCATCTTCTTGAGCAACATATCTTTCATAGTCTCTAGTTTGCCATAGAACACGCGAGCCACAATATCAGGTCGGTCTTGCGCCGTCTGTCCGGGAAGCAACTCATTTGTTATCTCTTCCCATTTAGGGTTGCAAGTCATGGTCAAGAAGATGTCAGGTTTCCCGTATGTATGTACAATTGCCATGGCATCCATATGTCTCTTCTTCATGTCGCGGTCGCCACCAGGGTAAGTTCCAAGGAGTACTATTCTCACCCCAACAGCGCTTGCTCGCGTCTCCCCCGATGTTATTGCATCAACAACTCCTTTATACAAATCGGTACGGATCTGCGTCTGGTTCTTCCTGTACCACCTCAACCGACATCTCTCAATCTTGATGTACATGTCAACCGCCCATTGTTGCAGTAGGCGTGCTCCACAGAGTATTGGATTGAAGATAGCAGGCCTTGTTTGCAGCATGTAACAGTAGTAGTCTCTAACGGAGACGCATAACCTGCTATTCCCCTTTGCACACGATTGATTCGGATCGCGTAAGCATTATTTTTTAAAAAAAGGAATTATTTGTAACAAAGTGGGACACAAAACGACATACCTGCATCATCCTCATCATCATGACACAAACGAGGATTTTGTACAACCTCCCAATCAACATTACATTTGGGTAGCTTCGGATGCCAACCTAGCTCCCCCATTGGATAGAATAATGGATATGACAACGGGTCGTATGCCCCTGAGGTCACACGTATACTATGCCTTTCGTTGTTGTTACCGTAAAGTGTTATCTTGCGGTCAAACCTTTTTGCTAGGTCAGTGCCCTCAACCCAAATTGCAGCGACCTCAGAGGACACCGGTCTATTATATCTTCTTTGGTCAAGCCTCTTATCGGTGTTTAGGTCTATCCTAAAATCATCGAGGTTGTCCTTGTGTGCACCCAAACTCCTAAATTGCTGGGAGTATGGGTTTTCTTTCAGTATGTCTACTAACCTCTTCACGACATCCTGGTCTAATTGCTTGGTGGCAGCCTTACGATGATCTAAGTTAGGGTCGTCATCATAGAAGTACAACTGCAGATGTTCTGGACGTGAGCTAGGCCCGAACGAATGGACATTGTGGTAGATGGTGCCGTGAGCTCGGAATGTGTACACCCCAGACCTCATGTTTGTGTAGTTTTCATCAAGGCTGACGCCAAGGGTTGTGAATGCGAAATGCCCGTTGAAGAACCTTATGTTCTCCCGAAAATGTCTCGAATCTTCGTCCATGCTGGACCATAGCCTCATAAGCTCTGGGATTGGTTCCGGTTGATTAAGCTGGATCTATCCATTGCGGCAGCAGAATCCGTCAGTCTCAGACACAAACTTCTTGGCCATACAGTGTTTGCAATTTTCGTCAAGTTTCAGGACGTGAGTGCTGTCTGGAATGTTTGAGTAGACAGTGTCAAATGGATCAATCTCGTTAAGTTTATCGGTAGACTTGCTCGCTTCCTCATCATCATCCAATATGTCATTATCGGATCCTATGGGGATTTTTTGAAGAATAACGTTCAATTCATTAACAAGAAATAAATGAGATAACAATAGAGCTCCAGAGTGTCGTACTGTAGGGTTTGCAATACCTTCGTTGCAGTACATGTAGTACTCCTCATCAATCAATTCATGTGCTTCCTGCTCATGGCGCATGGTGCCGCTTTGGAAAACATCGGTGTCTTCTGCATTGTCGTCGTACAGAATGGGACAACAGACACAATCATGTTAGAACGACATGCTGAGAATGGGCATAAGAAACTGACAATCGCATATTCATACCAGTGGCACCGGTAGAGTATCTCGGAGTGTTCGTCCCCGGATCGCCATCAGATGAATCATCCTTTGCGGCCCTGGAGACGGGTGATGCGCGGCTTGGGCATGTGGGACATTCAGAGTCTGATTTTGCTAGGTCTGTAAGGGGGATTGCGATGCATTCTTTGCATGGTGTTTTTTTCCTTCGGTCATAATTGGCCTTCCTCTGCGCACTTGTCTCCCCTTTCTCATTCACCGACATGCTCTTGCGGCGTTGCATGCTCCTCTCGCGTCTTCTTACGTTCATTGTTTCTCTGACCTCCACTGTTAAATCGCCACTTATTTTCTGATGGCATGCTCTGCTCATTGCGTTTTTTGCCTCCCTTTGATCATTTGTTAAATTACGTTTCCGCTCATTGTCAGTTTGCCTCCTAGCTAGAACAGTGTCATGAATGACAGAGGTGTGTAAAGTTGAAGGGTGACATGTTGTTCCCTCTTTCACTAATTCTGTAACGCTAGGGCTATTTCGGTCGTCTGGATCAAAATTAAGTTCAAATCATAAATCATATTTAGAACATTTTGATGTATCGGCTTAGGAGTCTCATCTAGAATAGCAGGGTCAGTAGTAGAACGGATATTGAACATAAGCGCATACCTGAAGTAGAAGCTGCATGTATGGTTTGATCTTGGATACGCTTATCCTTTTTCCTCCAATAAGCAGCTCGCCGCATTGCGTTTCTATGGTCTCTCTTGCGTTCTTCTTCTGTTTTCAACTCTGCGAATTGTATGTCATTCAAGATACCTTCTGGAGCCATTACAAACATTGCGGGGGGAAAAAATTAATGGACCTAATATGGTCGCAATTACTGTTATAGTAGAACAAAATTATAATACCTTGTAGCTCTATGTCATTAACGATCCCAGTCGAGACCTCCGTTGTATCAGGAAATGCCGACGCATCATCCAAGCATGATCCATAGCTAGAACTAGTGGGGTTGCCTTACATACAGACCATGTACAGACATATTATTGCTTATTTATTAAAACAGTTCTTACCATAATGGTTAATTCATTATAGCTTACCTGATAAATGAAGGGTCTGTGCAAGTTCCCCTTGTACGTTATATTGTTTCTTCCGCCGATAGGAAGCCCTCCTCAGGGCGTTTCTATGGTCTCTCTTGCGTTCTTCTTCCGTTTTAAGCTCTATTTATTGGGTGTCTTTGAAGATTACATACCCGAATATTAAAGAATAAAACAGATACGCCCACGAAATTGGTGGATGAGTAGGCACAATACGATTACCTTGATGCTCGGAGTCATAGATGAATCCAGATGAGACCGTGTTTGAACAGGAAATGCCTCCGAACTGGTGGGGTTCCCTGGTGAACCAGATTTGACCAAACATACGATACCGATTATGATAACATTCATGTAAGTATCTCTAAATCGAAATGAGAAAACACAAAGTGACAAAATATCTACAAATAAAACACAACAATGTAAATGGTGAGATAATATTACCTTCTTTATCTCCAACACAAAGGACATCCGATGTTACCATCACATTATCTGGGTATGACTGATCCTTAGGCGAGACTGATGTATAGTCCGAGCTAGCTGAATTATATGATTCAACAAGCTTGGTCAGTATACTTATTTAAATTACGTAATAACTGACCAACTTCGTGCGAACAAAGCACATACGGGATGTGGATCAATTTACCAACCTCGTGTGGGTTTAGTTCTCTCCCTATCTTCGAGCACATTTGTGATATCACATAAAGTCTGGCAAAGGGCAGACTTCCCATTGAGTTGTTGGTTACCCAAACCATCTGATATCTTATTGCGATAAGCAGCCCGCCTACGAGCGTTGATAAGATCCCTATGATCTAGTAAGCAACAAAGAATGAGCATAATATAATCTCTTAGAACGGGATGTAAGCACAATATTCACTACTAAGCAACATACGTATGCACATCAAACTAAGAGTATCCATCAACCTCACCAGATTTTGCAAGTACCGGCTGATTCTCATTTTGAAGGCTCATAATATCCTTATTTCATTTAATACGATAAGCTGCACGTTTCCTTGCATTGTACTGCTCCCTTGCATTTTCGGCGTATATTTTGCCTATGGAAGCTGTGTCCTCTGCATTTTAAAATACAAATATAAATACAAATAAAACAACGGTTGGGAAGGTGGATATCATGCCTATGGATACCTTGAGTACTATCTCGTAGCTGCATCTTATGAATAGCATGATCGAGTGATAGGTTGGCCGTAGATGCAAATGTTTGACCATCATCATGGTACACAGGTCTTACGCATGCTGATCCATCTGTACTGTTTAGTAAGCATGTACCTGTCTCCGTCGTGTAAAAAGGGTCAACATTTGCACCTATGGTTACGATGCTTGGATTACTATCATTCAGTTCCGTCTCGCTCGTAGGTGCTGCAATACAATAAGCATGGTATAAGTCATGGTTAGAATTGCACATCAGGCATCACATCACAGTATTTTCTGCACTTTATATACCGGGTACAGTCGCGCAAATAGCTTCTACTTTTTCATCATCGGATATCAAGTCTGGATTGTATTCTTCAGCATTGGTTACGCTCGTATGATCTGCAACACATTATGCAAAAAGCTTAATAATAGCATAAAAGCAAGTTTTCCTAGTACAATGAGCACTACCTGTCGCTACAACGTCTTCTTGTTGATGTTCACTGCATTTGCTTCTTGCACTACCCATTCGCAAATGAAATGACCGCTACCTTTGATGTTTCTGTGGCTGTGGTGTTTTTGAGGCCTGGGAGAAACACAAAAGCTACAATGAATGGACATGGATGCAAGAGTGAAAGGGAACTTGAAGGCATGAATAAGAAGGTACATGTTTATGCTCATTGCATTCAAATAATGCATCTTGGCCAGTCAGCCCTCCACTATGCTCATTGCATTCAAATAATGCATCTTGGCCAGGCCAGCCTTTCGGCTATGGCAAAGTATCCACTATAATCTGAGGTATTTCCTTACATTGTGATAGTACGGTTTCTGATCCTGTACTGCTACCTTATAAAACAAGTTATATGTGATGATCATTGTTGTAACAGTTTGGCAAATCGGTTTGCTGCACAAATACGCTTGCCGCACTATTTGACGCAACAGCTAGGCAACATCATGGAAAACACACTTTCTGATTCTCGTTGTTTTACAGCTAGGCAACAATACCTGCTTTCTCATGGTAACAATACTTGCTTTTATATACCTTTCGTGACCTGCCATCTTGATTTGTGGCTGCCAAGTATTTTCCATGCCTGTGTGTATGTGATGGCCGTGTGTATGTGATGGCTGTGTGTATGAAATACGGCGGCGGATCTGTGATACCTGGAAGGCGTGTATCTGGCGGCCGATCTGGTACGCCGCAGGCGCTGGCTCGTGAAATGGATAGCCGGCGCCACGTGCTGGAACTGCCCAGCGTCAGGTCCTGAAGCGGATCCGCGCGGGAGCAATGGATGCCGGCGGCCTTGATTCGCCCCGGATCCTCGAAGCTCTCAGCGGAGGCCCCTGCACAGGACCAGCGCCGAAGCGGTTTTGATGTGTGCGATCAGCGCGCTGGGATGGCGGAGAAGGACCGATGTGCGGCGGCAGGCGAAGGAGAACACGTGACCTCGCTCGAGGGCACGAGACCTACGAGACCTAGATAGTCTCCGCACACTACGTCGTTTTTTTCGCTGGTTAATTTTCGCCGGTCTGTGGTAACTGGTTTTTTTTCCTTCATCTCAGTTAATAAAGATGGTAAGACGTGCGTGTGCGTGACTATCTAGCGGGGTTTTATTTGGTTTTCTGCAGTTTAGAGGGAGGTGGGAAGAAGTACCAAAAAAGGACGGTTCAGGTGGGACGAAAATAAAACCCGGAACGCGACCTACCAACTGATACATTAGGAGTAGAGATGCTGTTGCTAGAGTAGTACTTACTGTTTGGGCCGACTAGAAACTGGACCCGGCCGTGATGTTGTTCGTCAGTCAGTACATCTCACCTCAATGCAAAATGTGTATCGCCTTAATGCAAAATGTGTATTGGCAACAATGAATTACAACTCCAGCTCCTCCAGATTCAAAATGCAGCGGCGGTGGTCGGCAGACAGGATGGCCTCCCAGGTCGGCAGACAGGATTGTGTTGTTCTTATACTTGCGGGTTTGTTGGTATTTGTGCTCTCTCGTTTTTCTCTTGTTGGTTCGGCGTGCATTCGGCGCCACGCAGTGCATCTAGGCTAGTTTTTTTTGACAATCTCACCAAGATTTATTCAACCGTCACAATATTCACATAGGGCGTGTTTGGTTCACATCTCTGTTTTAGGGCATTTTGCATACTTATCCCAGTTGGGCCTGGTTGGGCAAATGAAGGCTAAAAACCAATATTTGCATGTAGTTTGGTTGCCTGCATTAGACTTTCTGCATGTGGGAATCAACTAGTCAGCACATTGTTTGTTTGCCTGTGTCGCTTTGTTAAACAAGCAACACGTTGTTTGGTTGCAAACGGCTAAAGATTTGATGACCACTTCTCGCTACGATCTTACCACACACACTGAACATTGTTTTGTCCTATCTAGGAAACAAATGGCAGATTATCCTACCTACTAGCAAGTGACAGTACAATTTATTAAGAGCCAACATGGCTGAATAAGGATAGTTCAATGATGCTAACTAGGTGCTTCCTCTTCCTCTGCTGCTCCTTCTTTCTTCTTCTTCCGCTGGTTCTTCTGCCTCGAATACTTGTCCGAACTCTGTTATCCCACATTGCCTGAGCCCACCCAACCTTTTGCTCTTCCACGCTTGGTTGTCGAACGCCTCTACACCATGAACGGAGTTGATGACCTCATCAGGAGTCACATCTTCCTCCTCCGTCACAAATTCATCAACTCTCCATTGCCGGATCCAGTTGTGAATGATGAAATATGCAAGAACAAGCTTCACCTGGGTAGGGTAAGGGTGGAATGTCTTCTGATCCTGGATCTTAAACATGTTCTTCAGAGCTCCAAAGGCCCTCTCAACAATCACTCTAAGGATGGAGTGTCTGAGATTGAACAGTTCTTGGGGAGTCCCAGGATAGTTCCTACCCGCAAACTCATTAAGATGGTACCTGGTTTTTTTGAAGGGTGGAACAACACCTGGCCGACATGCATAGCCAGCATCTCCAGGTAGAACTTGCCATCGGGGTTGTTGATGCCATCATGACGACTCATGCCGTCACTGAGAATGTTAGGATCATGTGCTGATCCTTCCCACCCAGCCAACACATATGTGAACTTCAGATCGAAGTCAACAGCAGCTAGCACATTCTGGCTTGTGTAGTGCTTCCTCAACAGCAGCTGCGCGGTGCAGGTGGCTGATGTAGCCTAGTTGACGCGCTACCGGCAGTGGCCGGCCTACAGGCCCTGCACTGGCCAGTGCCCATCCTTGACGACAATGTTCCTTGGCTTCCCTCCATGTGTGTGGGTATTCTCCGACGTTCTTCGCCATGTTCGGTCTGCCCCCATATCTGAGGTCTTTGCTCATATGTCAGGGCAAAATCCGCGTGCAGTGAGGACCTGCACTGTCAACAGCACCGCCCGAGTATTCCTTCACCTCCTGGGAGGCATTGGCATGACCCTGACCGGATGTCCTCCTCGAGCCCCAGGAGAAATCCTAGGTCCAGCCTCCTGGACCGGGCAGCGGCGAGGTCTCAACGTTGTTTCTATCTTGAAGGCGCTGCTTTGACTGCAAATGGAATATTTGATGCGGCAGATGGAGGATGGTGATGCATCGCTCTGGTGTAGACTGCTTCACTGGGAGCATGTCACACTAGTAGAAAAAGGGTCAAATCTGAGACACATTAGTACCGGTATGCATATGAGCGGGCACTAATGTGTCCATTAGTGCCAGTTCAAATGACTAGGCAGGAGGAGATCTTTAGTACCGGTTCAATGCGAATCTTTAGTACCGGTTCGTGGCACTTTAGTACCGGTTCGTGCCACGAACCGGTACTAAAGGTGCTGGCCAGGCACCAGCATCTTTAGTACCGGTTCGTAGCACGAACCGGTAGTAAAGAGGTTGTGGCAGGGCTATTTTTAGTCCCACCTCGCTTCCCTAGCAAGATTTTGACCACCTTAAATATGTTACTTCTCAAACTATCACAAGCATTTGCTCTTCATTGAACTCTATGTGTAGGATCTATGGCTGCAATAGGAGTCTTCGCCGGTTCTTAAATCGGGGGTAGATTCCTATTGACAATTTAGATTCTATACAAAAAGATCATTGATGATCAATGTACTTTTATGTACTTCTCTGTAGCAGTAGCGCGTTTTGGCTGAAAGGCGCATTCAGATGCACAATTTAAATATGTTACTTCTCAAACTATCACAAGCATTTGGTCTTCATTGAACTCTATGTGTATAATTTGTGGACTCAATATGAGTCTTCACTAGTTTCTAAACCGTTGAGGACTCATATTGACAATTCAGATTGTACACAAAAAGATCATTGATAATCAATGTATTTTTTATGTATATTTTTACATGTTTACGCCCTCACTCTCTCCACTCACTCGGTCTCCCCCTCAATCCCCCACGGCGTCATCAATTTCCAACACGTTCTGACATCATTTGCCGTTTTTCAGTAACCAATTTGTTTAGATCAGAGCTTCAAAACTGGACGCACTTCGTGTACAAACTGGACAATCTCTTTCGGAGTATCAGGGTTTCGGACAAGAACTCATTAGTTACACGGGCACTTCATTTTTCTAACTTATTTGAACTCCAGACTTTTTTTGAGACGGCATTATGCAGCATTCGAAGCGACGTCATCAATTTCCAACACGTTCTGACATCATTTGCTGTTTTTCAGTTATCGATTTGTTTAGACCAGAGCTAAATGACCATGAAAATGAAAATCACTACAAAACAAACTCTGAAAATGTTGAAGGTATCATCATTTCACCCGCATAGCATGTGCGAAAGAGTAGAGAGGGTCACGGCAAAAATTGGACGAACTTCGTGTACAAACTGGACAATCTCTTTCGGAGTATCAGGGTTTCGGACGAGAACTCTTCTGTTACACGGGCACTTCATTTTTTTTAACTTATTTGAACTCCAGACTTTTTTTGAGCCGGCATTATGCAGCATTCGAAGCGACGTCATCAATTTCCAACACGTTCTGACATCATTTGCTGTTTTTCAGTCACCAATTTGTTTAGATCAGAGCTAAATGACCGTGAAAATGAAAATCACTAGAAAACGAACTCTAAAAATGTTGAAGGTATCATCATTTCACCCTCATAGCATGTGCGAAAAAGTAGAGAGGGTCACGACAAAAACAGGACGAACTTCGTGTACAAACACTACTAGGAAAAAGGCTAGCAGCAGCGCAGGTTTTTAGGCTAGCAACAGCGCGGGTGGCCGCGCTACTAATAAGGCGCTACAGCTAACTCATAGTAGTAGCGCGGCCCTAACCCGCGCTACTACTGTTGACGATATCAGCAGCGCTTTTTGTGAACGCGCTACTATTAACTAGCTGTAGCGATTTCGCCATCCCTCGCTACTGCTATATCTTTCATCATTTTCCCACTGCCCCATTCCCTTTCAGTTCTCCTTTCAGATACTAGATACTAGGTACTGCTAGTTGATATCAAATTCATAAACCATTACTAGGTGCGGTAGTACTCCCTTCGTTCCAAATTACTCGTCGTGGTTTTAGTTCAAACCACGACGAGTAATTTGGAACGAAGGGAGTACTAGATTACAATTTCATGCATAGCCAACATGCATCCTCAAGCAGTACAAGGTCATATCAACGGCCATCATCATATGTAGTTCTAGATGATATCGACGACGATCATCATATGTAGTTCTAGATGATATAGCCACACACACATATGTAGTTCTAGATGATATAGCCACACACACATATGTAGTTCTAGATGATATAGCCACACACACACATATGTAGTTCTAGATGATATCGAAGACAATCATCATCCTCAAGCCTGGGCGGTTGGTGTTCCTGATAGTAATTAGGATGGCCTGTCCAACACGAAGATTCTTGCCATCGAGGAATTTCTTCCACCCAACCGAGTTTAAGTGTGTGCGACCGTCCGTGTCCACGCGGTAAGTACAGGTTGTGATGGAGCCCCTTGCAGTAAGGTGTAGTCCAGCTGAGCCTTCTTCATCAGGCTCGATACCATAACTCATAGATATGCTCTTTGGCAATTTTTGAATAAGAAAAACATATCAATTAATAAGCATGTGATCGAACTCTACACTAAAACATATATATCATCGACTAGATTCCACACAACATACCATATCATTGGACTGTACACTAAGTAATTCACACTATTAATTTGCATTTGTAAGTATAACATACCATATCATGTCGATCAACCATGGTATTTGTCAAGCGGGTCACGAATGGCACCCCGACAAAGTCAGCACGTGGCGGAATTATGTCCCACAGGTTGGACACCTCCTCCTCACTCAGCCTTGTTCTTTGAGCTACGATGGCTTCATGAAGTGGGTCCTCATCATCTTCATCGAGTGGGTCCTCATTATCTTCATCATCTTCATCATCTTCGTCATCTTCATCATCTTCCACCAGGTTGAGATAAATGACAGCTAACTTGGGTCTTTCTGCTCGGAAGTTGAAGCTGATGAACTCACCACCAGTAAGATGCATGCGAGCAACAAAACAGGCCCATCCATCTCCTCCAATCTGCAACATATTGCGTCCTTTCTCGACCTCCATAGTGTACGGCCCCCTAGGAGCCTCAAATGTCACAGTGTCTCCTGTCAGCTTGTTGAATTTCAACCTCACATTGCATGGGACGATCTGTGTAAAATAAGCAAAATGACACAATGCAGTAATGCCAACACTAAAAATAAAATAGTTATTACATTTCATCTAATTTCTTACCGCCGCATGACGAAAACTCGGCTGGAAGTAGATGCCGAACAGCTTGCCAGTTGCAAGGCTGTTGGCGCATCTTGACTTGCACAGTTGACATAGTGATGGTGGTGGTGGCGCCATTCTTCCTAAAGCAATATGAGCAAAGGATTAATGATCAACTAAATCAAAATGTTCTAAGTGAACTAAATCAACTAGCCTACTAAATCAACTAAATCAAAATGTTCTAAGTCAACTAAATCAACTAGCCTACTAAATCAACTAAATCAAAATGTTCTAAGTGAACTAAAACAACTAGCCTACTAAATCAACTAAATCAAAATGTTCTAAGTCAACTAAATTAACTAAATGAATTAGCCTACTAAATCAACTAAATCAAAATGTTCTAAGTCAACTAAATCAACTAGCCTACTAAATCAACTAAATCAAAATGTTCTAAGTCTACTAAATCAACTAGCCTTCTAAATCAACTAAATCAAAATGTTCTAAGTCAACTAAATCAACTACCGTACTAAATCAACTAAATCAAAATGTTCTAAGTCAACTAAATCAACTAGCCTACTAAGTCAACTAAATTATATCAACTAAATCAAAATGTTGCATATGAGCAGGAGGGAGAAGGAGGGGCGACTCGAGGAGGGAGAAGAGAGTAGGATGGAGGAGGAAGGCGGAGCGAGGAGGGGCCGACCGGCGCGGCCAGTTGAGGGAGGATGGAGGAGGAAGGCGGAGCGAGGAGGGGCCGGCCGGCGCGGCCAGTTGAGGGAGGACGGAGGAGGAAGGCGGAGCGAGGAGGGGCCGGCCAGCGGCGAGTGGAGAGGGAGGACGGAGGAGGAGGCCGGTACCGAGTCCAGCAAGGAGGAGGAGGTGACGGCGCGCGGCGCAGACGGAGGAGGGGCGACGGGGGCGTGCGGCGCAGACGGATCGGAGAGGATTGAGTGGCTGTGTGTGTGTGTGGATCGGAATGGAGGAGATGGGGGAGATGAATGGCTTAGTAGTAGCGCTCTTCAGGAAAAGACGCTACTGCTAAGCTATCTAGCTGCAGCGCCTTTCACAATAAAGCGCTACTGCTATCTGTCAGCATGTAAAAATAGACTTTGTTCAATATATCAAAAACACATTGATCATCAATGATCTTTTTGTGTACAATCTGATTTGACAATATGAGTCCTCACCGGTTTAGGAACAGGTGAAGACTCATATTGCAGCCACAAATTCTACACATAGAGTTCAATGAAGATCAAGTGCTTGTCAAAGTGTGAGAAGTAACATATTTAAGGTGGTAGAAACTCTCTTCACGGAGCGAGGTGGGACTATATTTTTGTAGGAAACTTAGCAGTAGCGCTTATCTGAGAAATGCGCTGCTACTATGCTACGTAGCAGTAGCGCACATCACTTTAACGCGTTGCTGCTATAACTAGCCTCGCGGCGGCCTCATAGGAATTATAGCAGCAGCGCTTCTTTGGGAGGACGCGCTACTGCTATATTTGTCTCAGCAGCGAGTTTCGTCTGTCCGCGCTACTGCTAGTTAGCAGCAGCGAGTTATTTTGAAGCGTGCTGCTGATAAGATTCTGTGTATAGGCTTTTCCCTAGTAGTGAAACTGGACAATCTCTTTCGGAGTATCAGGGATTCGGACGAGAACTCTTCTGTTACACGGGCACTTCATTTTTTTAACTTATTTGAACTCCAGACTTTTTTTTGAGCCGGCATTATGCAGCATTAGAAGCGAAGTCATCAATTTCCAACACGTTCTGACATCATTTGCTGTTTTTCAGTCATTTACCAATTTGTTTAGAGAGCTAAATGACCGTGAAACAGTAAATCACAACAAAACGAACTCTGAAAAAGCAGAAAAGAAAAAACTATATAAAAATTACTCAAAAATAAATAGAAGAAAACAAATAATGCAGAAAAGAAAAAACTATATAAAGCAAAAATATTCACAAAGAAACTAAATACAGCAAAAAAAAACTACTCAAAAATAAATAGAAGAAAAAAATAAAGCAGAAAAAAACAATATAAAATATTACTCAAAAATAAATAGAAGAAAATAAATAATGCAGAAAACACAAAAATTATATAAAAAAATTTGGGGGCGCTGCACGGTGGGCCTGCCAGACCTACGGTGTGCAAATTCAGGCCTAGAAGGGTCGACAGGCTCACAGGGCAGCGTGCCCTAGTTAGGCCCAGAAGCCTGCTATATAGAGGAGTTCGAAAGAGCAGCCGCGACTGAGTTTATAAACCAGTGCGGTTGCCCTTTGCTCGGCGAGGTGGGACTAAAAATAGGGCACTGCGGGTGGCAGCGCACAACCATTAGTACCGGTTAGTGGCTCCAACCGGTACTAATGTGTTGCCATTTAGTACCGGTTGGAGCCGCCAACCAGTACTAAAGGCCAATTTTGGCCAGCCCAAGCGGCGGGCCTCGTTTCCCGCCGCTTGGGCTGGCCAAAACTGGCCTTTAGTACCGGTTGGTGGCTCCAACCGGTACTAAAGGCCCCTCCTATATATATATTTATGGCACTTACGACAAATCAGTTCCATCGACACTTCTTCTCTACTTCTCTCGCGCGACATCTATCGCCGACGCCGCCGGGCCATGGCCCCCGCCGTCGTCGATCGCCGCCCCCGCCGCACGTTGTCGCCGTCCCCGCCGCCCGTCGTCGCCGTCCCCGTCGTCGCCGCCAGCGCCGCCCCCCGCCGCCCCCCGCCGCCGCCCCCGCTGCCCTTGCCGCCCCTGCCGCCCGTCGTCGTCGCCCCCGCCGCCCGGACGCCCGCTCGATCGTACCCCCCCCCCACACACACACACACACTACACACGCATGTACGTACACACATACACTCACACACAGTACTATACACACACACACATATTTTTTTATACTTATTTTCTGTTTTTTATTGTTTAGATGAATTAATTAATATAACTAGTTTATTTTTAGAATGTTAGAATGTTAATGTTAGATGAATTAGACTAGTTTATTTTTAGTAAGAAAATTTAGATATATGAGATTATTTGAACTAGTTGAATTAATATAACTAGTTTATTTTTAATAAATGCTTAGTTGAACTAGTTGAATTAATAGAACTAGTTTATTTTTAGTAAGAAAATTTAGGTATATGAGATTATTTGAACTAGTTGAATTAATATAACTAGTTTATTTTTATTAAGAAAATTTAGGTATATGAGATTATTTGAACTAGTTGAATTAATATAACTAGTTCATTTTTAGTAAATGCTTAGTTGAACTAGTTGAATTAATAAAACTAGTTTATTTTTAGTAAGAAAATTTAGATATATGAGATTATTTGAACTAGTTGAATTAATATAACTAGTTTATTTTTAGTAAGAAAATTTAGGTATATGAGATTATTTGAACTAGTTGAATTAATATAACTAGTTTATTTTTAGTAAATGCTTAGTTGAACTAGTTGAATTAATAGAATTAGTTTATTATTAGTAAGAAAATTTAGGTATATGAGATTATTTGAACTAATTAAAATTTAGGTATATGAGATTTTAATAGAACTAGTTTATTTTAGTAAGAAAATTAATAGAACAAGTTTATTTTTAGTAAATGCTTAGTTGAATTAGTTGAATTAATAGAAGTAGTTGAATTAGTTGAATTAATTGAATTAGTAAGTGTTTAATGTTTCGCCTATATGAACATAGGAAATGTCGTCTGACGACGGAAAATATTTAATTATGTGCGAATACTGTGAAGACCAGCGCAGCCTGTGCGACAGAAATTTCCTTGTTGATGATAGGCGATTCAGCATCAAGCTGGATGAGACCTTCGAATTCGATACAGTAACTCACAACGACAAGTCTGTTTTCGTAATTAAGCATGACTTATATATGTTTCATTTGCCTGACTTATAATTTGAATTTTCACTATTCTACTAGCGCATCCCCTGCCATGCAAGAATTTTTGTCTTGGATAAGATAGGTTTCAATGCTATGGAAACTATGGAGGTAAAGAGAGTTTACCTGAAAACTGAGCATGGTTATACTTTCAACGTCAAAGTATACAATGCAAACACGTACACCTATTTTGAATGCAAAACTTGGCAAGCACTATGCAAGGCTTATGCATTTGAGCCTGATATGGTTATCACCTTTTATATTCGTCCAGAAGATGATATTGAAGATAATAGAGACATATGGGTCGATGTGCAGACGCCTCCAGTTCTACCATTATGTGAGTTCTTCTCAACTATATTTTTGTCTTTGATATTGCTTATTCAAAAATAATTAACAACTAATTTCTATTGACAGCTTATTTCCATTCAAGCAAACATGTCTGGCGCTTGGTAGACAGGACCTACTACTGTCCCGGAGCTGAACTAAACTGCGAGGAGATAAGTCAGTATGTTTCATGGCTTGAGGATCTTCATACTGTCAAGACAAATTTTCTTCCTGCACTTAGAAATGTTAGTACTCAGAATGTGCGACCAATAGTGATCTTATTGAACTACGGTCACAGCTATTTAGGAATGATGGTAAGATTTTTACTATTTGTCCTCAGTGCATCTTTTGCATACATAATTTTTTTTGCTAAACTTTCATTGCTAAGTATATTAAGTACTATACAATGTTCTTCAACAGGGACTCCCGATGAGAGTTGTACCTCAGGGGATCGAGACTAAAGGTCCCATGTCAATTGTTAGCTTACGGCCAAGATATCCTACATTGCACATGAGTGCATTCAGGATTTCTAGAAGCGATGAATGCTTAATAGTGATAGATTGGAGGAAAATTGTTAACGGTCGCAGAGAAGTACTAGGAGGCAGCAATGATAAGCGCAGTCCACGATTAGGAGACAAGTTCATCTGCATGCTCTAGTATGATGAATCAGGAGAGATATACATGTTCTATGGTATTTTACCTGAGAGAGCAGCAGGAGTGATTTAGCTAGTTCATGCTCTTAGTACTTGTCCTTCCATGTCCGTGTTCTTCGTTCTGAACTTAATCTCGAAGAGTGATTTGCTTTTGTGGTGTTATATATGAACGCTTATAATATCATGACAATCATGTTGAACTCGATGATATTTTTGCTTCTGGTACAAGTGAATGTTTCTTCTTTAAGCTAGTGTTGGTGGTGATTAGATAGCGGTAATGACTATGATGATTAAATAGTGATAATGACGACTACGATGATTTTTAGCTATCTAGCTAGAGTATATATACTCATGTTGATGATATGCTGCAAGATTTTTATATTAATATGATGATGATGATGAGTTATTATATCATTTAATGAAAGAAACCGCAGATTAGTTTCAGCTGGATGGATCCTACCTAAGTGATCAAGTATATGCCATATCCATATATATTATACTTGATCACCTAATTAGGTGATCAAGTATAATATATATGGATATGGCATATACTTGATCACTTAGCTAGTAGCTAGATCCAATGCATCCAGTCGAAACTAATCCGTGGTACTTTCACCTAATGATTTAACAACTCACTATAATGTAAAACAATCAATAAATTAAAATGAAAGCACAAAATTAAAGGAAAAAACACCCAAACATTTAGTACCGGTACTAATGTCCTACACGCACCCGGGCCTGGCTCGTGCCACGTGGTGGCACTTTAGCGCCGGTTCATGACGAACTGATACTAGGGGGGGGGGGACCTTTAGTCCCCACTCTTTAGTGCCGGTTAGTGTCACAACCAATGCTAGCGTTGGTGCTTCCCCAAGGAATGCTACACTAGTTAAAGTCAGGCCCTGTCTTCCACCCAACTTATGCCAAAATGAGGCTCTATGCGGAGGAATACCTCGCAGAACTATGTACGAGCTCGTAGTAGGCTTTTTACTATGTGTTTACCCCGCGCTACTACTAGGTTTTTCCCTAGTAGTGGGGGCTATGAGGAGAGTGGAGTTGGGTGCGAGGTGGTGGGAAGGCATGGACAGGAAAACCCAGACCTTGAACAAGGTGGGGGATGTCCACGACACGCTTGTCTGTCCAAGGTTTTGGAACTCGGGAGGCGAAGTGGATCTCATCTCCAACGAGGGGCGAGCCGCACTTGACCTCGTTCGGTAATTTGACAAAGCTGTGGTTTGCGTTAGTATGGTTGAATGGGAGTGGAAAAGCATGAGAACTGCCATTAACGTGTTTACCATGGAAGATATTGGAAACTATTGTCGTAAACCATTGATAGAAAAGCTACACCTCTCAAGATAAATTTATCTCTGTTTTAAACAATGAGCTATAGTGCATGTTAATCTCCGCTTCCTTCTACGAAGTGACTATCTATTTACTTTTATTGTTAAGTCATTTACATTTGTTGTTGACTTAATTTCATCTTCCTCTCGTTTCAGCACCACGTACTGAGCATGGGGATCATTCTTAGCTTTGTATGCATTCTTCTAATAGTAATTTGTTGAGCATGGGGATTCGATCGATGCTAGACTTCGGTGGATTTGTTTGGATCCAGTCTGGAATCATGTGTCTGCAGGTTGGATCCTCCAGATCTATACTTATCTTCACCAGCGGCGGTTGTCATTCTAGTGCACTGGTCATACCACAATAAGTTTCGCCCGACTCCGGCGAGGAGGGATGATGACGGCGGTGCGTCTTCGGTCGCTTCTAAGTTTGTAGTCGTCGCTAGGTGGACTACAAACGTAGATGTAAGTTATGTTGCTTTTTGTATTCTTGTACAGTTATGATGTTTGATGAACAGATCAGAGTTAAGATAAACTTTATAAGCGGCTAGCCCACATTTTATTGACCAAGGGATAGCTCATTGATCGATTCCCACTGACAAGATATGGGGGCAGCACAAATCCTTGACCTCCTAAGATAATAGGGCTGGCTGGTCGATACACATGCACTGTGATCATCTGTTCAAAGATTGGTTAATTTTTGGTCTTCATCGACCAGGACAAAATTAAGACTGTGAGGTCAACCGTTGGTCTGAGCGAGGACAAAATCCCATGAACCACTCGTGAACTAGGTTGTAGAGTGCCTTTCTAGAGTAACTCCTTGATTATGGCTTCAATTTCATCCTGTGGTGTGAATACCTATAAGGCCTTTGATTCACTGGTTGACTATCGTGAGGTGCACCTGATGGTCACATGGTCTTTTAGGAGGGAGGGTAGTGGGTTCTAGGAACACATCAGATAAAGAGGACCAAACCTGCTTGAGTCCTCTTCTACTAGTCATCCTCTTCTATTTAGGGCAGTAGCTCAGCCCGTTCCAGGCCTTCCATTACTGAAACTATTAGTAGTTGCACTTTTCAAGATATGCCTTTATTTAGGCATTGGTTGTAGGCATCCCCATCTCTTCAAGGAATTTCTGCGCCCGGTTCCTGATCAAGTGTTGGAAAACCGGAATATGATGCTTTCTACTTCAGAAGTAGGGTTGGCCTGAAGCCAGGGCAGATCCTCCGCCGCCCCCGCTCTAGTCTCCTATACCGTCGTTCTACCCTGCCGTCGTCGGCCGCCACCGCCAGGGCAAAGCCCCATGAGGCGGCCAGTGGCGGCGGGTGCCTTGAAGCTCGCCCGGGCCTTGCGCGCCCCGTCCACTTCGTCCCCTGTGCAAGGTACGCCACCGGTGAGCGGCTGCGCCCCAGGTGGCTAGCTACCTATATCCAGTGTTCTAGCACATGGATGATGTGGTTGCTCGCGCCTATGATGGCCTCCGACGCGGATCCGTGCACTCCATCATGGTTTCTCCTTGTTGTCCTGAAGGAGCATCCCTATCTGCTGTGTGCGGGCCAATTTCCGGTCGGATTAGGCCTTGGGGGCTGGCGTGTGTCGAGCTCTCTACTGGGAGGTGGACCGTGGCAGCGAGGTAATGTACTTTCATGCGGTCCACGGCATGGTAGTGGTGTTTCATATCTAGCATGTCGGGTGGTGGTTACTGCAGACTGTGCTGCAATTAACTCATACAGCTCCATGACAACCGTGGTCTGAAAAATCTTCAGGAGTATTCATTTCTCAAGATTCAGTGGTTGACTTTGGCGATGAGAAGCGAATTGTGGACCAGGGCTTGCCGCACAGGGTTGGTTGTGCAGCGGCGGCAGTCGCATTCCATGGAGCTGCTGGGATTGCGGAAAAGTGGTGGCGACAACACTTAAGTGACTTTGATGGTGGTGCACTCGAACACCCAATCTCAAGCTTCGGGCGACAGCCTTGGTCTGACCTGAGCTGGTTATAGCTGGCAATGGTGATGTTTTTTTTATGTCGCTACCTTGTTGAAGGCATTGCTCGGATATGCACGGATTGATTCTTCAGGGTAAAAACCTAGAGTCTGACTTTGGTGATTGGATTCGGTGACGACTACGCTTGAGTGTCACTCCCTTCCTGAATGCGTTGCTATTGAAGAACCTCGTCGCCCATGTGGTGTCATGAAATGGTAGGTGCGAATATGGTCATTACAGTTGTTTGCCGATCGTGTATATGGTTATTTTGGAGTTCTTTTTTCTTTCCTTTTTTCCTCACCTATGCATAGTTTTGGTCTAATATAACTTTGCTAGTTTGTCGGCGTGTTGATGTGCGAGTGGATGTTGGCTGTGGGCATCCTACCTATGCAGAGGCCGTTTGTGTGCTTATTGTGTTGTGTATCCTCTCGATGCATCATTATGAGTCGATAATCCACCTTTTGTCGGAAAAAAATAACTCAGCATCTTGGTTGAAAAACGGTTCAAATTAAACCAGATTGATGTTTCAGGCGTTTGGCTCCAGATCCCACCTTGAAGAATATCAAAACCCGGGCAGCATCACATGGTGGTTAGAAAATAATATATGTTAATTCGAGCCATCTCCATTGGCTAGCTAAGAATAAGTATTATAGACCCGCCAAAAAAAAGAGTACGTATAATGAGAGGCATACTATTAGCCATAACCACTCGCCTCTCGCCAAAAAAAAAAAATCAGTTCCCACCAAAAAACACTTGTTTAGTTGACGAGTCATTTATACCATAATTATTCAATATCGAGTAGCCACTAGTTTAGTTGACGAGCCGACCCATTGCTAAATACGTTATCATAGGCTGACATCTTCAAAAACAAATTAATTTTCCAAAAAAGAGGATGTCCCCCCGGTCTCTGCATCGTGATTTTTTTTATTGAGACAATCTCTGCATCGTGATGGACAGTCATTTATTGAACAAAGTACCAGGTTCACAACATGGTCTTAAATGAACTGGCGAAAATAGGGTAACATGACTATACACCTATCCTATTGTTGGACCGTCATCCAAACCTGTTGTAAGTTAGTTTTCAGATCATGAACTATAAAGGAATTATCAAAATATACGATCTAAAAAAATCAAATTATAATACCCATAAATACATTATGAAAGCATAAAGTTCACGATATAGCTAGTGATACAAATTTAACAGTGTAGTTGCTCGTAATTTTTGTCTATAAACACAAATAATTTCAAATGTTTGTTCCCACAATTTTCTTTAAAAAGTTTGATATAGTTAAGACATCGTAATAAACATTATAAACCATGATGGAGGTAGCAATTTGTTTCTTCGAAGCATTAGAGCATCTCCAACATGCGCACAAAAACTACTCCGCACGCTAAAATTCAGGTTTTTTGGGCCCCAGACAGCTCCAACAAAAACTGTAAAATAGTGCATGCACAAAAACCGCTATCAGAAGCTGCAGGGGCGCCAGATTATGCGCGCTTCACAATTTGTACTGCGTGTTTTTTTGGGCGCGCGTTTTTGGCATCTGCTAAACTAATGTAGGGTCCGACGCGCTAAAAGTGCTACAGTGGCGTGCTAAAATTATTTTAGCGCGCGAAACTTTTATGTGCCTGTTGGAGATGCTCTTAGGGTAGTTGTATTTGCGCCACCTTCAGATCGTGGAGCCACGGGGTAATATACAACACGGCAGCACGTGCCACAACCAGGAACAGACTGACTTGACATCGAGATTGGTGACGAGCTCATCTAAGTCAAGGTCTCGGTCTTTCAGATCTGCACACCCACACCCAGTGGCGGTGCCAGGCCCATGCAGCGTGAGCCCCATTTCGTTCATATACTGTAGTAATTACTGTACCTAATAGCACTCAAAGGTCGCTGCTATTGGCCACACCCATATGCGTGCCACTTCATTAATTGTTGGCACGTTACTTATTGGCGACAACGAGGATGGACTGACCACCAAAGCCGTCTGTTCAAACCGGGCAACCAAGTGGGAACTCCGCCATTTCTAATTGCTCTCTCTCTCTCTCTCTCTCTCTCAATATATTAAAGCAACTAGCAAAGTGGCCCAATCGCACATGCAATATTGGTAATTTCATGAGCAACTAAAATATTTACTACGGTACTACATGGAATTTTGTAGTGTATTTTTTTGGACCGTGATTGTAGTCTCTCTCCCTATATATAATGGAAGGCAGGCAGGCCACTGAAACGAAAAAAACCATAGCTTAATAACAGGCGGATCTCATCCCTCCTGCGGACTTCCCCGTACTCAAAGTGACTCTGAGAGATTGCGCTTCTCCTACTAATCGCATTCTGTTCTTCAGAAAGTATCTCTTCTCGCTTGTCCAGAGCCTGGATGTCAACCTTAGCTAGAGCCTGTATCTCATCAGTCTCCATCTGAGCCTCAATCGTGAATTGAATAAATTCGACTTTCATATAATATCTTAATAGAATTCCATGTAATGATCAATGCATTTTTTTGATTCTATATTATCCGCATGTGTAGAATACTAGCAAGAGAATATCCCTCCTTTTTTATGTAATTGAAATGGTATTGACGAATAACAAATAAACATACTAGTGTTTATTAGTGTCGCATAAAACCCGCTGCCTTACCACTTGGCAGTCATAAAAGGAAAAGAAAGACTACAAGATAAACTTTGGTTTCGAAGTTGAGAGTCGCTAATTAAAGTACAGTAGTAGTTACGATGTACACTTCTCTCCTCTACATACATACGCAAGCACACGCCAATATATGGACCGGCAATCTCACAAAGGAACGGGGATCACATTCACATGCCATGCCAGTATAATTCTTCGTCATCTAGCAAGCTTCCAACCAACCATGGCAGTGAATGTGAAGATCACACGGAAGGCAGTGCTGAGGCCTTCACCGGAGTCAGCATGGGGCGGCGCCATAAAGGTTCCCATCACTGTCTTCGACCGCGCCTCCACCGACGGGTACATCCCGACGGTCTTCGCGTGGAGCTCGCCGGCGCCTACCAACGGCGCGCTCAAGGACGGCCTCCTCGCCACCGTCGCAAGGTTCCCGCACCTGGCAGGGAGGTTCGCCGTCGATGACCACGGAAGGAAGTGCCTCCACCTCAACAACGCCGGGGTGCTCGTCATTGAGGCTACTGCCTGGGCGGACCTAGCAACGGCATTGGCGTACGACGCCTCCGCCCATATCGGCGAGCTATACCCAAAAGCGAAGAAGGTACGTACGTCCGTAGTAGTAGATGGAGGCGAGGCATACAGAGTGTTCTCCTTGTCCAAAGGTGCAGTTCTTGGTCGTGTGCAGGAACATGCGGACGAGCCTGTCTTCCAGGTGCAGCTGACGCGGTACACGTGCGGCGGGCTTGTCATCGGCATGGCCAGCCATCACCAGGTCGCCGATGGCCAGTCTATGAGCGGCTTCTCCACCTCCTGGGCCAGCGCCGTCCGCACTAACTCCGCTGCCCTCCCGTTGCCATTCCTCGACCGTGGGGCCACCGACAACCCCCGCAGCCCGCCGTTGCCGGCTTTCGATCACGGAAGCATCGAGTTCAAGGGCGAACACAGCTCCAGCCGCTCCTACAGAGTGCTCCCCTTGGACAGGATCAAGAACCTGGCAGTGCACTTCCCGGGCGAGTTCGTCGCCAAGCTCAAGGCCCGTGTCGACGTGCCATGCAGCACGTTCCAGTGCCTCCTTGCGCACGCGTGGAAGAAGGTCACGGCGGCGCGCGACCTGGCCCCGGATGATTTCACGCAGGTGAGGGTCGCCGTAAACTGCCGGGGCCGGGCGAAGCCCCCGGTGCCCATGGACTTCTTCGGAAACATGGTCCTCTGGGCATTCCCGAGGATGCGGGTCCGTGATCTCCTATCCGCCAGCTACCCCGCCGTGGTCGGCGTCATCCGTGACGCCATTGCGTGCGTGGATGACGAGTACATCCAGTCGTTCGTGGAGTTCGGGCAGGCGCAGCGCGACGTTAAACTAGCATCCACGGCGGCAACGCTGGGCATGGCGTTCTGCCCTGACCTGGAGGTGGATAGCTGGCTCGGGTTTGGCTTTCACAACCTTGACTTTGGCGGTGGGCCGCCGTGCGCGTTCCTGCCGCCAGACCTTCCCATCGATGGAGTAATGATCTTAGTGCCGTCGTGCACTGCCAAGGGTGGCGCCCATCTGTTCGTGGCTCTTGACAACGAGCACGTAGAAGCCTTCAAACAGATTTGCTATTGCATAGAATGATAAGCGATGACCGCAAATTATAGCGTCGGTTTTGCTAGATCTCAGCCGACTGAGATCTAACAAAGTTCCAATCATAGCACAATGTTTACCAAGCCCTTTAATATCATTCATGGTCCTCTCTAAAGTTTTAGACATGTTTATCATTCTTTTTTTAGAACGAAGGCTCGAGTACATCTGGCTTTCAATTAATAAAGTCATCAAGAGGTCAGAATTACCTTGCAGCATACAAACAAAGCAAAGAGAAAAACAAAGCGGCAAAAGATACATGTTATTTTATCCTTTTTTAAGCTAAGTACATGTTCGAAAGTTGTACTTAATTTTCTAAAAGATGTTCTTGCTTTTAAAAAATGTTCAAAATTTCAAAACAAATGGTCATTTTAAAAAACAATTCAAAAAATAGTGATTTTCAAACAATGTTTTTATTTTTCAAAAAATGTTGCGAGTGCATTTGTTCAACATTTTCACAATTTTTAAAAAAATGTTTGGGCGTTAAAAATATTGTTCCCATTTTAAAAAATTTGAAAATATTCATGTTCTCAATTTTTTCGGAGTTTCAAAAAGTGTCCCAGTTTCAAATATTGTTCATAAGATTTTAAAAATGTTCATATTTTCAAATTTTGTTCAGGAATTTCAAAATATGTCCGCATCTCCAAATTTTGTTATAAATTTGGAAAAAAGTTCCCGTTTAAAAAAAGTCATGATTTTCAAAAAAAAGTTCCTGTCTTTCAAAAAAGTAATAGTTTTTGAAATCATTGTTCAGAAATTTGGGAAGTGTTTGAGTTTCTTAGGACATTTTGTTTTCTGACAAAAAATGTTGGAACTTCAAATTTTGTTCATTCTTTTGAAATACGTCCGGGTTTCAAAATTTATTCATTTTTGTTAAAAAAGAAGCACTTACAAAAATTTGCTCTAAATTTTCTATAAATTATTTGAAAGTAAAAGAAAACTGCTTCGCAAATTTCGTTCATGTATTTTGAAAATGTTCACCTTTTTTTTTCAAAATCTGTTTGAAATTCTGAATTTTGTTCTTCTTTTTCAAAGACAATTTTGGAAATTCAAATTTCTTCAAAAGTTATTTCGTGTTTTCCGAAATGTCTTCAAATTTTCAAAAATATATATGCAGTACATGCACAGAAAATAACATCCAACTGGGAATATCACACAATGATAAGTTCCTAAATAAGTTTGCGATGCATGTTTGTTCACATGTGACCATTTACTCTAGTGTCTAGCAACGCTCCGGAGCAGAGTGACGTCGCGTGCTTGATACCTAGTGGCGTCTCTTTTGATTTTTCAGTTTTTACTGCTGCTAACAACTCGCGGTGCCTCTTAGTGGGCCGGCCCAGTCGCACGGCTCCTGTGTGTGTCGCGCTCCCTATTCGCCGCAGCATGCGGCGCATAGGAGCTCCCGCTAGGTGCTTCTTATTTTCCTTTTTTGAGGGGTGCTTCTTCTTTTCCTGGGTGGGCTGTTGCGTGTTGGATTTATCTGTTTTGGTCAGATAGTATGGGCTGGGCCTAGGTAAACTTGGTGCTCCAGCGCTGGGTGGGCTACGACCCAGGTCCACCAGATCAGAGAGAAATGTTGTGTATGATGATATCCATCAAAGCCCACTGTCAACACATCTTTTCATCCAGTCATATTGGATTGTCTCAAGAAAATCAAGTCATATTGGAATAATCTCCAAGTTTTAAAGAAACCGACTGCACCCATGATGCAAAACAGAATGGAGAGATTGACCCACAAGCTACAACCGCCGGAGAACATGGCCAAGGTTAATATGGATGCTGCCAGCTGGGAGTTCCGGTATTGCGGCAGTTGCAGCAGTGTGCAGAGACAGGAAGGGCATGTACCAGGGTTTATCGGCCATTGTCTTTAAGGGCATCAGTGACCCTACCACATTGGAGGCACAAGTAGTAAGAGAATCAATGGCTCTCGCAGAGGAACTCAATTTCCAGTCTCATTAGTAGAAAAAGGACCATTTGTCCCGGTTCATAAGGCCCATGTGTCCCGGTTGAGGAACCGGGACTAAAGGGTCGTACTAATGCCCTAAGCCTTTAGTTCCGGTTCTTATACTAACCGGGACAGATGGGCCTCCACGTGGCCGCTCCGGCGAGCCCAGGCACGAGGGCCTTTGGTCCCAGTTGGTAGCACCAACCGGGACCAATAAGCTTCCACGCGTCAGCATTTCAGGGGCTGTTTTTTTAAAGGAGGTGGTTTAGGGGTTTTTGGGATTAATTTAGGTTGGTATAGGTAGCTAATAGAGAGATGTGTCTTCTCTTATCTCCGTGCTACTGCTACTGCTATGCCTAAACATGACTTAGATTGAAGTGAGGCAACATGTGGTGCATGTCAAAAGTAATACTAATCCTAACTTGATCAAGTTTGGATTGTACTACTTTCGACATGCACCACATGCATGTTGCCTTCACTTCAATCCAATCCATGTTCATTTCACCCACAGATATATAATAATTCTTCATGCTCGCATCATGCATCATCATAATAACGAGTCCTACTAATCATTATCATACAACTTCTACTCGTTATTAATAACAAGTCATACGATCATCATCCTGATAGTCATCGAACCAACCCTACTTTGTTCTTAGCACATGATCATCAGTATTAGGTAGGACCTAAATACCCTCTTTAAGGTAAAATAGCATAAAACAATATAGACCCTGACTCTCCATTGTGGAGAATGGAGATCATCCTGTCTCCAATTCTTGCGCTTTGCTTCCTTTTGCTTCCAAGAATCTCCTTATGACTTTCCATACATTTTTTTCCATTTTTTGATTAGCATGTCTCCACTTCTTTGTGAAATCCGGTATGGACAGTTGAGATTCGTAGGATGACCTGGATATATGTTCAAAACACGAAGGATGCCATTCTGATACATTAAATGAGGCACACAATCCTCTGGGATCCTCTGTTGAAAAACATAGTCATAACATAATAGTTAGCAATGATGTACTAGTTTTAGAAGTATGCAAAGGATGCACGGATGTCGTAATAGTAAAAAATCTTACCAAGGTATCTCCATGGTAGTTACCGTAGTTCAATACGTGCACTAGTGGCACGTATTGACCATAATGTTGAGGATTTTGATTGTAGATATTGTAATTCTCAATATCAGTACAAAATCCGACCAGATGATTTTTCTCCTGATAAGTTAATCCGGAGCCATCGGTGTAGTGGGTTTTGTCTACCATGTTTCGCACATTGTTCGTCTACCATCATGGTTTTGTCTACCCTCATCAAAACCATACATCTTGCAAAGTGCTTCCCAGTTTTTGCAACCAAAATGGGTTACGCTCTCAGAATTGTACATCTTTACTTCAAAATCCACACCATGATGGGTCCTTAGGTGAATTTTCTTTGTTTCAAAACTTTCATGGTCTTCAAAACCCATCCTCTCCAAGACATAGAGTCTTGCATGGCATGGGATATGCTATTCGAATTGTAAAAGATGAAAAGTATACGTTGAAATATTTGAAGTCATTCTTAATTATGAAAAAAATAACACTTGTCGTCGTTGCGTACCGTTTCAACATCGAAGGTCTCCTCCAGCTTAATGCTGAAGCTCCGATCTTCATCCAGGTGAGGCCTGTCGCACTGGCCTCGGTCGTCGTGGCACCAGTCGCACTCCCCCAGGAGACTTTCGTCGTCCGAGTACGACATTTCCTATGTTCATAATTCAAATATTAAACATCTACAATTAAATATATGTACTAAAAAACCTAAGTTAGTTCATTATTATTCATCACGGGTTGACTATCGATCTGTCGAGTCTTTTGTTGACAACTCTCAGCTCACGTGGTGTATACATTCAACCGTTGGTGATGGTCGCTCCTCCTTTCATTCCCGAGTGCATTACACCAAAATGTCTAGCACATGGGAATGAAGGAGAAGCGACCCCCACGACAACAGTCGGGATTATTCGTCCTCTCATATATATATGGTGGAACTCTCCCTCACTGATTCCTCTTTGACATTTGCGACCGTCGGTGATGGTAGCTCCTCTTTCGTTCCCGAGTGCATTACACCAAATTGTCCAGCACACGGGAATGAAGGAGAAGGTACCCCCACGACAACAGTCGGGATTCTTCGTCTTCTCATATATGGTGGAGACACGACAGACTTAAAGTCAATCTGAAATATCGTTTAATTATATTTCTAAAAGAGGATTTGGCTGGTCTCACCTCGAGGTCAGAGGGGGTCGGTGACGGGGACGACGGCGGGGATGATTGAGGGGTCGGGGGCTCCTAGATTTCTGTGAAAACAAAAACCCTATAAGATATCAACTAATCATATGCATACGCCTTGCATAGTGCTCTCCAATTTTAGCATTCAAAGTAGGAGTAGTTTTCCAATTTGAGCATTCAATAAGCAAAATCAAATCGCAAAATAAAGTAGTATTCAAATTAGGATGCATTCAATTATAAGCAAAACTACATCATCTCCATGCGTCCGTACATCGTCAAATATTATCATTAATACACCTCGAATACTATCATACATATAGCATCGACAGTACAGCTAGAACCGTAGCGCCCGACGGGTATCGGCGCGGGCGATGGACACCCAAAGAGAAGGAACCATCACAGGATCCCTGAAGAACCTGCCAGGTATTGTCGAACCTGCCCTCCAACGCAACCATGTAGCGACAGACGTGCTCGTCCTCCTCGCTGACGCGGTGACGTACCACCTCCGCGGTGTCCGGAAGCCTCGGCACCGTCACTGGCCCACGCGACCGCCACCAAACAAGGATCGGGTCAACGACAGGCTGGCTCCTCACCAACCTACGCCACCGGAAGGTAGCACCTCCCAAAACCAGCCCAGCGGAGCCCAGTCCCGGACATGGCCCCTTTGATCAAGCCGGCTGATACGTCTCCAACGTATCTATAATTTTTGATTGCTCCATGCTACTTTATCTACTGTTTTGGACTATATTGGGCTTTATTTTCCACTTTTATATTATTTTTGGGACTAACCTATTAACCAAAGGCCCAGCCCAGAATTGTTGTTTTTTTGCCTATTTTAGTGTTTCGAAGAAACAGAATATCAAATGGAGTCTAAACGGAATGAAACCTTCGAAAACGCGATTTTCTCACCGAACGTGATCCAGGGGACTTGGACCCTACTCCAAGGAACGAAAGAGGCGGTCACGAGGGTGGGGGGCACGCCCCCCTACCTCATGGGCCCCCTGTCGCTCCACCGACGTACTCCTTCCTCCTATATATACATACGTACCCCCCAAACGATCAGAACAGGAGCCAAAAACCTAATTCCACCGCCGCAACTTCCTGTATCCACGAGATCCCATCTTGGGGCCTGTTCCGAAGCTCCGCCGGAGGGGGCATCCACCATGGAGGGCTTCTACATCATCACCATAGCCCCTCCGATGAAGTGTGAGCAGTTTACTTCAGAACTTCAGGTCCATAGCTAGTAGCTAGATGGCTTCTTCTCTCTTTTTGGATCTCAATACAATGTTCTCGCCCTCTCTCATCGTGGAGATCTATTCGATGTAATCTTCTTTTTGCAGTGTTTGTTGACACCGATGAATTGTGGTTTTATGATCCAGCTTATCTATGAATAATATTTAAATCTTATCTGAATTCTTTTATGTATGATTGGTTATCTTTGGAAGTCTCTTCGAATTATCCATCGATAGGACAACGAAAATCTACTCAGACATCATAGGATGGCAACACATCATCGAAAAATAATATGAAGCATAAAGCACCATGTTCAAGTAGAGGGTACAGCTGGTTGCGGGAGAGTGGACCGCTGAATATAGAAGGGGGAAGGTGATGGAGATGTTGGTGAAGATGACGGAGGTGTTGGTGTAGATCGCGGTGATGATGATGGCCTCCGGCAGCGCTCCGGCGCCACCGGAAGCAAGGGGGAGAGGCCCCCTTCTTATTGTTCTTCCTTGACCTCCTCCCTAGATGGGAGAAGAGTTTCCCCTCTGGTCCTTGGCTCCCATGGCTTGGGAGGGGCAAGAGCCCCTCCGAGAGCCCCTCCGAGATTGGATCTATCTCTCTGTTTCTGCGTTCTGTTCTGGCTCTGTTTCACCGTTTCGCGTATATATGGAGATCCGTAACTACGATTGGCCTGAAACCTTCGCCGTGATTTTTTTCAGAATATTAGCTTTCTTGCGGCAAAAGAAGAGCGTCAACCGCCTTACGGTGCGCTCATGAGGGTAGGGGGGCGCGCCCAGGGGTTGTCAGGCGCGCCCCCTACCTTGTGACCACCTCGGGCACTGTCTCGCGTGGATTTTTCTTCTGGAATTTTCCATATTTTCCAAAAATAAGCTCCGTCCATTTTTATCCCGTTTGGACTCTATTTGATATAGATATTCTGCGAAACCAAAAACATGCAACAGACAGGGACTGGCACTGGGCACTGGATCAATATGTTAGTCCCAAAAATAATATAAAATTGCCAAAAAGTATATGAAAGTTGAATAATATTGGCATGGAACAATCAAAAATTATAGATACGACGGAGACGTATCAACAAACATTTGCATATTCAACAATAATATCTCCAAAAAAATGTATAAATAGAAGAAAATTCTAACTTTTGCATATAATTTATTTATGAACAAATTACAACAACTCAATTAACTACACATCTAAACTACGCATCTAAATTAACTACACATATCTAAATTAGGAAATTCATATATGGAGCTCACTGCGCAATGGTGCGGCGATCGACGAGGAGGCAGGACACGGGGGCGACGTTGAGGGGCGCGGTGACGAGCGATGTGGAGGCAGGGGGCGGCGATGGCGACGGTGAGGGGCATGGTGACGGGGGGCGAGGAGGTAGGGGTGCGCGGGGCGGCGACGACGTCTGGGCGGCGCGGGACGGCATTGGAGGCAGGGCGACGACAGCGACAGCGAGGCGTAGGAGGGGCAGTCTGGCGGTGGTGTCGGGCGGGGAAGACGAACTGAATGAAAAATTTCACAAGTGCTAGTTAAATAGACGAAGCATTGGTTCCGGTTCGTGACAGAAACCGGGACGAATGCTACATTTAGTCCCGGGTGGAGCCACCAACCGTGACCAAAGGCCTCTTTTCGGCAGCCCAAAAGGCGAGAAGCGGCGGCCTTTGGTCCTGGTTGGTGGCACCAGCCGGTACTAAAGGGGTGCATTGGTACCGGTTGGTGCTACGAACCGGTACCAATGCACCCCTTTAGTACAGGTTGGTGCCACCAACCGGGACCAAAGGCCTTGTGCTGCTACGTCCGCGTCGAAAGTTTAGCCCCACCTCGCCAGTCGAGAGGGGCGCGCAGTGGTTTATAAGCCCCACTGCCGCACCCCTCTCGAGCTCCTCTCCACTGCAGGCTTACGGGCCTAATTGACACTTCTATGCCTGATGGGCCTACTGGGCCTTCTGCTGGCCTGAATCCTGGCTCATGGGTTGGTTTCTAGTCGTATTCACGCAGTGGTTGCCCAGTAGGTGGCATATTTTTTTCCCTGTTTTTTCCTTTTTCCTTTATTTATTTTGTTTTGTTTCTACTTACAACAAAAATCTTATTCATTTTATTTTATTTTTTTTCTAGTTACTTATTTATTTCACTTTATGATAATTCGTTTTGCTCTATGTTATTAAAGTTTATTTTTTTTTTGCTATTAAATTCTTTTTTGCTATTAATGTTTTGAACAAAAAATACTTTATTAATATAAGTTGCATAAATTTTATATAATTTTAGTTTCAAAAATACTAAAGGTTTATATAAGCTTTTTAGTTGATTCCTTTTGCATTTTATGCATTTTATTATTTTTCGTGCATTTACTGCTTTTTTGAGCAATAAACCCAGAAATTCAAAAGCATTTCAAATGAACTCCGAAAAGGTTGAAAATTGGCATGGTATCACCATTTCACCCACATAGCATGTGCAAGAAAGTTGAGAGGGTTACGGCAAAAACTAGATGCACTTCATGTACAAAACAGACAATCTCTTTCGAAGTATCAGGGTTTCGGACGAAAGCTCATCTATTACAAAGGGATTTCATTTTTTTGAACTTAGTTGAACTCCATAGTTTTTCTGTGTTCAAAATGCACCATTCAAAACCACATCATCAATTTTCAACCCTTTCTGACTTCATTTGTTATTTTCCATGCATTTACTGATTATTTTGAGCTATAAGAAATTGAAAAACACTACAAATGAACTCTGGAAAGGTTGAAAGTTGGCATGGTATCATCATTTCACCCACATAGCATGTGCAAGAAAGTAGAGAGGGTTACGGCAAAAACTGGATGCACTTCGTGTACAAAATGGACAATCTGTTTCGAAGTATCAGGATTTCATACGGAAACTCATCTGTTACAACAGGTATTTGAAATGAACTACGAAAAGGTCGAAAGTTGGCATGGTATCATCATAATAGTTGTGGAGAGAAAGTCTTCACTTTTTTCCGCTTGTGTGCTTTGCTTATTGCACCGTAACCATGGATAATCTTCATCATTCATCAGGATGCTTGGGTCAGCCTTGACTTTGAAGGGAGGAATTTCCTGAAATTTTTCATAATCTTCAGACATGTCTGTCTTGCCCTCCACTCCCACGATGTCCCTTTTTCCTGAAAGAACTATGTGGCGCTTTGGCTCATCATATGATGTATTCGCTTCCTTATCTTTTCTTTTTCTCGGTCTGGTAGACATGTCCTTCACATAGATAACCTGTGCCACATCATTGGCTAGGACGAACGGTTCGTCAGTGTACCCATGATTTTTCAGATCCATTGTTGTCATTCCGTACTGTGGGTCTACCTGTACCCCGCCTCCTGACAGATTGACCCAGTTGCATTTAAACAAAGGGACCTTAAAATCTACTCCGTAGTCAAGTTCCCATATGTCCACTATGTAACCATAATATGTGTCATTTCCCCTCTCGGTGGCTGCATCAAAGCGGACATCGCTGTTTTGGTTGGTGCTCTTTTGATCTTGGGCGATCGTGTAAAATGTATTCCCATTTATCTCGTATCCATTGTAAGTCAATACAGTCGAAGATGGTCCCCTGGACAATGAGTACAGCTCATCACAAACAGTGTTGTCACCTCTGAGACGTGTTTCCAACCAACTGCTGAAAGTCCTGATGTGTTCACATGTAATCCAGTCGTCACACTGCTCCGGGTGTTTGGAGCGCAGACTGTTCTTGTGTTCATCGACATACGGGTCACCAAGGTAGAGTTCTGTAGAACTGTGTAGTGTGCTTGAGACCAAGAATGCCCGTCCCTGCATATTATTGCTACCCCTCCTAGCGTGCCTTTTCCAGTCAGTCTCTCATCATACCGCGATTTAGGGAGACCTACCTTCTTAAGGCCAGGAATGAAGTCAACACAAAACCTAATGACATCCTGGGATTGATGGCCCATGGAGATGCTTCCTTCTGGCCTAGCACGGTTACGGACATATTTCTTTAGGACTTCCATGAACCTCTCAAAGGGGAACATATTGTGTAGAAATACGGGGCTCAGAATGACAGTCTCGTCGGCTAGATGAACTAGGACGTGCGTCATGATATTGAAGAAGGATGGTGGGAGCACCAGCTTGAAACTGACAAGACATTGCGCCACATCACTCCTTGGCCTTGGTATGATTTCTGGATTGATCACCTTCTGAGAGATTGCATTGAGGAATGCACATAGCTTCACAATGGCTAATCGGACATTTTCCAGTATAAGCCCCCTCAATGCAACCGGAAGCAGTTGCGTCATAATCACGTGGCAGTCATGAGACTTTAGGTTCTGGAACTTTTTCTCTGGAATACTTATTATTCCCTTTATATTCGACGAGAAGCCAGTCGGGACCTTCATACTGAGTAGGCATTCAAAAAAGATTTCCTTCTCTTCTTTGGTAAGAGCGTAGCTGGCAGGACCTTCATACTGCTTTGGAGGCATGCCGTCTTTTTCGTGCAAATGTTGCAGGTCCTCCCATGCCTCAGGTGTATCTTTTGTCTTCCCATACACGCCCAAGAAGCCTAACAGGTTCACGCATGATACGTCTCCAACGTATCTATAATTTTTGATTGCTCCATGCTATATTATCTACTATTTTAGGCAATATTGGGCTTTATTATCCACTTCTATATTATTTTTGGGACTAACCTATTAACCGGAGGCCCAGCCCAGATTTGCTGTTTTATGCCTATTTCAGTATTTCGAGGAAAAGGAATATCAGACGTAGTCAAAACGGAACGAAATCAACTGGAGAAGTTATTTTTGGAAGGAAAGCAACCCAGGGAACTTGGAATGCACGTCAGGGGAGATACGGGCTGCCCATGAGGGTGGGGGGCGCGGCCACCCCCCCTGGGGCACGCCCCCTGCCTCGTGGGGCCCCCATAGCTCCACCGACGTACTCCTTTCACCCATATATACCGTTGTACCCTAAAACTTCCAGAACAGAAGATAGATCGGGAGTTCCTCCGCCACAAGCCTCTGTAGCCACCAAAAACCAATCGGGACCCTGTTCCGGCACCCTACCGGAGGGGGGGATCCCATCACCAGTGGCCATCTTCATCATCCCGGCGCTATCCATGACGAGGAGGGATTAGTTCACCCTCGGGGCTGAGGGTATGTACCAGTAGCTATGTGTTTGATCTCTCTCTCTCTCTCTCTCTCGTGTTCTCTCTCGTGTTCCCTCTATGGCACGATCTTGATGTATCGTGAGCTTTGCTATTATAGTTACATCTTATGTCTCTTCTCCCCCTCTACTCTCTTGTGATGAATTGAGTTTCCCCTTTTGAAGTTATCTTATCGGATTGAGTCTTTTATGAGAACACTTGATGTATGTCTTGTCGTGTTTATCTGTGGTGACAATGGGATATCATGTGCCACTTGATGTATGTTTTGGTGACCAACTTGTGGGTTCCACCCATGAACCTATGCATAGGGGTTGGCACACGTTCTTGACTCTCCGGTAGAAACTTTGGGGCACTCTTTGAAGTACTTTTATGTTGGTTGGATAAATCTGAGATTGTGTGATGCATATTGTATAATCATGCCCACGGATACTTGAGGTGACAATGGAGTATCTAGGTGACATTAGGGTTTTGGTTGATTTGTATCTTAAGGTGTTATTCTAGTATGAACTCTAGGGCTGTTTGTGACACTTATAGGAATAGCCCAACGGATCGATTGGAAAGAATAACTTTGAGGTGGTTTCGTACCCTACCATAATCTCTACGTTTGTTCTCCGCTATTAGTGGCTTTGGAGTGACTCTTTGTTGCATGTTGAGGGATTGTTATATGATCTATTTCTGTTATTATTGTTGAGAGAACTTGCACTAGTGAAAGTATGAACCCTAGGCCTTGTTTCCTATCATTGCAATACCATTTACGCTCACGTTTACCACTTGCTACCTTGCTGTTTTTATTATTTCAGATTACAAATACCTATATCTACCATCCATATTGCACTTGTATCACCATCTCTTCACCGAACTAGTGCACCTATACAATTTACCATTGTATTGGGTGTGTTGGGGACACAAGAGACTCTTTGTTATTTGGTTGCAGGGTTGCTTGAGAGAGACCATCTTCATCCTACGCCTCCCACGGATTGATAAACCTTAGGTCATCTACTTGAGGGAAATTTTCTACTGTCCTACAAACCTGTGCACTTGCAGGCCCAACAACGTCTACAAGAAGAAGGTTGCGTAGTAGACATCAAGCTCTTTTCTGGCGCCGTTGCCGGGGAGGCTAGGTAAGTGAAGGTATATCTTTAGATCTTGCAATCGAATCTTTTTGTTTCTTGTTTTAGCACTAGTTTAGTCTATAAAAGAAAATTACAAAAAAATGGAATTGAGTTTGTCTCATACGCTTCACCTTTTTAATATCTTTCGTGAGAATGATGGAAAGGAAAATTGTGCCAAATTGCTAGAAGAAGAATTACATAAAATGCTTGGCATGAAATTTGTGAAGAGCATGATTGCAATGTTGTTAGTATGAATTCCTTGAATATCCATGATGCTAATGATATGCAAAGCCACAAGCTTGGGGAAGCTATGTTCCATGAAGATGATATTTTTTTGTCCCCCAAGCTTCGATGAGCAAATTTACTATGATGAAAGCATGCCTCCTATCTATGATGATTATTGTGATGACACGTATGCTTTAAAGAATAATGATAACCATGAAACTTGTCATCTTGATCTTAATTCTCAATCATATGATAGATATTTTGTTGAATTTGCTCCCACTACTATTCATGAGAAGAATTTTGCTTATGTGGAGAGTAGTAAATTTTCTATGCTTGTAGATCATGAAAAGAATGCTTTAGGTGCTGGCTATATTGTTGAATTCATTCATGATGCTACTGAAAATTATTATGAGGGAGGAACATATGCTTGTAGGAATTGCAATAATATCAAGTTTCCTCTCTATGTGCTTAAAATTTTAAAGTTATGCTTGTTTTACCGTCCTATGCTAGTTGATTATTGTTTCCATAAGTTGTTTGCTCACAAAAGCCCTATGCATAGGAAGTGGGTTAGACTTAAATATGCTAGTAATATTCTTCATGATGCTCTCTTTATGTTTCAATTCTTATCTTTTATGTGAGCATCATTGAAATCATCATGCCTAGCTAGGGGCGTTAAACTATAGCGCTTGTTGGGAGGCAACCCAATTTTCTTTTAGTTTCTTGCTTTTTGGTTCTGTTTAGGAATAAATAATCCATCTAGCTTCTGTTTAGATGTGGTTTTGTGTTTTAATTAGTGTTTGTGCCAAGTAGAACCTTTGGGAAGACTTGGGTGAAGTCTTTATGATCATGCTGTAAAAAACAGAAACTTTAGCGCTCACGAGATTAGCTATAACTTTTTACTGGAGAGTGCTATTTAGTTGATTCTTTTTGCAGATGATTACTAGACAAATTCCTCAGGTCCAACAATTTATTTTAGAATTTTTGGAGTTCCATAAGTTTCCATTAGTTACAGATTACTACAGACTGTTCTGTTTTTGACAGATGCTGTTTTCATTGTGTTGTTTGCTTATTTTGATGAATCTATGGCTAGTAAGATAGTTTATAAACCATAGAGAAGTTGTAATACAGTAGGTTTAACACCAATATAAATAAATAATGAGTTCATTACAGTACCTTGAAGTGGTGTTTTGTTTTCTTTCGCTAACGGAGCTCACGAGTTTTCTGTTAAATTTTGTGTTGTGAAGTTTTCAAGTTTTGGGTAAAGATTCGATGGACTAGGAATAAGGAGTCGTAAGAGCCTAAGCTTGGGGATGCCCAAGGCACCCCAATGTAATATTCAAGGATAACCAAGAGCCTAAGCTTGGGGATGCCCCGGAAGGCATCCCCTCTTTCTTCTTCATTCATCGGTAACTTTACTTGGAGCTATATTTTTATTCACCACATGATATTTGTTTTTCTTGGAGCGTCATTTTATTTTCTTTAGCTTTGCTTGATTTTAGTTAGAATAATGTTTTGCACCTTTAGTTTCAATAAAAAAGTCAAGGATAGCCTTTGCCATGCTTATTTTGCTACTATACTTGTTGCTGTTTGAAAACAGAAAGTTTACCGCTGTTGCAAAAATTCCCTAGAAAAGTCAGAGAGTGGTATAATGTTGAATCTTTTTGCATATTGAGATATGATAAATTTATTACAGTGGGAAGTTTAGTTCATAATTTTTGGAGTTAGGGAAGTATTGATACTCTTGCATTCTTTACAGTCTGTACTGTTTTGGCAGATTGCTGTTATGTTTGCATTGTTTGCATATGTTTGCTTGTTTAATGGTTCTATTTAAGGATAGGAGTATTAAATATGCAGAGGCATTTAGTATGCAATGTTGAATAATAATGTTAGTAATTTGTTGCAGTAGAAAATGATAAGGTTTTGTATTGGTTTATACTAACCTATCTCACGAGTTCTTGTTGAGTTTGGTGTGTATGAAGCTTTTGATAAAAAGAGAAACCATGATATGAGAGGAATTAAGGAGACACAAAAGTTCAAGCTTGGGGATTCCCAAGGCACCCCAAGATATTATTTCAAGAAGTCTCAAGCATCTAAGCTTGGGGATGCCCCCGTTGGCATCCCACCTTTCTTCTTCAACAACTATCAGTTAGTATCGGTTGAACCTAAGTTTTTGCTTCTTCACTTGAGTTGTGCTATCCTTGCAATGTAGTTTTATTTAGCTTTGCTTGCTGTTTTAATAAAGTATGAAGATCTGAAATTCTTAAATTTTATAGAGTCTTCACATAGTTGCATAATTATCCGGCTACTCATTGATCTTCACTTATATCTTTCGGAGTAGTTTGTCTTTTGCTCTAGTGCTTCACTTATATCTTTTAGAGCACGGTGGTGGATTTGTTTTAAAGAAACTTGATCTCTCATGCTTCACTTATATTATTTTGAGTGTCGTTAATAGCATGGTAATTTGCTTAATGTTAATATACTTAGTGTTCAAGATATGTGAAACTTTCTTTTTGAGTGAATTGAATACTAAGATAAGTTTGATGCTTGATAATTGTTTTGAGATATGGAGGTGATAATATCAGAGTCGTGCTAGTTGATAATTGTGAATTTGAGAAATACTTGTGTTGAAGTTTGCAAGTCCCGTAGGATGCACGTATGGTTAAAGTTGTGTAACAAATTTGAAACATGAAGTGTACCTGGCTTGTGCATCCTTATGAGTGGCGGTCGGGGACGAGCGATGGTCTTTTCCTACCAATCTATCCCCCTAGGAGCATGCGCGTAGTACTTGATTTTTGATGGCTTCTAAATTTTTGCAATAAGTATATGAGTTCTTTTGACTAATGTTGAGTCCATGGATTATACGCACTTTTACCTTTCCGCCTTTGCTAGCCTCTTGGGTACCGTGCATTGCCCTTTCTCACCTTGAGAGTTGGTGCAAACTTCGCCGGTGCATCCAAACCCCGTGATACGATACGCTCTTTCACACATAAACCTCCTTATATCTTCCTCAAAACAGCCACCATACCTACCTATCATGGCATTTCCATAGCCATTCCGAGATATATTGCCATGCAACTTCCATCATCATTATTATGACATACATTACTTTTGTCATATTGCCATTGCATGATCATGTAGTTGACATCGTATTTGTGGCAAAGCCACCATGCATTATTTTCCATACATGTCACTCTTGATTCATTGCACCATCCCGGTACACCACCGGAGGCATTCATATAGAGTCATATTTTGTTCTAAGTTTCGAGTTGTAATTGTTGAGTTGTAAGAGAAATAAAAGTGTGATGATCATCATTATTAGAGCATTGTCCCAAGTGAGGAAAGGATGATGGAGACTATGATTCCCCCATAAGTCGGGATGAGACTCCGGACGAAATAAAAAAAAAGAGCAAGGCCAAAAAAAGGAAGGCCCAAAAAAATGAGAGAAAAAGAGAGAAGGGACAATGCTTCTATCCTTTTACCACACTTGTGCTTCAAAGTAGCACCAAGATCTTCATGATAGAGAGTCTCTCATTTTGTCACTTTCATATAGTAGTGGGAATTTTTCATTATAGAACTTGGCTTGTATATTCCAATGATGGACTTCCTCAAAATGCCCTAGGTCTTGGTGAGCAAGCAAGTTGGATGCACACCCACTTAGTTTCTTTTATAGAGCTTTCATATACTTATAGCTCTAGTGCATCCGTTGCATGGCAATCCCTACTCCTCATGTTGACATCAATTAATGGGCATCTCCATAGCCCGTTGATTATCCTCGTCAATATGAGACTTTCTCCTATTTTGTCTTCTCCACACAATCCCCATCATCATATTCTATTCCACCCATAGTGCTATATCCATGGCTCACGCTCATGTATTCCGTGAAGGTTGAAAAAGTTTGAGATTATTTAAGTATGAAACAATTACTTGGCTTGTCATCGGGGGTATAGAAGTTGGGAACATCTTTCTGTGACGAAAATGAAGCATAGCCTGACTATATGATTTTGTAGGGCTGAACTTTCTTTTGCCATGCTATTTTGAGAAGACATGATTACTTTGATTAGTATGCTTGAAGTATTATTATTTTTATGTCAACATGAACTTTTGTCTTGAATCTTATGGATCTGAATATTAATATCACAAGTAAGAAGAATTACACTGAAATTATGACAAGTAGCATTCCACATCAAAAATTAACTTTTTTTATCATTTACCTACTCGAGGACGAGCAGGAATTAAGCTTGGGGATGCTTGATACGTCTCCAACGTATCTATAATTTTTGATTACTCCATGCTATATTATCTACTGTTTTAGGCAATATTGGGCTTTATTATCCACTTTTATATTATTTTTGGGACTAACCTATTAACCGGAGGCCCAGCCCAGATTTGCTGTTTTATGCCTATTTTAGTATTTCGAGGAAAACGAATATCAGACGGAGTCAAAACGGAACGAAATCAACTAGAGAAGTTATTTTTGGAAGGAAAGCAACCCAGGGAACTTGGAGTGCACGTCAGGGGAGATACGGGCTACCCATGAGGGTGGGGGGCATGCCCACACCCCTGGGCGCGCCCCCTGCCTCGTGGGGCCCCCGTAGCTCCACCGACGTACTCCTTTCACTCATATATACCGTCGTACCCTAAAACTTCCAGAACAGAAGATAGATCGGGAGTTCCGCCGCCGCAAGCCTCTGTAGCCACCAAAAACCAATCGGGAACCTATTCCAGCACCCTGCCGGAGGGGGGATCCCATCACCGGTGGCCATCTTCATCATCCCGGCGCTATCCATGACGAGGAGGGAGTAGTTCACCCTCGGGGCTGAGGGTATGTACCAGTAGCTATGTGTTTGATCTCTCTCTCTCTTGTGTTCTCTCTCGTGTTCCCTCTATGGCACGATCTTGATGTATCGCGAGCTTTGCTATTATAGTTGGATCTTATGTTTCTTCTCCCCCTCTACTCTCTTGTGATGAATTGAGTTTCCCCTTTTGAAGTTATCTTATCGGATTGAGTCTTTTATGAGAACACTTGATGTATGTCTTGCCGTGTTTATCTGTGGTGACAATGGGATATCATGTGCCACTTGATGTATGTTTTGGTGACCAACTTGCGGGTTCCACCCATGAACCTATGCATAGGGGTTGGCACACGTTCTTGACTCTCCGGTAGAAACTTTGGGACACTCTTTGAAGTACTTTTATGTTGGTTGGATAAATCTGAGATTGTGTGTTGCATATTGTATAATCATGCCCACGGATACTTGAGGTGACAATGGAGTATCTAGGTGACATTAGGGTTTTGGTTGATTTGAATCTTAAGGTGTTATTCTAGTACGAACTCTAGGGCTGTTTGTAACACTTATAGGAATAGCCCAACGGATTGATTGGAAAGAAGAACTTTGAGGTGTTTCGTACCCTACCATAATCTCTACGTTTGTTCTCCGCTATTAGTGGCTTTGGAGTGACTCTTTGTTGCATGTTGAGGGATTGTTATATGATCTATTTATGTTATTATTGTTGAGAGAACTTGCACTAGTGAAAGTATGAACCCTAGGCCTTGTTTCCTATCATTGCAATACCGTTTACGCTCATGTTTACCACTTGCTACCTTGCTGTTTTTATTATTTCAGATTACAAATACCTATATCTACCATCCATATTGCACTTGTATCACCATCTCTTCGCCGAACTAGTGCACCTATACAATTTACCATTGTATTGGGTGTGTTGGGGACACAAGAGACTCTTTGTTATTTGGTTGCAGGGTTGCTTGAGAGAGACCATCTTCATCCTACGCCTCCCACGGATTGATAAACCTTAGGTCATCCACTTGAGGGAAATTTGCTACTGTCCTACAAACCTGTGCACTTGAAGACCCAACAACGTCTACAAGAAGAAGGTTGCGTAGTAGACATCAACGCAAAGGTTCTTCGTCACGTGCATCACGTCGATTGAAGAGCGTACCTCTAGCTCTTTCCAGTAGGGTAGGTCACAAAATATAGATTTCTTCTTCCACATGGGTGCACGTCCCTCAGCGTCATTCGGAACAGCTAGTCCGCCGGGACCCTTTCCAAATATTATGTGTAAATTAGAGACCATAGCAAGTACATGATCACCGGTACGCATGGCGGGCTTCTTCCGGTGATCTGCCTCGCCTTTGAAATGCTTGCCTTTCTTTCGACATTGATGGTTGGTCGGGAGAAATCAACGATGGCCCAGGTACACATTCTTCCTGCATCTCTCCAAGTATATACTTTCGTTGTCAGCTAAATAGTGCATGCATGCGTGCTATCCCTTGTTTGTCTGTCCTGAAAGGTTACTAAGAGCGGGCCAATCATTGATGGTCATGAACAGCAACGCCTTTAGGTCAAATTCTTCCCCCATGTGCTCATCCCACGCACGTACACCTGTTCCATTCCACAGCTGTAAGAGTTCTTCAACTAATGGCCTTAGGTACACATCAATGTCGTTGCCGGGTTGCTTAGGGCCTTGGATGAGAATTGGCATCATAATGAACTTCGGCTTCATGCACATCCAAGGAGGGAGGTTCTACATGCATAGAGTCACGGGCCAGGTGCTGTGATTGCTGCTCTGCTCCCCGAAAGGATTAATGCCATCCGCGCTTAAACCAAACCATACGTTCCTTGGGTCACTTGCAAACTCAGCCCAGAACTTTCTCTCAATTTTTCTCCACTGCGACCCATCAGCGGATGCTCTCAACTTCCCGTCTTTCTTACGGTCCTCACTGTGTCATCGCATCAACTTGGCATGCTCTTTGTTTCTGAACAGTCGTTTCAACCGTGGTATTATTGGAGCATACCACATCACCTTCGCAGGAACCCTCTTCCTGCGGGGCTCGCCCTCAACATCACCAGGGTCATCTCCTCTGATCTTATACCGCAATGCATCGCATACCGGGCATGCGTTCAAATCCTTGTACGTACCACTGTAGAGGATGCAGTCATTAGGGCATGCTTGTATCTTCTCCACCTCCAATCCTAGAGGGCATACGACCTTCTTTTCTGTGTACGTACTGTCGGGCAATTCATTATTGTTTGGAAGCTTCTTCTTCAATATTTTCAGTAGCTTCTCAAATCCTTTGTGGGCAAAGAATTATCTGCCTTCCACTGCAGCAATTCCAGTACGGTACCGAGCTTTGTGTTGCCATCTTCGCAATTGGGGTACAACCCTTTTTTGTGATCCTCTAATATGCGATTGAACTTCAGCTTCTCCTTTTCACTTTCGCACTTTTTCCTTGTATCAACAATGACCCGACGGAGATCATCATCGGGCACATCGTCTGGTTCCTCTGGATCTTCAGCTTCCCCCGTTACAGCATCACCTAATCAGGGGGCACATAGTTGTCATCGTCCTCTTCTTCTTCGTTGTCTTCCATCATAACCCCTATTTCTCCGTGCTTCGTCCAAACATTATAGTGTGGCATGAAACCCTTATAAAGCAGGTGAGTGTGAAGGATTTTCTTGTCCGAGTAAGACCTCGTATTCACACAATTAGGGCATGGACAACACATAAAACCATTCTGCTTGTTTGCCTCAGCCACTTCGAGAAAATTATGCATGCCCTTAATGTACTCAGAGGTGTGTCTGTTACGATACATCCATTGCCGGTTCATCTGCATGCATTATATATAATTATGTGTGTCAAAATTAAAAAAATTAGACAAGTATCTATCTAAAGTAAGATTTTTTTTTCTTTCAGAAAGAAGATAAGAACAAGTGGCTCACCACGGTGGTGCCGGCGACGAGATGGGCGCGGGCGATCGACGGTGGTGAAGACGAGGACGGGGCATGACGGACCGCTAAATCTAGACAAATCGCGGAAAAAATGGAGCTCGGAGGTCGAGCTTCAGTGTGGCTCGGGCATTTCATCGAACACTTCACATGCATAAGAGGTGAGATAGAGCACCCAAATGTGCCTGAGGGAGTCCTGGACTAGGGGGTGTCCGGACAGCCGGACTATCATTATCCGCCGGACTCCAAGACTACGAAGATACAAGATTGAAGACTCCGGCTCGTGTCCGGATGGTACTTTCCTTGGCGTGGAAGGCAAGCTTGGCGATACGGATATGTAGGTATCCTACCATTGTAACCGACTCTGTGTAACCCTAGCCTTCTCCGGTGTCTATATAAACCGGAGGGCTTTAGTCCGTAGGACAACATACATTACAACAATCATACCATAGGCTAGCTTCTAGGGTTTAGCCTCCTTGATCTCGTGGTAGATCTACTCTTGTACTACCCATATCATCAATATTAATCAAGCAGGACGTAGGGTTTTACCTCCATCGAGAGGGCCCGAACCTGGGTAAAAACATCGTGTCCCTCGTCTCCTGTTACCATCCGCCTAGACGCACAGTTCGGGACCCCCTACCCGAGATCCGCCGGTTTTGACACCGACATTGGTGCTTTCTTTGAGAGTTCCTCTGTGTCGTCACCGATAGGCCTGATGGCATCTTCAACGAACAATGCTGTCCAGGGTGAGACTTTTCTCCCCGGACAGATCTTCGTATTCGGCGGCTTCGCACTGCAGGCCAATTCACTTGGCCATCTGGAGCAGATCGAAAGCTACGCCCTTGGCCGTCAGGTCAGATTTGGAAGCTTAAACTTCACACCCCGATGTCCGCGGAGACTTCATCCTCAACGGACTCGAGCCACAGCCGAGCGCGCCGCACTGTGACGATGGGCATGATCTAGCTCTGCCGCCGAACAGTGCCTTGGTGGCCGCCACGGATCCGCTTCGGCCATTAGCCCGGAGCCGATCGCCCAGATCGAGGGTCGGTGGATAGGCGCCGCCCTGGGGGCTTCAACATCCACGGCGATGGAGCCGAACACTAATCTTGTCCCCCGCGAAACTCGTGACTCCGAGGCGCCGGACTCCTTGCCGGACTCCGAACCTCCCGCGCCCCTGGATTGGGCGCCGGTTATGGAATTCACCGCCGCGGACATCTTCCAATGTTCGCCTTTCGGCGATATCTTGAATTCACTAAAGCATCTCTCCTTGTCAGGAGAGTCTTGGCCGGACTATGGCCAGGACAGTTGGGGAACGGACGAAGAAATTCAGAACCCACCCACCACCCACTTTGTAGCCACTGTCGACGATCTAACCGACATGCTAGACCTTGACTCCGAAGACATTGACGGAATAGACGACAATGCTGGAGACGAACAAGAAACAGAGCCTATAAGGCACGGGAGGACTACCTCGTCACATGACATATATATGGTAGACACCCCAAAGGGGAGCGATAATGAGGATCAACGGGCCGCGGCAGAAGATGACCACGCCGATAAACGATCAAAACGGCGGCGCAGGCGTCGTCCTAAGTCCCGCCTCGACAACAACGCTCCCAAAGAGCCCGCAATACGGCAGGGCTCACAAACGGACGACGAACACGCAGATAAGCAACCGTCCGACCATGACGAGTCAGATAATCAGTCCAGGCCAGGTGAAAACAACAGTCCGGACGACCTCACGCCGGACACATTGCCGGAGAGCAAGAACCTTCGGAAAAGACTCGTCAGTACTGCAAATAGCCTGAAGAAGGAAAAACGGAGGCTCAAAACAGCGGAAGACACACTCAGAATAAGATGGAGCAAAGTGCTCAAAACCGCAGATAAGTACGGCAATGGCCACCAATCAAAGAGCTACCCGAAGCGCAAGCTGCTACCAGAATTCGACGAGGAGGCCATAGAGCCCCCACCGTCCAAAAATAAAGGGGCTGCCTGGCTGGATAGACGGCCAGATGATAGGCCAAATTCTGACAGCGGCGCCACACATAAACCAACCAACGAACTTGGAAGGATAGATGGCCCAGCCAGATCCATCTACGGGCCAAAGGAGAAGGCCCCAGGAAGCAAGGCAACACGTCAAGTGTCCGATCATAGTGGCACACACAAATGCAGGGGCGCCGCACACCCACTATGTTTCACTGACGAGGTGCTGGACCATGAATTCCTAGCAGGATTTAAACCCATAAACATGGAGGCCTACGATGGAACAACAGACCCTGGAGTCTGGATAGAAGATTATATACTACATATAAATATGGCCAGAGGAGATGATCTCCACGCCATAAAATACCTACCCCTCAAGCTCAAAGGGCCATCCCGTCATTGGCTTAAAAGCCTCCCAGAAAATACTGTTGGAAGTTGGGAAGAGCTCGAGGACGCGTTTAGAGCAAATTTTCAAGGGACTTATGTCCGTCCTCCGGATGCAAATGATCTAAGTCATATAACTCAACAGCCCGGAGAGTCAGCGCGGAAATTCTGGAACAGGTTCCTTACAAAAAAGAACCAAATAGTCGACTGTCCGGACGCCGAAGCCTTAGCAGCTTTCAAGCACAATGTCCGAGACGAATGGCTCGCCAGGCACCTCGGTCGAGAGAAACCGAGAACAATGTTTGCACTAACAAGCCTCATGACCCTCTTCTGTGCAGGCGAGGATAGCTGGTTAGCACGATGCAACACCAGCGACCCAAGTACATCAGAGATAAGAGATGGAAATGGAAAATCACGACGCAGAAAAGAGCAGCGCCGGAATAAAGAGAAAAGCCCAAAGAGCGCGGCAGTCAACGCCAGATTCAAAAGCTCATGGCCCAATAATAAAACATAGCCTCTCAAGGATGACAGTGACGAATTGTCCAACTTAAATAAAATTTTGGGTCGGATATGTCAAATCCATAGTACCCCCGGAAGGCCTGCAAATCACACCCACAGGGATTGTTGGGTTTTCAAACAGTCCGGCCGACTAAATGCCGAACACAAGGGGCTCGACGCGTCAAGCAAAGAAAATAAACCCCACCAGCAGAGCACCGGAAAACAAAAGACTTTCCCACAAGGGGTCAAAGCAGTAAACTCACTTCATGTGATAATACGGAAAAATAGTGCGGCACTTTCTAAAAAGAGCTTCGCGCGGTCCAACCCAGCAGACCGTAGAGATTGGATATCAAAACCAATCACTTTCGACCACCTGGACTATTCCAGAAGCATTTGAAATGCGGGACGGACTCCCCTGATATTGAATCCCATAATAGATGGATTGCAATTTACTAACGTCCTAATGGACGGAGGCAGTGACTTAAACCTGCTATATTCAAACACAATCCGTAGGATGGGGATAGACCCTACCAAAATTCGACACAGCCGCACTCCCTTCAAAGGAGTGACGCCAGGCCATTACGCCAAGTGCACAGGCTCCATATTACTAGAAGTCGTGTTCGGATCGCCGAACAATTCTCGACGCGAAAAATTAATTTTTCATATCGTCCCATTTGAAAGTGAATATCAAGCACTCTTGGGACGAAAGGCTTTTGTCCGCTTCAACGCCATACCGCATTACGCATCTCTTACACTCAAGATGCCCGGACCGCGTGGCGTAATTTTAGTGCGAGGGTCACTTAAAGACACCGGACTTGGATAGACGAATCCGGCGTCAGTGGGCTAGGGACTCCCTAGCCGCATACCCCTTCACAGGGGGCTGCGCGCACAAATAACCGCGGGTTCATACAAACCCCGCTTTAATTATTTATATTTCTAATATTTTTCGCACAAACTGTTTTTAAAACTAAACGTTCCTCTCTTTTTACAGATGAACAACGTGCATACCCGTCCAGGATAACGGCGCAACGGAGACACAGGCGCAGACATGCAGTAGGGACCCGTTGTGAGGATTCTTTTCAGATTAAGACCCTGCGTAGACCTTTTTTACTGTCTCTTGTTGTTATTCTCCCTTGGTTTCTTCCTATAACCAAAGCGGAGCCTGACGCTTTGGCATCGGCCGCGTCAGAAGACCATGCCCGTACTTGGACACTAGGGGCTTAGGGCATCGTTCTGCCCATTATTATAAAGACCGAACGCCTTAGGGAGTGTTCGGCGTCTCGAGTTAGGCATTATATGCATCAGCTCCGAATCATGTCTTTGGTCAAATGTTGGGTTTGCCCGGCTCCTGTGTTTTGCTGCCTTACGTTCCGTATCATCGGCTAACGCGGCACCAGGAGAACTACTGCGATTGTGCCCCAGTTCGGCTGGGCGAGCACCTCAGTAGAGAAAGCCGAAAACTGACTGTCATGATACAGCGAGAGACTGGTCAGCCACTCGATTAACTATCGGAATGTTTAGGATTCCCCGCTTTGACGAAGGGCCGTTTCCCGGTCAGGCACACGCGCTCCGACTTCGGAGAAGGGCGATGCCACCAGGGGCTATATCGTAGCCCCACCCTCGAGCTCCACTGGCTAAGTGAAAGTGATAAAGCATTATAGTCCGGATTGCCTCGTTCGCTACGCTACCACCTCCTTATAACAGGACCGAGACGTCGGATTAAGTGTGAAAACGCGCTATTTTTGCGAACACCCCAGCACCTTGTGCGTGGGGGCTGAAGCCGAAGACTGCCATCTTTCAGGTTATACACAAGTATACGTAAACGGACGAAAAGGAGAAGTTTTACTACTTGGACGCACAAGTATAAAAAGCAGTTATAACATAATCATCGATTTGCAAGATAATGCGTTCATTTGAACGTTACATTCTTCGAGCACTGCGACTCTATTACACGAGCGCCACGCATAGCTTCCCCGAAATAGTGCTCGGCAGGGAGCCGGTTTTCATCTGAACCCTGGGCAGCAACAGTGGTGGCGTCCATCTCTGGACAATGCGCCTTCACACGGGCAAGAGCCATCCGCGCGCCCTCTATGCAGGCCGACCGCTTCATCTCCTTTATATGCGGCACCGCTCCAAGGAATTGATGTAGTAAGCCAAAGTAGCTCGTCGCCTTGGACCTCTCTGGCCAGACATGGGCCACGATGTCAGTCATGGCAAGTCCGGACAATCTATTTAGCTCGGCCCATTCGGCCAACCGGTCTGTCAATGGAAGTGGGCGATCCGGACTGTGGAATTGAGACCAATATAGCTCTTCCGTCTCGTGATCCTTCTGGCTCCGGAAGTGCTTAATGGCATCGGCCGCACTTGCAGCTAAGTCCATATACGGATCCTCCGGACTCCACAGCCGCTCAAATTGAGCATACTTTCCATCCATAAACCGGCGACGCAGCAGAAAAGGCTTGCCAGCCACGATCTCTCCGGCCTGGCACAGTTCCTCCTTCATAGCCCGCATTGCAGAGCGGGCATCCTTGGCTTCGGCGGTGGCCTTCTTCAGGTCTTCCCGCTCCGATAAGTGCTCCTTTTCAAGAGCCTCATTGCGGTCGGCAGCATCCTTTACTTTCATGGCCAATTCGGCCACCTCGGCCCTGCTTAGGCAGTGCGCAGCCTTTTCGGCTTTCAACTCTTCGGCCGCCCTCGAGGCAGCCGCTTCACTCCTTCGGGCTTGCTCCTTAGCTCGAGCAAGTTTGGCCCGAAGGCCCTCCACAGCAGCAGCACCGTCTGTGCAAACAACATATAATTTATCAGAGGAGGGCTTCGACCCCCTTAATAAAGCGACTGCGGAGAAGTCTTTTACCTTGCGACTCGTCAAGTTGCCTGTTGACAAGTGCGATGTTCGCATCTGCCAAGTCCAATTGCCGATTTAAATCGGCAAAAGCACTAGTCCGGCTAGCCCCTGGACTATCCGCCACTTGCATAGGACCGACGGAATTCATTCCTTTAGATTTTGATCCTCGGTACGCTGTCGTTTCCGACAACCTACCGAGTCTCAGGGGCTACTATCTATACAGGGTGCATTTTTTATATGCAAATCTGTTAAAAGACACAGGGGTGCGTCATTCTCGCATACCTCAAATCCCGCCAGCAAACTCATGGCAGCATTACACAATTCGCTCTCAGCGTACGAAATCCTTCCAATCACCATACGCATTAACGCACGGTGATCTTCTGAAATGGATGCCCTCTCAAGCAGATTCTTCAGTTCTCCCGGCCGGACACTAGTAGGTGCCGAACTCTCTGGCCCCTCCGGACTCGGGGATACCCTCCGTGATGACACTTCGGGTTCGCCTGCCTCATCTGGCGGCGCTGCGGACGGAGGCGTATCGCTCTCCATCATCTCCAGAAGAAGGTCCCCCGAAGATGAACTCATTTGAGAAGGCTGCAGATCCAAACTGCAATATAAATATTTTGGTTATCTACAGAAGCACAAATGAAGGTATTTCCTTACTAATTAACTCCCTCTTTCATACTCACGGCTCGCTGGAGGGCCGATCCTTTGATGATTGTGCGTCCGGATTCTTTCCGGGCGCCAGACCCCCCGGGGAAGATCTCTTCCCACGCTTAGGGGCTTTGGCCTCCGGATCTTCGGAGGCGGTCCTCTTCTCCCCCTGAAGGGAGGGGTTCTTGCTTCCTCCCTCTTCAGTCGCCCCTTTGGGCAAAATATTAGCTCCTCTGTTTTCCCCGTCGCCCCCTTCTGTGGGCGCAACCTCCAACATTCTGACCAGCACGGGCTCCAGTGCGGTCTCTGGGAGGGGGGCCAGACACCTTATCAGCCTTGATCGCGCCACCCATTCCTGCAAAGAACAAAGGGTTAGGAGGCGAACTCTAGAAAGGCACATAAATAGAATGTCCGGACTCTGAGCTACTTACCTGAGTATCCGGGCGATCGCAGCTTAGGCCTGCATCCTCGGCTAAATCCGGACACGCCACCTGCGGTCCGAAGAACAACTTGTACATCTCCACGGGTGTCGCACCCATGAAGTGTTGAAGAATCCGAGGTCCCTCCGGGTTGAACTCCCATAGACGGAGAGGACGGCGTTTGCAGGGCAGAAGATGCCTGATTAGCATAACCTGCATCACCTTGATCAGGTCGATCTCCCTCGCTTGGAGATCTCGAATCCGGCCCTGCAGTGAAGGCACGTCTTCGGACGGCCCCCAATTGAGCCCTTGGTTGACCCACGACATCAGTTGGCGTGGAGGTCCCGGGCGGAATAAGGGCGGCGGCTTTTGCCTGCTGCCCCTTGGAGCGGTGATATAGAACCACTCCTGCTGCCACGGTCCAAGTTCCTCTTGGAAGGAACCCTCGGGCCACGGGGCATCGACCTTTTTGCTTATGGTCGCCCCGCCGCACTCCGCTTGACGCCCCCCGATCATCTTCGGCTCCACCTTGAAGGTCTTCAGCCATAGGCCGAAGTGGGGAATGACGCGGAGGAAGGCTTCGCAGACGATAATGAATGCGGAGATATGGAGGATGGACTCCGGAGCCAAGTCGTGAAAGTCTAGCCCGTAGTAGAACAGGAGCCCGCTCATGAAGGGATCCATCGGGAAGCCTAAACCCTGACGGAGGTGGGATACGAAAACGACGTATTCACCAGGCTCGGGGGCTGGCACCGCCTGCCCTTGGGCAGGCAACCTGTGCGAAACCTCGTAGGCCAGGTACTTGGCCTCACGCAACTTCAATATGTCCTCTTCCGTGACGGAGGAGGGCATCCACCGGCCCTGGAGGTCGGAGCCGGACATGATTGAGGATCCGAAGCGCTCGAATCTGAGGCTCTGGGTGTTGGAACTGGGAGCGGGGAAGAGATTCGATGCGAGATTGAAGAACAATGGCGAGCCTTGGTCCTCTTATAAAGGGGAAGAAATACCAAGGGCCGTCTCCATGACCGTTTGGGATTCCCCTTCAATAGAGGAGGCGTGGCAACGGGAGCGGTTGGGTTACCCACGCACGTATTGATGAGAATCCCGGAATAAGGGGAACACGATCTCTGCTTCGACAAGACGTGCCAAGGAAACCGCTTCGCTAAACATGCTGAGGTGGTATAGTAATTCAAACAAAGGCCTTGTGGCGGTGTGATGTCACGCCGCATGATACGTCAGCAGATTGAACTAAGTGTACATTTTATTCTCTCTACGGTGGAATGTGGAATTTATTTTGCAGAGCCGGACACTATCCTGGTGTTCATGATCTTCTCTGGATTATTCAAGAGAGGAACCCGCCTTGCAATGCCGAACATTATGCACGCCGGACTTATCGTCATTGAAGACTGGTTCAAGGGCTACTGAGGGAGTCCTGGACTAGGGGGTGTCCGGACAGCCGCACTATCATTATCCGCCGGACTCCAAGACTACGAAGATACAAGATTGAAGACTCCAGCTCGTGTCCGGATGGTACTTTCCTTGGCGTGGAAGGCAAGCTTGGCGATACGGATATGTAGGTATCCTACCATTATAACCGACTCTGTGTAACCCTAGCCTTCTCCGGTGTCTATATAAACCGGAGGGCTTTAGTCCGTAGGACAACATACATTACAACAATCATACCATAGGCTAGCTTCTAGGGTTTAGCCTCCTTGATCTCGTGGTAGATCTACTCTTGTACTACCCGTATCATCAATATTAATCAAGCAGGACGTAGGGTTTTACCTCCATCGAGAGGGCCTGAACCTGGGTAAAAACATCGTGTCCCTCGTCTCCTGTTACCATCCGCCTAGACGCACAGTTCGGGACCCCCTACCCGAGATCCGCCGGTTTTGACACCGACAGTGCCCTTCCTCGCCGGCCAGCAAAAAACAGAGCAATGTGGAGTGCTCTGCTCGCCGGCGATGGGGTATATATAGGCAACTCATTGGTCCCGGTTCGTGGCTGGAACCGGTACTAAAGGCCATCCTTCTGTCCCGGTTCCTGCCACGAGACGGGACCAATGGTTGTGGGCCAGGAGTGAGGCCCATTGATCGCGGTTCGTGCCAAGAACCGGGACAAATGGGCCCAGACGAACCGGGACCAATGCCCACGAGGCTCCAGCCGGCCCCCTGGGCTCACAAACTGGGACAAATGCCTCCGTTGGTCCCGGTCCGTGGCAGAACCGGGACTAATGGGCTGGCCAGGCCCGAACGAAAGCCCATTTTTCTACTAGTGTCTATCCATGTTACATCAGATTGTTAGGTGGTGAGTGAGGGTATTAAGCGAAAGAGTGGGGTAGGCTACGGTGCTATTATACATGAAATCATAGAGTATTCGAGTAGTTTCATTTTATGTAACTTTGTCCAGGAGTTTAGGAGCTCAAATTTTGAGCATATTTTATCATACTACAATAGCATATTTTAGCAACAAAGGGCCGGTCATGTAGTCGATGGTCGAAGCTGGATTAGTGGATAGGTGGAAATTGGTGGATCAGTGGATATGCTACGTATTTTGATAGGTATGGCGGGTTTCAGGTTTGGGTACGACAAAAATGGGTTTGAACCAATGAAACATGTCGGGTTTCATAATGTACCCAATAGTAGGCCTGCGGGGTTAGAAAGACGTCCATTCCCATCCCCTAATAGGGTAAAAAACCATGGGGGCGCGGGTTTCGGGGCCCCATTGCCATTTTAGCCGTGCAAGAAGAGGGACACGGAGGTGCGGCCGAGGTGAAAGAGAAGACCGTGCAGAGGAGCAAGAAGGTGAGGGAGTCCTGCTCTCTTGCCTCGTAAGTCTCAGAGAAGAAAGATGTCACCGTGACAGATCGCGGGAGAGACAGAGGAAGAGAGATATTCATAAAAGAGCTATCTCGATTGCACGAAAAAATGGGAAACAAAGAGATTTTCAGGAAATAAAATAACACCTGAAAACAAAATGGGAGGAGTGGGGGTTGGGTGCCGGGGCAGTCGGTAGTGGGGGAGGGGGTCGAGGGGAGGATGGACAAAATAAGGAAGGAGATCGTCTAGAAAGGATCGCATGCAACTTGAGGTAAGTTGTGTCCTTAAATTGCGCGATTGGGCCTCAATGGCTCATAGCCTCAGAATAAAATGGTCTGTGAAAATCGGTACAAAGGAGATCAGGCAGGAGAAAATCAATGTGGGGGGGGGGGGGGGGGGAGGGGGGGATCACACGAGAGGTCGGAGGGACGAACGAAACGAGGTACGGACTCAGGCCCGGCCCATAGGCCGGGCAAACGGGGCGCCTGCCCTGGCCCCCCAGGTGGCTGGGGCCCCGGCCGAGGTATTCATTCTTTAGTAAGTAGCCTGGCCCAAGGAATATGCAACGGAAAAAAGGGCCCGAGGAACCCTAGGGAAAGCCCCAAACCTCACGAAAACGCTAGTCAGCCTATTCGCACTGGACCATCGTTCTCGTCTCTTCCTCCGCTACTCCTAGAACAGCGCCGCCCCTCCCATGCCTCTCCGATCCAAGGTCGCGGCCGTGAAATCTAGGGCGCGAGTTCACTCCCCAATGGTCTATACTTCCTTTCTCAACAATCTGGTCACTCCCCATGAACCAGAGTTGGAGAGACCGAGATGGTACGTGTTCTTCTTTCTCGTAATCTCGTTACTCAATTCAAAGATTAACGATTAACTGGTAAATAGCCCTAATCTCCGACACTCACGATTCCACATCGCACATCGATCACATCTGGATAGGTCTTCATCTGCTCTTCATTAAATCCATATGTGAGAGAGGACTCGGGCAGGAGATTAGGAGAAAGGGGAAATTTTATTCACCCCATGGCCTCATCTTCTTGTTCGTGCTGACTCTGGTTGCTGCGGCCTCTGGATCAAGCCATTTACATCCACGTCAATCTGTTTCCAGGTGCTCTTATTCCCTCTATTAATAATTTTTATGCAGCTTGTTCAGTGACATGTCCCAGGAAAGTATTTGTCTGGTAGTGATAAAAGGAAGAGAGAAAAAAGAATAGAGAAATTGTAAGAATCCCAGAAGGATCAATTGCTAAGTTTTTCAAAACTAGTAATTCTTCTAGGGATTCTGTGCAATTGGCCATAGCAAATGTCGAAGCACAAACAACTGACAACATTGATGGTGCTGATGATGGTATGAACAAGGGTGATAATAATTCAAGTAAGCAAGAAAACCTTGCTCATTCACCAAACTCAGAAATGTCGTGTGTCGATGAACAACAATCATTTACTGTTGATAATTTTTTTACAAGAAACTGGGACAGTCTGCTGGATGATAATGCTAGGGATATTTTAGTTGACAAGGGCTCCGCGTTCCGTTCCAAGAAGAATGTAAGTTCATGCATTAACTTTATATCGCATGGTAACACAATTTTTTATCGTAGCAACCACTTCAGACAAGGTTATTTATTTTGCAAAAAATAAATGATATGTCCATTGTAACAATTAGGAAATCAATCTGTTCTGGAGCTGTTACATCAATCTATACAATGTACTGGATAGTTACATTGCTTTTGAAATATATACAAAATTGAGCTTTTGTGTGTCAAGAAGGGGCCCGTGTTCTTGTCTTGCCCCTGGGCCCCGTATATCTGTGGGCCGGCCCTGTACGGACTCCCCTTTAGGACTAGAAATGGGAGAGGGCTTGGGTGTAGATACGTGAGGGAAAAAGCGTGCTATGGCCCGGCCTATTCGTGAGGAATTTGGTATACACATGACAGCCCAGCCCAACACAACGTGACTGCCTTGCTCGCATCCAGCAGATTGATTGATGCCGCATAAGCTCACGAGGAGCAGGGAGCTGGCCAGCTTTGACACTGTTGATGAAGGCGAGCAGCAGTGCATTGCGGCCTGGGGAGAGCGGTTTTTTGTTTTGCCGTTTCGTGAAAGTTGAGCCAGATTTGACCCTGGTTAGAAAAATTTCGGGATCTGGCCCTTTTCCTACGGCCGGAGTTGATGGCGGTAGGGTATACCAGCCTACCACTAAGGCCCCTGGCAGTAGGCAACTTATCCACGTCAGAATAGTGCAACCCTACCATCAAATAGGTTGGCGGTAGCCTGTGCAACCCTACCGGCGAGGTGTCCGGCGGTAGGTGGGTACAAGCACTGTATTTGATACTTAGATTTTTTTTTTACAGTAGGACATGCAACCCTATCGCCCAAGGCCTCGGGTAGCAGTTGTACCTTACCGCCATTGATCCCGGCGGATCTCGGGAAAAAAAAGAACCAGGGTCAAATCTGGCTCAACTTTCGCAAAAGGGTTTAAACACCAAATTTGTCCGCCTGGGGAGAAGTGGCGAGGAGCTAAGGTCGAGATCCCGAGCTGCAGGTCGCACCATCGTACCAGCCACCCACCCCACATGCCGCAGCGCCGCCGTCATGCCCGAGGGGCCAACTAATAGCGGCGAAGTGACGAGGCAACGACCCTGCCGCATGGACACAACCACACATGTAATTTATTTTCCCTGCCAAATTCTTATTTCTCAATACCATATTTTACTATTGGATGATACAATCTGTAATTTAGGTACTACATTACTGCTTTGTATTATGAGGTGGTTTTAGTTGAAATTTGAACTAAAACCATGTTATGTATTTCCGAACAGAGGGATCCATTCTAAACATGTTTGATGGTAAAATGGTATGGTTTATTTTTAATATATATGTGCATCGGTTGATATAACATATGAGAACAAAAGTATGCATTTCCATATCAACTATGCCCACTGAGATAGTATATCTGATTCATAATTTCAATTTTTTGTGCTTCACTTTAGTTTGGCCCGTCCAGTTTTTTGTTTCTAACTCCGTCACTGAGGGAGAGAGAGAGTAACTAATTTGGCTGCCTTCATGTCAGAGATGAAGAGGCCAAAACATTGAACGTCATGCATGCATGCATGTGCACAGGGACACTTCCGTTGGTGCATGGACAGAGTAATGTCTCTCGAAAAAGAAATGGATAGAGTAAAGTCGAATAAAACCTCGTTCAGTACTCCTATGCCATGGTACTCGTAAGTACCGTCCTACCTGCGCACGGAAGTTACCTCAGGTCGCTTTCCTCGGCGCGCTAGGTTTTAGAGCAACTCCAATCGCGCCGACCAAAATGAACAGAGATTTTGTTCGTTTTTTGTTTGCTTGGATTTATCCGACGGACAACCACATTCGCTTTCGCGTTTGGGTCGGCACATGCGTCCAATGCTGGCCCGACCCATTTTTACGGCACACGAAAAAAATAGAACATAAATATTTTGAAAATGAAAAAAATATTAATTAAATATTAACGCCGGCCACAAAGGCCAACGAGAGTCCATTAATTAAAACATTAATTAAAACTAAACTATGAGGCGGTGCGCTGCCCTAAGCATCCTCCTCATCATCGTCGGGACCAGTGTGGTCGATCGGCGTCAGCGCTGGGCCAGCCCAGGCGAACGTCGTATTCTAGGCGATAGCGACGTCGTCCGCCATGGGCTGTGCCGCCACCGGCTGGGGTGCCCTGCCCCGGGCACTACGCGCCTCTTCCTCGGCGTCTCGCTCCAGTTGCTCGAGGTACTCGCCCTTGCGACCCTCCTGGGCCAGCCTACGGTAGCGCCATTGTTCGAGGTAGGCCGCCATATTGCGCCTCCGTCGCCCGCATCCAGACCGGTGGCGCGCTGACCCACTCGCGCACTACCCCGGTCGAGTAGCGCTCGATGGGGGTTGGCTCCGGTACGGCCTTGGCTGGGGACGGCGGGGCCAATTGCGGCACGACGCAGTCGCTGGCCGCGGACATTGCCATGGCTTCCGCCATGCGCGCCTCGTACGCCCTCTCCCCCACCTCCTCCCTGTGCCTCTCATCCTCCTCACTCGGAGGACAACTTCCAGCGCCGCCTGGTAGGCGGCCTTCGCCACCTTGTCCTCCTCGTACACGACGAGGGGCGGCAGTGGGGAGCCATGTGAGACGCCGCGGACGCCGCACCTCCTCGTGCTCGAAGGCGAACCACCGCTACCAAGCGGGGCAGTCGATGTCGTAGGCCGGGTCGCGGCCCTGCTCCGGCATCAGCAGCTGCCTCCAGCACCGCACCTCCTTCGTGTGCGCCCTCGCCAACCGTGGCGCTGCGGCACTGGGATTCTCTCCGGATCCAAGTGCCAGTTGTGCGGCAGCGTGACATCGGGGTAGGGGAGAGGGACGCAGTGCTCCCAGTGCCACTTCGCCTGGTGCACTGGTACGGCGATCTGCTGCCTTGACCGGCGTAAGACAACGGGGGAGAGAGGGAAGCGCGCGCGGGGGGGGGGGGGGGGGGGGGGGGAGGGGAGGGCCCTTGCCCTATCCCTTGCCGGAGAAGGGACCCATTGCGGTCGTTAGGGTTTGCTACGCTTTGTCGCCGGCGGGGAAGCAAAGGGGCTGCGAGATGGGGATGGGGGCGTCTGAAACCGGCTGAGGATGGCGCCCCACCGCACGCTCGGATTAAAAAGGGTCGACCGATGTCGCTGACGCGTGGGCCCATGGTGGGCGGTCGTCATTAAGAAAGCTGACCGCGGTAGTTGGGCGGCCGTCTTGTGGGGACGCGATGGACACTGAGAAGGTGCGCGAGGCGTCCGCTTCGCGTCTCGTGCCGACGCATTTCAGGCCCAAATTTCGGTTGGAAATGGGTACGCGCGGACGCGAAGCGGACACCATTTGAGAATGGGTCGACGCGTTGGGCCGTCACAAATGTTCACGGCGACCCAGACGGACGGCGACAGACGAAATGGGTTGCCCCGTTGGAGTTGCTCTTAGAGCATAGTTAATAATACAACCAACAATCGACTATAAAAAAATGTCATGTGATCTAGAGCCTAATAACTAGCAAGTATAATTGTAATTTTTAAAGGGACGCACGTCGATAGACGGATCCTTTTACAAGATCCGTCGGGTTGCGAGCCGTCAGGTCAGCGTAACATGTGGCTGAGCGTTGTCCTCACTTTTTACAACAAAGGTCTTTTTTCAAGTATCTTTTTGCAACCAAATCTTGTTGCAAAAATATTTGCAACAAACTTTGTCTTGTAGTTTTTTTTTTTACCATAGGTCTTGTTGCATAATTTTGTTTGCAATAGAGGTCCTATTGCAGATTTTTTTTTGTGTGTCTCCTTTATTTGCAACATAGGTGTTGTTGTGGAAAGAACTTTTACAACACAGGCGATGTTGTAGAAAAAATTACAACAAAGATGTAGTTCGTATAGTGCGGTGCGTGAGCCACACATAAGATACCCGTCACGCGCCGGAGGAGATGGACTCCCTATGACAGATCAGCCGGATGTTCCCAAGCTTTTCCCATTTCAAATATGTACTAGTACTTTATTAATAGTTAACCCACAGTATAATCTCATAAAATGTTTTGAGGCTCTTGCTGCAGCTGAATACCAACTTCTCTTCTCTCTCACCTTCTCTTTCCTCCAACTAAGTAAAGATATAGAAGTACTATTTTTATAGCCTGCTTATGTCACCTTATTGTATTTGCTCCTATATATTCTCCGTGTGCACATTTCAATGTCCACAAGGCGCAATGCATAGTTAACTTGGATACATATGGTTTATTTTATTATCTTTGCTTTAAGCTGGCTGTCAAGCATGCATCACCAATGTTGTCACTGCCCAATGACCTCGCTTCATTATCTGTTGTACTCTCCCATGATAGAGAGTGTACTAAAGATCAGGCCGGGAGGCAGAGTTTTAAGATTGACCAAATCATATGACTGGTGTATCTCGTACGTGGTTTGTACAAAATGCCCGCTCCCATTGAGAGGAGGACACCCAAAGCTAAACCTCGGACTTGATATCTGATATTTGGGTACAGTACTGTCGCCGCACCAGAGATTATAATCTAAATATTCTCATGTGTGTGTTTTGTCAAGACAAATTATTATCCTTCATGTCTAGTGTAACGTAGGAAATGTGTCTGTGTTCACTGATAGCTAGCATAGCAAGGCGTCAATTTTGAAGCTCCAAAGATCCAGTCTTCAGTGAGAGTACGCTTGTGTCTCACACAAAACACTTAGTCATTGCCCTCCCAACCTGCAGTTCTTGATATATCAGTCTTGCATAAGAGCATCTCCAACAGCCGCGCTAAACTAGCACCGCGCCGTAAATTAGGCCGTTTTAACGCGTGCGCAACGCGGCGGGTCGCTCCAGCGTGCGCGCAAAAACGGCGCGCGTGCTATAATGGGTTGGGCGCGCGGTCAAAAACACTTATCCGCGCGGTGTATTTGGGGCGCCAGCTACAGCGCGCGGCACACTCCAGCGCTCGCGCCCGCACTTCCTCTCCCACTTCCACCCCGTCCGGCCGCGCCACCGCCGCCGCCCGCGCCCACCGATGACCGTTCAGGCTTCCCCGGCCTATCCCCGCGCGCCCGCGCTTCCGCCCCATCCCCTCCTAGTCCCGCCGGCGCTCGCGCGCCTCCGTCGTCCGAGGAACAGCGCCCGAGCGCTCGCTGCCGCGCCGCGCCCGCAAGGTGTTTGACAAAACGCCTACAAGGTATGTATTGCTCAAACTTCATGAATTTGATGCATGTTTTGGATTGTAGTTTTTATAGTATAGTATTGAACATTGTAGATGAGTTCGTCGTATGATTCTTCCGAAGAAGAATTTGATATGGAAGAGGAGGAGGATCTTGCAATGATCCTAGCTATGCATATAAAAAAACGAAGCACGGTGGTTCGGTTATGGGTCGGCAGAAAATTTGGAGGGATAGGATCGATGCCCACAACAGATTGATCAGGCATTATTTTGCGGAGAATTCCATATACCCCGAGTCGTATTTTCGTTGCCGGTTTAGGATGAGCACCGAGTTGTTCAGGCGCATTGCAGAGAAACTAGCGAGCCATGACCGTTTTTTTCAGCAAAGCAGGAATGCCGCCGAAGAGCTGGGGCATAGCACCTTTCAGAAGGTGACAGCCGCTTTGCGTATGTTGGCATACGGTATACCGGCTGATCTTGTTGATGATCACTTGGCTATGGGTGAGAGCCAAGCCATCATGTGTGTCAAGCGCTTTGCAGTGGGAATTGTGCAAGTGTTTGGCGAGGAGTATTTGAGATCTCCCAATGCTGAAGACGTCGCAAGGCTATTGGCGATGAACAAAGCTCGTGGTTTTCCTGGCATGCTTGGCTCAATAGATTGCATGCATTGGAGTTGGAAGAATTGTCCAAAGGCATGGCATGGGCAATTCCACGGCCAAAAAAAGGGTTCCACTATAATCCTTGAAGCGGTGGCCGATCAGGAGACTTGGATTTGGCATGCATTCTTTGGAATGCCTGGATCTTTGAATGACATCAATGTTGTCAACCGGTCACAACTGATGAATAAGATTGCAAATGGTGAGTTGCCACCGGTGCAGTTTGTAGCAAATGGCCGTACGTACAACTATGGCTATTATCTAGCGGATGGCATCTTTCCAAAGTGGCAAACCTTCGTGAAGCCGTTGAAAAAGCCGGAAGGTAAGAAATATCTTGACTTCCACAATGCTCATGTGGCGGCTAGAAAAGATGTGGAGAGAGCATTTGGGATTTTGCAAGCCCAATTTGCTATTGTGAGAGGACCGGCTAGATTTTGGGATCAAAAAATGCTTTGGTACATCATGCACGCTTGTGTGATCATGCACAACATGATCATCGAGAATCAGCGTGGCCAAGATTTAGACTACTCACAGTATGAGCTCTTGGGATATCCCGTGCGAGTGCGACGGAGGGCTGAAAGGGTAGCCCATTTTATTGCCTCCTATCATAATGCCATTCGGCGTCCCGCAACGCACATTGAACTTCAGAAGGATCTCATTGAGGAGTGGTGGGCATGGCATGGACGACAAAAAGCATAATGATATCTGCATTCGACATTGTATTGTTCATGAACTATTTGTTGTGATTATTGCATTTGTTGTACTGAACGATAAACTATTTGTTTGAGTTGTAATGATAACGAAATTGAACTATTTATTGTTGATTTATTTTGTTTGTTTGATCATTTTTGCTCATAAAAATACATGTATATGTGGTTTGTGCGGCGCGCGCGCGCTGTATTTTTGCGCTCTGCTGAAGCGGTGCGCGCGCTGCATTATAGCGCGGCTGCTGGAGCCAGCCGAAGCGCGCGGCAAACAGGTTTTTTGCGCGCCGCCCTCCGCGCTGCTGTTGGAGATGCTCTAACGACGATATGAACAACGATGGTTCGGAAAACGACCGGCATGAGCTGGCAAACGTTGAGGTTGATACCCGGGCGGCGTCCACTAGCTAGCCAGCCAGTATACTACATACTATAAATAGGGGTATCTAGTCAGTGTACATACATACCAGGGGCGGAGCTGGGCCCCGGGCACCCAGGGCCCAGGCCCGGGGCGTGCAATTTTTACTAGCCTATTATATATGTATGATTTTCTGCAGGCCCGGGGCGCAGCCCAGTAAAATGAAGGCCCAGAGCGGCATTTGCTGTCTCAGCTCGTGAAACAGACGCACGAGCACGAGGAGACTTCCCTCGAAAAAAAAGAGCACGAGGAGATCTCCAACTCACGCACGGACGCGGCAGAAAAATAGGAAACTGACGGACCCACGCACATTACGAATCTTCAGGAGACGCCAGCGATCGCGAGGCCGCCGCCGGTCTAACGCGCACGCGACGCACGTCCAGACTCCACCGTTCCAGCTAACGCAAGATCAATCTGGCAGAAGTACAGAGTGCAGACTCCAGCGCTCACGCCGGCCTCCGGCGCCGCTGTTCGCCGCCGTCTCGGCTACTGCTGGGCAGCCTTCCTGTGCGCAGTGCGCTGTTCGCCCAATCTGCCGCTTCTCGACTGCTGTACCTTGGTAATTTTTTTATGCTTTCCCGGTTTCTCCCTGATGGCTGATGCTTCTGCTCGTATCATGTTATACAACGTCGGTGTGACATCTGTATTACTGTGTGTATCAGTGTATATAAACTGCTCTTAATTGCAATAATGTGTGTATGTGTATCAAGTCATATATCTAGTGTATTGTTGAACTCAAATTGATGTAATTGTCAATTTCATTTCATATTGTAGAAAAACAAGATGAGGAGATTTTTTTCACCGGTGTCTGCAGCTAGGGTGTCCACACCTACCATTTTAGATATATTTGCAAGTACTAATGATGATGATATTGTATATCGATTTCAATCATATAGGTCTCGCAAAGGGCTATACCTCGTCGAAGTGGTAAGTTTTAGATTTGTATCAATGATAATTCTTTCACTTGATATCTAGCCTTCTCTTATGAAATTTTGCTTTTCATATCTTCAAGGTGTTGGCTCTCCTTCCAATGATGATGACTTTAGGTGACGCACTGATGAAGCAAATCATTGATTTGGTACTTTTTTAATCACATACTGTTATTTGTAGTTCTTGAAATGCTTTTATCTAAATTTTTGTATACCATTAAGCATTGAGCTTAAATTCTATTAATTTTTTCCGTGCATTTGAGCCATATTTTGTATGGGGTTTCTTTTATGGTAGCTAAGAGCCTTCTGGACGTTAAATTTTTTCCTTGAGGCGAAAAATTCTTTTGGGCCCGGGGCTTGCTTCAATCCTGGCTCCGCCACTGATACATACAGTGTAGAGATATACAGGTATGGTCGTCGGAGTGAGGGCAGCAATGGCTCCGACTCCACTTCTTCTTCTTCTCCTCCTTCCTCTGGCTCCCGCGGCTGTCTTGTCGGTCGCCATCGGACCGGTTACCACGACCGGCAAATTCATCACCAAAGAGCTCCGTAGGAGTACAACAATCAACAAGTCCGTCAAGGATTACATGGGCCAACGCAAGGACGGCCAGGAGACGGGCAGCGCGGCGGCGGACAGCTACAGCCCCTTCATCCTTGACCTCTCCGTCGGGACCTCGCCGCAGACCCTCCCCCTCATCATGGACATCACCAGCGACCTCATCTGGGCGCACTGCGATCCCTGCCCCTTGTGCCACACCCTCTCGCCGCCGCCGCCGACGCCCACGTTCCTGCCCGAACGCTCCAAATCCTTCGCCGAGGTCGGCTGCGCCACCCAGACTTGCCAGCGCATGAGAGACCACGACTGCGCCGGACACGACCTCTGCAGGTACAGAATGAGCCATCTGTCCGGCTTCCTCGCCACCGAGACGTTCAGCTTCGGGAACATCACGGGACCGGGGCGTACAGACGTCCCGGGCGTGGTGTTTGGCTGCAACGTCAACATCACGTTGCCGGAGATCGAGGGCGTCTCCGGCTCCGCCGGCTTCAGCAGGGGGCCCCTCTCCCTCGTGTCGCAGCTCAACATCTCCAGCTTCGCCTACTTCATCGCGCCCCCCGAGCACGACGCCGCCAAGAGCTTCGTCAGGTGGAGCTGGGGAGGCGCCACAGACGACAATGCCACGGCCGTGCAGACCACGACTACGGGAAGCAGCGCCAGCACGCCGCTGCTGGCAGCCACAAAAGGCCAAAACCCTTACTGGTACTACGTTAATCTCACCGGCGTGCAGGTCGACGGCAAGCTCCTGGCCGCCATCCCGGCTAGGACCTTTGACGCCCAGCATTCCGGTGGGGTGTTTCTCAGCACGAGTATTGCCGTCACCTTCCTCGTCGAGGACGCGTACAGGGTGCTGCGGCAGGAGCTGCTGAGCAGGATCCAGTCCGAGGGCGTGGCTACGGCGAACGTCTCCTCAGGCGACTGGGACCTGTGCTTCCTGACGGAGCACTTTGCGAACGCCAAGGTTCCAACGCTCGCACATGGCCTATGGTCCGAGGGCTGGCCGGGCTCGGTCCTAGGCAGCCTGCTGCAGGCAGGCAGGACCATGGCCTATGAGATCCACAGTGATGGCGGCGGCGCGCTGACTTTCGAGACGTTCGAGACGGCAGCGGTTGCCCCGGCGCCGGCGAAGCTGCCGCTCATGATAATGGCCACTCTTCTTCTATGGCGATCCTTTATTAGCTATATTATTACTTCTTTATATAAATAAATTCTCTCTGTTGGGCTTCTGCATGTGTTCTACACTAGCCATAGGGCAACAGCAGGAGAAAGCGGTCAATCATATGTGGCTAATAATAATCTCTTCTTTGCTTAAGATATCTATATTCTATACTATCTAGTATCTATCTATCTATCTATTTTGAGTGAGGCGTTTTGGAGCTTCGCCTCCACGGAGGCCGGAATTTTTGAAAAAAAAATCAAAATTCGAAATTTTCGGAAAAAAACTGAACAAAATGTGCAAGCAAATAAGGATGTGATGTGTATGTGTGTAAAATTTTATGATGAAATACCTTAGAATGCGATCTCTAAGTATATGTGTATTTTGTTTCAATTTTTTAAACGTGGAAATTTGAATTTTGATCATTTGGAATTCGGTCTCCATGGAGGCCGAGCTCCATCTGTCATTTTCGTCTATCTTCTATATCTATCTATCTAATATATCACTTCAACTAAACGCAAGTCGCCTGATTTCTCATTTTGGGTCAAGCAAATTTTAGCCTTTCAATTCTTTTTCCAAGATACGTGCTGTTTTTGTGGGTTGGTGCTTTTTTTTTGCGGGTCTTTTGTGGGTAGGTGCTGCTGTGTTGAATTTGACTTGTCACTATTTGTGGTCAATCAAATTTTTTTTCCCTGCTCCTAACTGGTTGTTTTCAGCCCCACGCTTTGGGCCTTGAGTGGCACACGTACAAATCATACCATTGATCCGATTCATATGCAATGCACGCTAGAATGGAATAGGAGAAGGCGCATAACATGTGGCCTCGTGTGTTGTGTGTGCTCGCTCGCTTGCTCACACATGTGTATGCCCACAAATATTTCTGCCCGTGTGTGTGTGTTCATTTACATGTCTGTCATATTTCTACATGAGAGAGATGTAAACAGCATTGACATTAATATAAAATGCATTTCATTTTTATATTCAAGAGGCGGATTTATTTTCAACATTCAGTTTTCGTAAGATGCGAGGTCCCCACACCTCACATCGCCAAGATGGCAGCCGGAGGCGAGGGGACAAACAATTCCCGGCGGTGGCGGCGGCGGCCGAGGCTGCAGCCCTTAACGAAACTATATGTAAGTTGCCAGCTTTTGAATTTGGGTCAGTCGAATCTTTGTGCATGTGTTCTACACTAACCACAGCGGGAGAAAAGCGGTCAATTATACTCTCTCTCTCTCTCTCTCTCTCTCTCTCCTTTGCTTAATATCTATTTTATTGTATCTATCTATCACTTAGGCTAAACAAAAGTCGCCTGATTCTCATTTTGGGTCAGTCAAATTGTTGGCTCTTCATTATTTTTTTCCAAGATACATGCTGTTTTTTGTGGGTTTGTGCTGTTGTGTTGAATTCACTTGTCACTATTTGTGATCAGTCATGTTTTCTCCTAACGGGTTGTTTTCTGCCCCATGCTTTGGGTCTTGAGTAGCACACGTACAAACCATAGCATTGATCCGATTCATATGCAACGTGCACGAATGGAATAGACGGAGGCGCGTAACATGTGACTACCCCACACAGACTTTTTCCTGACGGCCAAATCCCGTCAGGAATGAGCCAAAATTGTCAGGAATGTGGGCTTACCGTCAGGAATATCCCGTCAGCAACAGCTTGTCAGGAATAATACACGTTCCTGACGGTAACCGTCACAAATGTTATTCCTGACGGTGTTTCCTGACGGGTACACCGAAATCGACCAGCCAAGATACCTGACGGATGCACCGTCAGGAAAAGCCTTCAGGAATCTGGCCGTCGCGAATGTACTCTGTTCCTGAGAGTTAGGAGCAGGCCTTCAGGAATCATACTACGCCATGAAAGACCAATCCGGCCTTCAGGAATGAACAAGCAGAGTTGCCCCTTCAAGCTGTAGCACCGTCAGAATTATACAACCCTCGTCAGGAATGATTATTCAATCAAAAGAAACCAAAATAATATTTAATTGCACAAATTCACTGCCAATAATGGTATATTTATTTATATTCATGCACAAACAAAGGTCACATGCCCCAGTTTAAGATGATATCCCATTCATGCACAATATATATATCCATTACATTGAAACCTCCATGTTCACCAGATTCACATAATCACCAAAAGCTCAACTTAACACTAGTTATTACCAAGACCAAAAGACATACTAGAGTCCTAGATTTCCATCAGTAGTAGCGATTCACAAATAAAAGGCTAAGCGCGTTGTCGTTCCCAATACAAGAACTAATCATAACAGTGGCATTCCTAAATGATTGTCATGTGTTGGAGTAGAACCATGATCATCCATTTGAGTACCTGCACCGGCATGGTTTTCAGCATGTGAAGGATCTGTTAAGGGAGTACCATCATCCTCTTGGGCTTGGGGTGTTTCACTGATCTGCAAGGGGAAAATGCAATAGATTTCAGCAAAGTGAAAAGTAAAACGGCGATCACACACTAAAATAGAACTTGCATATTTTCAAGTAGATAGACATATGGTTGGTTGTGTGTGTACTCAAAATATGCCATCACAAATTCCTATCCATTTGAGCATTTTGACAAAATTTGGACAAAACAAATATGCATAGACAAATGACAGCCAGTTCACACAAGCATTGTTCATGGCAGCATGTTTATGTAGAGCTATATATAGTAGATAGACATTTGTTCTTGAATAGAGAGGTTGAATGTCATAACATACATACCAGGTCACTGCCATCCATCAGCTCATCTTGATAGGCAAGAAGATCTTCAGGTACTTCCCATCCTAGCTTGCCATAAAACCCCTAAAGTGCAATAAATGGTTAAGTTGATGTGCAAAACATTAACAAGATCTATAATGCAATCAAACCAAATGTGTAAAAGATGTGCAATACATGTACATTTTTGCTCAGAATAAAATAGCAACAGATAAGAGTACAACATATATTTTCTTATAAGTCTTCCAAGCATTCAGATAAACTCTTTGTTTTGTGTCTCTTTTTCCTTCTATCTTCCTCTTCTTCCTCTTGGCACTCACATACACTCTTCATTTTCTTTCTCTTCTTCCTCTCATCTTCCTCTTGGCATTCAGATACACTCTTCATTTTCCTTCTCTTTCTCCTTCTATCTTCTTCTTCCTCCTCCTCTTCTTCCTCTTCTTCTTGTTCTTGTTCCTGTTCCCCTTCTTCTCCCTCTTCTCCCTCTTCTTCTTCTTCTTCTTCTTCCTCTTCTTCTTGTTCTTGTTCCCCTTCTTCTCCCTCTTCTTCTTCTTCTTCTTCTTCTTCTTCTTCTTCTTCTTATTCTTATTCTTCTTCCCCTTCTTCATTTACAGGATTATTTTGCCTCTTCTCCAACTTCTTCAGAACCTCCAACTCCTTCGGATCAGTTATCTCATATGATTCTGCCGTCTCCAAATCGTCCAAGTCATGTCCTATCTCTATCACAAAGGTACCTTCTAGGTTATCCTCTTGAAATGTTGGTGATTCCTCGGTTGGTATTTCGTTGTTATTGTCAATTGGGGGAATACAGTCTGTAGGTGGTACATTGTACACAATCCACCAAGGAGCTAATGCAGGGCTTTGGCATGCATATGCACTAACTAGGGAAAACCCTAGCAGTAGCGCTGGTTTTGTGCTCACTAGTAGCGCGGGTAGGCGCGCTACTAATAAGGCGCTACAGCTACTGCTTAGCAGTAACGCGTGCAAGCACGCGCTACTGCTAGGACAAATAGCTGCAGCGTTGTTTCACTCCCACGCTACTGCTAGTGTAACTACTGGCAGCGTGTTTTCTCTCCATCGCTACTAGTATTCTTTCTTTATTTTTCAGTTTTCAGTTTATTTATTCGCCATCGTACAAATATCGATACAATACCAGTTATGAGGTTTACATCACTATGTCCATAATAGTGTCAAATGAAGGTGGATTAGGTTCAAGTGGAGGCAATACGTGGTGCATGTCAAAAGTATACTACTAATCCAAACTTGATCTAGTTTGGACTAGTAGTACATTCGATGTGCACCACATGTTGCCTCCACTTGAATCTAATCCGCCAGCACAAGATATTTAATCATCATCATGGTCATTACCACCAACAGTATTTATTTAATCACCACTAACACTAGCTAATAATTGTTGACACACGAACACGTCACGTGTACCCTCGACGCCGGGGGTGATGCACCGCAGCTCACGTCGAAGGAGACCCGACCGACAGCGCGATACGCAAGACAGTCGGCGGGTGCTTTTGCAGACCCGAAACCCCGCGCACCCGGGAGGGACCCCGTCAGGGATTGCGGCGGCTATGGGCTGCCCTAGGTCGATTCGCTCGCCCCTAGAGCCTCGGGATTCGCAGCTCTCAAACACGAAGAACAGCGAAGAACGAGAGAGAAAAACGGTGGAGAGATAAAAAGTAGACAGGAAAAAGTAGTATATTGATTTGTTCGATTGTGTGTTGTTCAATCGGCCGTCACCCCCAACATATATAAGAGGCGGCTGGACTTCCCGTACAAGTAAAGGATTCATCTAGGCTTTCCTTACAAGAAAAATTACATCAATTCGCGTCCTAGAGTCCTAGTTCTATTCCAACTCGGATTCAGTCTGAATCTGGCCCAACTTCTGTCTTCCTCCTTGTGCAGGCCGCCGAGCCTCCATATGACCTCCGATCAAGATGGCCCAAATACCAAACTTGTGTGCCTTAACGATACGAACAACTCTCATGTTGATCACTTTTTCAAATAAGGCCATCTTGAATACTTTTCGAGGTCATCTTTACCTTTCAGTCGGACTCGGTCTTGCGGTAGGCTGAATTATCCGAGTCTTGTATTGAATTTGCAGGCCATATACTATCTCTGATGACGATGACTCCAAAACCAAAGTTTACCGTCTTGATGATACGCACAACTTCTGTATTGAACACTTCTTCATCCGAGATCATCTTGATAAACTTTTGGGCACATGTTCAGTTTCACTCGGATTTGAGCTCATCCACTCGGATATTAGAGTCTTTCACTCGACTGGACCTTTTCACTCGGATGACTATATTTTCACTCGGAAGACAATCTTTCACTCGGATGATGATCACATTTTCAGTCGGAAGAGAATCTTTTACTTGATCGATCAGTTTTCATTCGACCTTTTACTCGATCGACCTTTTACTCGATCGGTACGTTTTCACTCGACCTTTTACTCGATCGGTAGGTTTTCACTCGACCTTTTACTCGATCGGTAAGCTTTCGACCTTTTACTCGATCGGTAGGTTTTCACTTGACCTTTTATTCGATCGGTAGGTTTTCACTCGACCTTTTACTCGATCGACCTTTTACTCGATCGGTAGGTTTTCACTCGACCTTTTACTCGATCGGTAGGTTTTCACTCGACCTTTTACTCGATCGGTAAGCTTTCGACCTTTTACTCGATCGGTAGGTTTTCACTCGACCTTTTATTCGATCGGTAGGTTTGCACTCGACCTTTTACTCGATCGGTAGGTTTTCATTCGACCTTTTACTCGATCGGTAGGTTTTCACTCGGATGGTAAAACTTCCCACTCGGATTTCCCGACTGAAAAGACAGCCTGATCTTGATTTGCCTCTCCAGGTTGCATACGACCTCGGATTGAGACGAACTTCATATGAAAATCGATCGGCTCGACGAGACGAAGACAATTCCTTTAGAATACTCCTTCATCCGAGGTCGTCTTGAGGGCATGATCGGCCAAAAACCACTCGGAATGTTGAATTTTGTCACTCGGAGTACAACTTGGGCCACCGAGATAAGGTCGAATGGCGATAAATTAAACATCAAAATTATTCCGCTCGGCGACCTGAAACTTTGCATGCTGAAAACTCTTTCACTTGAGTCCATCTTACTTGCCTTTTGTACCTTGCCAAAATCCGATGTCAACACATGCCCCCCTGTTTTTCGGCAAAGCTTGCACGCCGAAAAATAATATGCACAGTGTTTGTTTTAAGGACGATGTCAACACTTCATCGGCCATTTATTTTTCTCAGGGCGATAATTATGTATCGGCCATGTTTGTGCTAAGGGCGATAAACGTATATCGGCCATTGCCTACTCAGGCTTCCTGCCACACACTCGGGTGGTACTTCTTCAAATATTTTCCGTTGAGAGCTCGGGGTAACAATGCCCCTTGTATTGATTCTACCAAATATGAATTTCCAGGAACAACCCTTGTAATCCTAAAAGGACCTTCCCAACTTGGAGACCACTTCCCAAATTTTCTATCTCTTGAACCAATCGGCAGAATCACTTTCCAGACGAGTTCACCAACTTGAAAATTTTTCAACTTAACTTTCTTATTGTAAGCTTTTGCAACCCTCAACTTGTCTCTCTCTATGGACTCCAAAGCAACCAAACGTTTATCGGCAACTTCATCAATATTGTCCATCATCAAGTTATAAAAGTCTACTGCCGATAAATCATTTTGTTTGGCTATTCTCAAAGCATTCAAATTTACTTCCACTGGTAAAACGGCCTCTTGACCATATACTAGCTCATATGGAGTTACCTTTGTAGCACCATGCCTTGAAATTCTATGTGCCCATAAAGCTTCAGACAACAACTCATGCCATCTCCTCGGATTATCCTCAATCTTCTTCTTGATGAGCTTGATTAAAATTTTATTGCTAGACTCGGCTTGTCCATTAGCTTGGGCATAATATGGAGAGGAATTGAGCAACTTTATATTATAAGATTCGGCAAACTCTCTGACTTGGTGTGACATAAAAGATGAACCTTGATCTGTAGTTAATGTTTGAGGAATACCGAATCTATGAATAATGTGTTCGGTTATGAATCGAATTACCTCCGTATGTGTCATGTTCTTGAGAGGTACTGCTTCAGACCATTTAGTGAAATAATCAGTTGCCACCAATACAAACCGATGCCCTTTTGAGGAAGACGGGTGGATTTGTCCAATGAAATCTAAACCCCAACCTCTGAAAGGCCACGGTTTGATAATAGGATGTAACATAGCAGCAGGAGCCAATTGAATATCACCAAACTTTTGACAAGCTTCACACCCTTTATAATATCTGAAGCAATCATTAATCATAGTCGGCCAATAAAACCCAGCACGTCGCAATAACCATTTCATTTTGGGAGCCGACTGGTGAGTGCCACAAATACCTTCATGTACTTCTCCCATAGCAACTCTTGCCTGGTCCTCATCCAAACACTTTAGAAGAACATCATCGACTGTTCGGCGATAAAGACCATCATCTCTCATTGTATACTTGAAAGCCATGCGCCGAACAGCCCTGTCCACCCTTTCACTCGGATTGCGCAGGTAATCAACAATGGGCTTCCTCCAGTCGGGATTGTCACCTGCAGTAGATTTTTTGTTAATGGCCGAATCAGTGGGTTCAGGTTCGGCCTCTCTCATATTGGCAAGACAAGACATCGGTCTCTGAGAGATATGAAACATGCCATGATCAACATGATATCCAGATGCCTGCTGCGCCAACTCATTTGCTTTCCGGTTGTCATGTCTAGATATATGTGCAATGCTAAAACAATCCAAAGTAGAAATTATATCTAGACATTTATCAAGATAAACATTAAGTGATTCGTCAAAACACTGAAAGACTCTGGATATTTGCTGCACCACTAGTAACGAATCACCGTAAGCCTCAATATGTGTAACACCTATAGCAAGTAACATCTCTAGACCGAATAACAATGCTTCATATTCGGCTTGATTGTTTGTGCAAAAATATTCTAAGCGGCATGAGGCTTCAAAAACAGCACCATGAGGAGATATATAAACAATACCAACATCTTGGCCATTGCTACAAACTGAACCATCAAAGTACAATCTCCATGGCGCTAATGAAACAAGGTTCATATCAACATCATGCTTGTCATTAATCCGATGTTCAACAATGAAATTAGCAACAATTTGGCCTTTCATGGATTTTAGAGATTCATAAGCCAAATCATACTCAATCAAAGCATAAGCCCACTTGCCAATTCTACCACTAAGAATTGGCCTATGCAACATGTACTTAATGACATCGGTTTGACAAACTACTACACAAGCACTCGGCACTAGGTAATGTCTCAATTTTGTGCAAGCGTAATATAAGCATAGACATAGTTTTTCAATAAATGTATACCCTGTCTCGGCGTCCAATAAACGTCTGCTCAAATATGTAATGGCATGCTCTTTTCCTTCGGTATCTTGAGTCAAAACAGCACCAATAACACCTTCCTCTGCTGCGATATAAAGTTTAAAAGGCTCTCTATGCTTGGATGCTTTCATCACCGGAGGAGTGCACAAATAATTCTTGATCATATCAAAGGCTTCTTGCTGTTTTGCCCCCCAAGTGAAATCAACATCATTCTTTAACCGAAGGATAGGAGTAAATGCATCAACCTTCCCTGACAGATTAGCTATGAACCTTCTCAAATAATTGACCTTGCCAAGGAACTTTTGCATATCTCTCTTGCATGTTGGAGCCTCCACTTTCTGTATGGCCTCTATCTTTTTAGGATCTATTTCGATGCCATCTTCATGAATAATGAAACCCAAAAATTTGCCAGCTGAATGCACACTTCAAAGGATTCATCTTCAGTCCATACTTTTTCATTCTTTCAAAAGCTAAACGCAAATCGGCCAAGTGAGATTCAAAAGCATCCGATTTGACAACAATATCATCAATATAAACTTCAAGTATGATACCGAGTAAATCATGAAAAATCAAATTCATAGCCCTTTGATATGTGGCCCCAGCATTTTTCAATCCGAATGTCATCACTGTCCACTCGAATAAACCAAGGAAACCAGGACATCGGAAAGCTGTTTTGTACATGTCCTCTTTGGCCATAAAAATTTGATTGTATCCGGCATTACCATCTAGAAAGCTAATAACCTTATGTCCAGAAGCATCATTAATAAGCATATCGGCTATTGGCATGGGATACTCATCTTTGGGTGTAGCCCTATTCAAATCTCTGAAGTCAATGCACACCCTCAACTTGCCGGATCCCTTCTTCTCCACTGGGACAATATTAGAAATCCACTCGGCATACCTGCAAGGTCGAATGAAATTAGCTTCAAGCAGTCGACCGATCTCTTCCTTGATCCGGTCATATGTTTTCGGATTAAACTTTCTGGCCGACTGTTTATAAGGTCTAAAACCAGTTTTTATAGGCAACCGATGCTCCACTAGCTCTCGGCTCAACCCTGGCATCTCATGATATTCCCATGCAAAGCAACAAACATATTCTTTCAATAGCTCGATTAATTTAGCCTTACAATCGGCTTTCAAATTTTTGTTTATAAACGTCGGTCGAGTGACTGAACCATCTCCAATATCTATCTCTTCTAATGGATCAGCCGATGTAAAACCTTGTCCAAGTTTATCCACGTCATCCAACTCCTCTATAGACTCATACATATCATCCTCACTGGACCGATATTTTACAAGACGTTTTTGTAACCACTCGGAATTAGGATCCATTTAAACATATCATACCTTGGAGCCGATTGCATTCAGTCGGCTTTAAAGACACGGGCACAAAACCATTTTTGGTCGCACTGAGAAAATCAAACTCTGATAAGTCACGTCCCGTTAAGCAAGTAGCATTGGGATGTTGCCAATCCACCGATGCATCGGCCAAAGCAACACAAGCCGAATTATCCGCATGAATGACTTCCACTTCATCATCAACCCACTGAATCAAAAACTGGTGCATAGTGGACGGCACGCACTGGTTTGCATGAACCCAATCACGGCCTAGTATGACGTTGTAGTTACCTTGCACATCAGCAACAAAGAATGCAGTAGCCAAAGTTTTGCTTCCGACTGTAAGCTCCACATACATCACACCTTTGGCTTCAGTTTTTTCTTTGCCTTCAAATCCGTTGAGCACCATATTGGTCTTGATCAATTCTTCATCAGGCAAACCCAATTTCTTGAAGACCGAATAGGGCATAAGATTTACCACAGCGCCACCATCAACAAGCATCCGAGTGAGCGGCGACACATTGATATGACCTCTGAGATATAATGGTTTCAGATGCGTTACTGGTTCTTTTGGCTTCTCGAATATTGCATTTTTAGGGCCAAAATCCAGCTGAGCCACCTTCCCTTCCTCATCTACAGCATGAAACTCAGCAGGTAAGTAATACACCATATTGATATCCATACCTTCATGAACCGGCGTAGACTCATAGTCCAACATATCAACCTCTTCTTCAAGTGGATCGACCGTTTCTGAAATCTGTCCGAGTGAAGGAGAGGTAATAAGTGTCACAGACGATGTAATAGCTGTCGCATCGTCCTCCTTGGGTGGTGTAGGCACTTCTGTGATAGATGTAGAAGCTGATGTATCTTGTATTTGTTTAGGCCTCCACACTTGTTTTGCTGGAACCATGGGCCGAGTGTCATTGAACAACTTATCCCTTTGCTTCTCGGCCTCCTGCTCTGCCATCTCTTGACTCCTTAACCTCTGTAGTTTCCTCTTCTGTGTCTTTGTTAGCCCTGGAGGACACCACTTTGGTCGAGTGTATTTAGCATCTCTCACCTTTACTTGGCTGGTGCTTGCTTCATGGTCATTAGCCGAGTGCTTTGGCGCGATAGAAAGTATCGGCTCAGTTGAGTGATTATGCACAGTCGGCTGCTGTATGGGGAATGTTTCGGTGCCCAAGATAAGTGAGTCGACATCCATTTTCTCCTTGCCTTTGCCCGACTCAACTGCTGCAACACTTGGTGACTTAACACACCATTCTTTTCGACTTTCCAGATGCATGAAATTTTCACTCGGGTGCACCTTTTTACTCTGATGGAATCCACTCGGATGGATGTCACTCGGATGGAATCCACTTGACCACATTTTTTCACTTGGATAGCTTCCACCTGGGTGCATTCTTACACTAGGATATTTTCCACTCGGTCGCATATTTTGACCAGCCGACTGATAGTCACCGATGTTGAGTCGGCCATTATATGAGTAATCAAGTCGATCCCACACAGATTGCCTCTGCTCTTCTGAAAACTGCGCCCTTGGTCCACTCGGTTTTGTATACCGACTGAACATATCAACTGATGGTGACCTTGGTCGTTTCAGATGAGTCGGTCGATTGAAACTAGAACCGGTCGACTGGTTAGCATACTTGGACAACAACATATCAAAAGTTGGCTTGATCCGCTTGCGTTGCACTTTAGCTTCATTCATCTTCCATTTGCCAACTTCTGGACTCTTGGGCTTGACAAATTTAACACGGGTATTTTCTTGCACTTGCGGTTGCCCCCCGAGTGTAGGATTCTTAATGGTGATTTTGATCACTTCCTTGCCATCGGGTTGCTTATCAAGCACAACCTGTGTCCCCAAGACCTTGTTGTCCTCCTTGTCTTCCCTGGGCTCACCAACAATGACATTAGCTTTATTAGCAGATTCGGCTACCTCCGGCCGAATGAGTAGCTTCTTCCCCTCCAAATCCATGGTATTCATTGGAAAAGGTTGTTTATCAACTTGCATCTCGGAAAAGTTCAATCGTCCATCATTAATGGCCGATTGTATCTGTCGTCGAAAAACATTGCAATCGTTAGTAGCATGAGAAAAAGAGTTATGATACTTGCAATAAGCACGCCGTTTCAGCTCTTCAAACGGCGGTAAAGTATGAGATATTCTAATAATCTTAGCCTGCAGCAAAGCATCAAATATTCTATCACACTTAGCAATGTTAAAAGTAAACTTCATCTCTTCATCACGATTCTTATGAATCGGTTTTAGATCATTGCAAGTGAAGGGTTTGGCCTTAGATGGCCAAACAAATTCAGTAGCAAAAACATCACCCTCATCGTCCGAGTGATCACTATCATATTCCACCATATTCACCTTTGGACGATCGGCTTTGTACCTATGCACTTCTTTGAGATCTTTGCTTCGGCTTTCCTGAGCCAAAGCCCTTTGTAAGACTTGGTTGATATTTAAAAACTCGTAGCCTTCTAGCTTTTCTATAATGGGAGTTCTCAAACCACTCAGCACTAGGTCTGCCAAGTCTCTCTCGGTTATCACCAAACTAAAACACCGGTTTTTCGTTTCTCTGAATCTCTTGACGTAATCGGAGACCGATTCATCATGCTTCTGCTTAACCGATGTTAGATGTGACAACTTGAGTTCATTGTCGCCGCTATAAAAGTGATCATGAAATTTCTGCTCTAGTTGCGACCAAACTCGAATGGAACCATGTGGTAAAGAAGAAAACCATGAAAATGCGGTACCGGTTAATGACAAAGGAAATAAACGCACTTTCAACTCATTCAGTGAGCCTGCCTCACCCAATTGTGCTAAGTATTGACTAACATGCTCCCATGTGGTTTTTGTGCCTTCTCCATTAAACTTAACAAAATCTGGAATTTTATATCCTAGAGGGCACTGGATGGCATCAAAGTACTCGGGGTACGGCTTTTGGTAAATCCGATTCCGAGGTAACTCAACTCCAAAATTCTCTCGAAGCATCTTAGCCATCTCCTCTCTAAGATTAGCTAAACCATCATCCATAGTGGACGATGAAGCTTGTGGCAGTGGCATAGGAGGAGTAGGGTTACTAGCTGTAGGTAGGAATTGTGGCATGTATGTCGACCCATAATTTGGTAGTGGTCGAGTGGTTGTAGCTGTAGGTAAGGTTGGGTTCGGCGTTGCCACCGAACCTGGCATGCTCATAATAGGATTAATGGGTGCAGCCACAATCTGATTTGTTTGGGTAGGATAATAAGTCATCGGCACGGGAGGCGCCGATGAGATAGGTAAAGACAGATTAGGGTTTTGCACACTAGCAGCTACACCATCATTACCACTAGTCGATTGAGATGTATTCTTCTGAGCATTAGTATTTTCTATGAAAGTTTGATAGACTAGATTGTTACCATCAGCAATACGACTTTCAATCTCAGCTCACTGCTCAGGAGAAAAGGTAGTACTTACAGAGGGTTTAACCTGCTCGGCTTGAAGAGGAGGGAACTTGATTTCTTCAATCGGAGTGATGTTGCCTTGGCGATCCTTCTTGAACTTTGCAAGGAACTCCTGCAAGTCCTTCTCCTCGCGCGCCTTCTTGTACTCCTCATAGACTTGGCGATGATCGGCCGATATCTCATCAAGACTGGGCTTAATGATGTTATCGGCGTCTACCTCAGATGGCTTGGGAAGATCGGACATGGTGGATGATGATGATTGATCTTCGATCCCCAGCGGAGTCGCCAAAAAGTGTGTTGACACACGAACACGTCACGTGTACCCTCGACGCCGGGGGTGATGCACCGCAGCTCACGTCGAAGGAGACCCGACCGACAGCGCGATACGCAAGACAGTCGGCGGGTGCTTTTGCAGACCCGAAACCCCGCGCACCCGGGAGGGACCCCGTCAGGGATTGCGGCGGCTATGGGCTGCCCTAGGTCGATTCGCTCGCCCCTAGAGCCTCGGGATTCGCAGCTCTCAAACACGAAGAACAACGAAGAACGACAGAGAAAAACGGTGGAGAGATAAAAAGTAGACAGGAAAAAGTAGTATATTGATATGTTCGATTGTGTGTTGTTCAATCGGCCGTCACCCTCAACATATATAAGAGGCGGCTGGACTTCCCGTACAAGTAAAGGATTCATCTAGGCTTTCCTTACAAGAAAAATTACATCAATTCGCGTCCTAGAGTCCTAGTTCTATTCCAACTCGGATTCAGTCTGAATTTGGCCCAACTTCTGCCTTCCTCCTTGTGCAGGCCGCCGAGCCTCCATATGACCTCCGATCAAGATGGCCCAAATACCAAACTTGTGCGCCTTAACGATACGAACAACTCTCATGTTGATCACTTTTTCAAATAAGGCCATCTTGAATACTTTTCGAGGTCATCTTTACCTTCCAGTCGGACTCGGTCTTGCGGTAGGCTGAATTATCCGAGTCTTGTAGTGAATTTGCAGGCCATATACTATCTCTGATGACGATGACTCCAAAACCAAAGTTTACCGTCTTGATGATACGCACAACTTCTGTATTGAACACTTCTTCATCCGAGATCATCTTGATAAACTTTTGGGCACATGTTCAGTTTCACTCGGATTTGAGCTCATCCACTCGGATATTAGAGTCTTTCACTCGACTGGACCTTTTCACTCAGATGACTATATTTTCACTCGGAAGACAATCTTTCACTCGGATGATGATCACATTTTCAGTCAGAAGAGAATCTTTTACTTGATCGATCAGTTTTCATTCGACCTTTTACTCGATCGACCTTTTACTCGATCGGTAGGTTTTCACTCGACCTTTTACTCGATCGGTAGGTTTTCACTCGACCTTTTACTCGATCGGTAAGCTTTCGACCTTTTACTCGATCGGTAGGTTTTCACTTGACCTTTTATTCGATCGGTAGGTTTTCACTCGACCTTTTACTCGATCGACCTTTTACTCGATCGGTAGGTTTTCACTCGACCTTTTACTCGATCGGTAGGTTTTCACTCGACCTTTTACTCGATCGGTAAGCTTTCGACCTTTTACTCGATCGGTAGGTTTTCACTCGACCTTTTATTTGATCGGTAGGTTTGCACTCGACCTTTTACTCGATCGATAGGTTTTCATTCGACCTTTTACTCGATCGGTAGGTTTTCACTCGGATGGTAAAACTTCCCACTCGGATTTCCCGACTGAAAAGATAGCCTGATCTTGATTTGCCTCTCCAGGTTGCATACGACCTCGGATTGAGACGAACTTCATATGAAAATCGATCGGCTCGACGAGACGAAGACAATTCCTTTAGAATACTCCTTCATCCGAGATCGTCTTGAGGGCATGATCGGCCAAAAACCACTCGGAATGTTGAATTTTGTCACTCGGAGTACAACTTCGGCCACCGAGATAAGGTCGAATGGCAATAAATTAAACATCAAAGTTATTCCACTCGGCGACCTGAAACTTTGCATGCTGAAAACTCTTTCACTTGAGTCCATCTTACTTGCCTTTTGTACCTTGCCAAAATCCGATGTCAACAATAATAATCATCATAGTCATTACCACCAACACTAGCTATTTTATCATCATAGTAATAGTGTAGCACATCATCATCCTGAAACTCATTTCTAGCTAGCTAATGACTCCTGCTGCTCTCTCTTAGGTAAAACAACATAAAACATGTGTAGCTCTCCTCCTTGATCAAGTTGGAGCATGCAGATGAACCTGTCTCCTAATCGTGGAAGGCGCCTCTGTTTGCTGCCCCCTAGTACTTCTCTGCGCTCCCCCAACACATATTTGGTCCAGTCTTGCACTATTAAGCATCCGTCGCTAATCTTGAATGCACTAAAGTAATCTGTAGGATATCTTGGCCGTAAGCTGATAATACTCATGATACCTTTAGTCCCTATCCCATAAGGCCCAACATTCCTCGGGAGTCTCTGTTGAAGAACATCATATGGTAACATACTTAGCAATGAAGTTTAGCTTCAAAAATAATGTATGGAAAAGATGCAATGTGAGGACAAAAAGTAAAAATCTTACCATCCTTCCTAAATGGATGTGACCGTAGTTCATTACAAACACTATTGGTCGGACATTTTCAGTACTAACATTTCTAAATCCAGGAAGAAAATTTGTCTTGACAGTATCAAGATCCTCAAGCCATGAAACATAATGACTTAGCTCCTCGCAGTTTAGTTCAGCCTCGGGACAGTAGTAGGTCCTATCTACCAAGCGCTGGACATGTTTGCTTGCACTAAAATAAGCTGACAATACAAATTAGTTGTCAACTATTTTTGAATAAACAATATCAAAGACATTAATATGGTTGAGAAACTTACATAATGGTATAACTGGAGGCCTCTGCACATTGACCCAGATGTCGGTATTACCTTCAATATCATCTTCCAGATGAATATCAAAGGTGATAACCATATCAGGCTCAAATGCATAAGTCTTGCATAGAGCTCGCCATGTTTTGCATCCAAAATAGGTGTAGTCGTCTGAATTGTATAATTTTGCATGGAAAATATAACCATGCTCGGTCTTCAAATAAACTTTCTTTACCTCCGCAGAATGACTGAAACCTATCTTATCCAATACAAAAACTCTTGCATGGCAGGGGATACGCTAGTAGAATAGTAAAAAAATATAAGTTCAAGCAAATGAAGCAGAAGTCATGCTTAGCTACGAAAAAAGACTTGTCGTTATGACTTACTGTATCCACTTCGAAGTTCTCGTCCAGCTTGATGCTGAAGCGCCTATCATCATCTAGGAAGATTCCGTCGCACAGGCCGCGCTCGTCTTCGCATATTTGCAAATACCGAAATCCTTTTCGTCGTCAGACATTTCCTATGTTCATAGTTAAAACAACTACCAGGATACTCAACACACAAATCCGGGGCACTCGATATTTCCTACATATTCTGGCACAAGTCATGCCAAAATTCACGGAAATATCCGGCATGACCTTTGCTAAAATAGGACATATCGAGCGCCTGAAATTTGCCAGAACGGAAATGAATCAACACTCCGGCAAAACATAGGCCACTCGGAGGTGTAACATGCAAACATGACCGGCCACTTGGATATTGAGCAACACAAGATATACATTTCAAAATATCTTATAGGACTCAAATTAGCATGCATTCAATAAGAAAAAGTAAATCATCTCATGCGTCCCTACATCGTCGAATATTATCACTAATACATCACAAATAGTGTCATACATATAACATCACTAATACAACTAAAACCCTAGCACACGACGGGTATCGGCGCGGGCGGTGGACACCCACAGAGAAGGAACCATCACGGGATCATAGCTCCAGTGAGATCCCTGGAGAACCTGCCAGGTATTGGAGAACGACCTGTGCTCCAACGCAAACAAGTAGCGACGGACGTGCGCGTCCTCCTCACTGACACGGTGACGCACCACCTCCACGGAGTCCTCGAGCCTCTGGATCGTCACTGGCCCACGCGACCGCCACCAAAGAAGGTTCGGGTCAACGACAGGCTGGCTCCTCACCAACCCGCGCCCCCCGGTAGGTAGCGCCTCCCAGTACCACCCCGGCGGAGCCCAGTCCCGGACATGGCCAAGCAGGTGTCATCCTCCGCCGACTCGACGACGAGGATGCGGGATAGGCATCGTCCACATCGAGGAGGGAAAATTGCTTTAACTAAAAAATAGCAACAAATTCTTACTAACTAGTTCTATTAATTCAACTAGTTCTTACTAAAAAATAAACTTACTATAAATAAAAATATTCTAGTACCTAATTAGTACCTAGTTCTTACTAACTAATTAGTACCTAGGAACTACTGCCCTAATTACCATCTAATTTGATGAACCTATAGGGGTGAAAGTGGTAGCGGATATTTCAATTTTCCAACTATAGAGTGAAATAAGTGGTAAAATTTTACTCGTTTTATGATTCGCCTTAGAAATTTGATTCATTTTCGCCCTTACATGAACCCTAACTCATTTGAGCCGCATCCGATTTGTTTCCACTCGTACATGAACCCTAACTAATTTGATGCAACTAAAATATAAATAAACCCTAGGCAGAGGTAGGGAGAGGGAGGAGCGGGCGTGCTCACCTCGGGTGCCTGCGACGAGGGAGGGGCAGGGCGGCGTCGAGGTCAGGGTCGGGGCTCGGGCGCGCGGCGGATGGCGTCCGGCATCGAGGTCGGGGTCGGGGGCGGCGTCCGGGGCGGCGTTGAGGTCAGGGGCAGCGTCTGGGGCGGCGTTGAGGTCGGGGGCGGGGGCGGCGTTGAATCTGGGGTCGGGGCGGCGTAGAGGATGCGGAGAGCGCGCGGCGGCCGACGGGCGACGGCGGCGGCGACAGTGTGGAGAGAGTTCGATTTGGGGGAAGTGGCCACGTGGGGAAGGACGAAGCCCGTGGTTAAGTCAGCAGTAGCAGTAGCGCGTTCCAGGAAACGCGCTGCTGCAATCTTAGCTACAGCGCGTTCAGCTATACACGCTACTGCTACTCCTTTCTCTTTTTCCCCCCTTTTTCATTTAGTTTTCTTCGCATTTTATTTTTTTACTTTCACCTTATTCTATTTCTTTCATTTTCAATTACCTTTCTATTTTCTTTCCATTTAATTTTATAACCTTTAGCAGTAGCGAGTTTTTATTAAAACGCGCTGCTACAAATGACGTAGCGGCAGCGCGGTTCGTCGTAGGTCGCTACTACTATGTGTAGCCTATCGGCTAAGCCGTGTGAAGTTTAGTAGCAACGTGTTTAAAGGCAGACACGCTACTGCTAGATATTTATCTGCAGCGAGGTTTCCAAGCACGCGTTGCTGCTAATTAGCACCAGCGTGCTTTTTTAACCCACGCTACTGCTAAGGTTCTATGTATAAGGTTTTCCCTAGTAGTGATGAGAGATAATACACTAATTTAACTTGACTAGCCAGCACAAATGGATCAAAGTTTGCCATTCTTGAGCTATGCATGACCTCTACCAACCCAATATTTTCTATACGCTTAGTACCCTCAGAAGTTGGATCAAACCAGCAACATTTGAATATAACTAGCTCAAGTTCAGTAGTGCCCTCCCATGAGATCTGTAGAATGTCCTCGATAATACCAAAATACTCAATAGGATTATCATCCTCATCAAAGCTCGTGACACAAACTCCTATATTACATGAACCCAAATCTGTTCTAGTCTGCTCATAGATCTCTGAGCGAAACCTATACCCATTCACATCATAAATTCCATAGGTTTTCACTCTTGTCGGAAACCCATATGACATTTGACGCAATGCATTATGAACACCTGAAGTTGTTTGACACTGCACCAAAATGTTTACTTATATTAGTTTTTGCTTCTATGTAGTTGAAAAGATAGTGAGTGGAACAAGTGTGGGACACATTACATGAGATTTGAACCAGCTGAAAAAGTTAGGGCACTTGTTGCCAAGTGTCGAACCATTTAATCTTAGTTCACGCTGTTGTTCATCAGTTTTATGCTTTCTCCCCTACAATGTTTTGTATCAAATTCACTACAAGGACAAAACATATGTAGCATAGGTCATCAAGTTATGCCAAAATAATTATTTATGCTACTGAATTTCTACAAGGACAGAAAACACCCACGTGAAGAAATCATCCATCTCTGGCATGTTAGTCAAAATATACAAGAATGCCACCTTGTATTCTTGTGTTGTGAGATCATAATGACCCATATAGCTCAAGCATCGTCCGGGATGTTGAAACATTTCAAGATCACAAGTGGAATGAAATGACAATCTGCCATCATCATATCTAGGTGGTCGGTTTCTAACTGAGTGCACATCAAATTTAAAATAAATGGAGAAAAGATTTGTGGCCTCATCAATAAGGAAAGCCTCAGCTATTGATCCCTCAACTCGTGACTTATCACGTACTTTCTTCCTTAGTTTTCCAATACCCATGAATCAAAGAAAAACAAGCTATGAATAAATGCATTTGCCAAGTAAAAATACTTTTTTGTACTTTCATGTAAGATATACCTCTCAAACCGATACATCCATGTATTCTGGACAGGGCCTGCTAGCCGGGCTTGGCGAGGTATATGAATCATTAGGTGTTGCATGTGATTGAAAAACCCAGGAGGGAATATCTTCTCTAATTTGCAAATAATCACCACAATGTTCTTTTCCAGACTTGCTACTGTGTCTTTGCTGAGTTGTTTAGCACACAACTGCCTATAGAAAAAGCTAAGCTCGGAAAGACAAATCCAAATGCCTTCAGGAAGAAAGCCACGGAAAGCAGCTGGGAGTAAACGCTCAATGAATATGTGGTAATCATGACTTTTCAGTCCAAACAATTTCTTCTCCTTCAGACTAACCCCTCTTCTGAAGTTGGAAGCATGCATACCCATCAGGAAACAACAACTTTTTGAACCAATTCAAAATGATGACCTTATGCTTCCCCTCAATGCTGAAAGGTGCCCTTGGCTTATCCCACTTGCCATTTGGCTTTTCGACTAGATTCATCTTAGGACGTTTGCAAATCTTATCTTGGTCTTTCCTCGCTTTGACATTATCTTTTGTTTTATCAGTTATGTCAAAGCATGTGTTCCAAATAGCCTCAGCTACATTTTTTCATTGTGCATTACATCAATACAATGCCGAAGAAGCAATTTGTTGAAGTAAGGCAGATCCCATAAACAACTAACATGTGTCCAGTTGTGTTCTTTTCCATATGTTTTGGTGTTTCCTACTTGGGCTCTCATTTGGGTTTCTACTTCTTCACCTTTCAAATGCCTAGGTGGTTCATCTAATATTATTGTGTCTTTCCGAAATGCATCAGCTTGGGTTCTAAACTCATGGCCTATCGGAAGAAACCTCCTATGACAATCAAACCAGCAAGCCTTTCCACCATTTTCTAACCGGAATGCTTTGGTATCACTCATACAATCATAACAACAAAATTTTCCATGGGTGCTCCACCCAGCTACCATTCCAAAGGCTGGAAAATCATGGACTGACCATAGATAGGCTGCCTTCATCGGAAAGTTTTCCTTCCCATATGCATCCCATGTTTGAACACCACCCCACAGCTCGGCCAATTCATCAACCAAAGGTTGCATAAGGACATTGAGTTCTGCTCCAGGACGTTCGGGACCAAGGATAACAAGAGCAAGAAATATGTACTCAGAACGAATTATGACTTCAGGAGGCAGATTTAAAGGAACCACAAACACTAGCCAACATGAATAAGAAGCAGCAGACAAACTATAAGGAGTGAAACCATCCGTGGACACAACTACTCGCTGATTCCTAGAATCTGATGCAAAGTCTGGGTAATCCCTATCAAGCTTTTGCCATGCTTCACCATCGCGTGGGTGCACCATTTTACCAGAATTAGGATGAGGAGTTTCTTTGTGTGATCGCAACATTTTTGCGGTCTCCTCATGTGCAAACAATCGCTGCAACCTATCTTTTATAGGCAAGTGCCGCAACACCTTACGTGGGATCTTTCTTGAACCAGCCTTGTACCTAGGGGTCTTACAAAAATCACATTTTTGCTTATTCTTATTGTCCTTGTAATACAGCATCCAATTTTTGGGACAAACATGAATTTTATGATATGGCATACCAAGACCCTCTTGCAATTTCTTTGACCTATAGAAGTCCTTTGGCAGTGAGGAATTGTTAGGCAGGAGCTCATGGATCAGTTGTAGTGTATCATTATAACAAGATTCAGGTTGATTGTACTGTGACTTTATTGTCAACAACCGTGCTATGGCAGACATAGTTGACTGGCTTGTATTTTCATGCACCAACTCTTTTACACTATCAATCATTCTATAGAAAGCTTGGGCTGAAGCTATTGGTTGTTGTTCAATTGGGGGGGCACGCGCAGCTAGATCATTCAACATAGTGTCCATCCGATCAGCCTCCGCAGCATCTACATAGTCCGTAATTTCAACATGCCCTTCACCATGTGCAGTCCAAACGGTATAATTGCGCTTGAAACCAAAATGACACAGATCTAACTCTACATCATCCCTGTTCTTTCTCTCATAGTTTCGACATTGAGCACATGGACACTTAATCTTTCCATTCTGGACTACACTTTGCATAGAGAAGGCAAAATCTATGAATTCTTTTGTTTTATTGTACCACTCATCAGTTGATTTACTGTGACTCCAACCACTATACATCCACCCACGCTCCGCCATTCAATAGTGCTGTTATTGCATGATTTGGAATATATAACAGTTAATGATGTAATATGGCAGTGAAGCAATTGCATAAACAAACTAAGACCTGTGGAAGAGTGAACATTGTACCTATCAATGGAGAGGGTTGCTGTCCGAGACCACCACTTATCAAACTTGGCCTTCACAACACACTACATAGACAAACTAAAAATATGAATTCCTTTGCACTGGGATCATAAAACAAAATATTGAGAACTGAATCATATAGTAATCACAATCTACAGGGCTGCTGCACTCCAATCTTTGCAAAAGAACAAAAAAATAACATTGTTTTAACCTAAACAGAAGTGCCAAATACTAAACAATGACCATTGTTGTTATACTAGTGAACTATCTGCTAGAAATTCTACACCCATACTGAAAGCAATGTACGAGGCTACGAGCTGCTACCTTTTTGGTTGGTTTTGAGGAGCTGTACTGGAGGGAAGCAGCAGGATGAGGCAGGGAGGCAGATCTGGAAGACGAGAGTGCGTCGGTCGATGGTGAGGCACTGGAGTGGCTGGAGGTCGAGCTGGGCTGCTAGACGTCGACGGGGCGGATCTCGACTGCGAGGGAGGCGTCAGTCGATGGTGATGGAGTCGGCGCTGGACAGCAAGGGGGGCGCCGGTCGATGGGGATGAGGCGGCGCCGGACTTGCTGGACGGCTAGGAGCGGCGGGACATCGACGGCGCAGTGCTGGCCGGCGAGGGAGGCGCCGGTCGATTGTGGATGTTGGCGGCGCGATGGAGTGGAGGTACGGCTAGGAGGAGGGAGACGGCACTGGAGGAATGGGAGAGGCAGCGTGTGTCAGGTCAAGTGTCTGGTGTGGGGCGCGGCGGCGGCGGCGCCGGACGGGAGGCGGCGTCCATGGCGGGATTGGGAGGAGTGGCGGCGAGATGCAACTGGGATGAGATGGGGACGATGGAGAAGACTACTCCCTCCGTTCCGAATTACTTGTCGTAGAAATGGATGTATCTAGACGTTTTTTTAGTTCTAGATACATCCATTTCCGATACAAGTAATTCCGAACGGAGGGAGTAGTATTTAGGGATTTTGACCCGTTCGTTCGTGACGTTGGGCCCATCCACGTCAGGAACGACCCACAATCCGCGCGAAACTTCTTCTGTAACGGCAAAATCGCGCGCCTTATTTTTGCGTAGGCGAAAAGTTGGGCTGATATTTTTGCGTACACGTTCCTGAAGGCCGGTGCACCGTCACGTACGTGCGCAGCGAGGCATTCGCGACGTGGATTGGTTCCCTTCACGAGCGTGGCACTGCCTTCCTAACGGTTACGTCAATTCCTGAAGGTGATTATCGGGCCCTTCAGGATTGGGCTTATCTTTTCGCGTCGGGTGGCTCGTCCACGTTGGGAACCACTTTCATTTCTGAAGGAGGCCTCGGGCCCTTCACGGATGTAGTGGGCCGTCACGAAAAAGTCAGATTCTGGTAGTGTGTGTCCTTGTGTGTTGTGTGTGCTCGCTCGCCTGTGCGCCCGTGCTTGTTCACACATGTCTATGCCCACACATGTATATGCCCGTATGTGTGTTTATTTACGTGTCGGTCATATTTTTACACGAGAGAGATATAAAAGCAACGACATTAATATTAAATGCATTTCATTTTTATATTCAAGAGGCAAAATTATTTCCAATATTCGGTTTTCGTATTTTTAACTTCTTGAACAGAGAAATTTCCAGCCAGTTTCTCTACTATGGTCAATTTTTGTTTTTGTTCGGTCTCTTTCACCGCTCTTATTACGTGTTTGTTAAGTTTTGTCTTTGTGTGTGTGTGCGCGCGCATGTGCACTCGCGCGAATTCATTTTCAATGTGTCGCGAGATGATTAATCTCTCACGCTTGTTATCTTTTTGTCTGTTTTGCTATTCGACAGTCACCTGGATTTTTTCACATTAGCTTTTTTTTTTAAAACACCTATATTTTTATTTATACTCATAACAATTACAAGTACACAGATTTGGATCTAAGATCAAAGAAAATACAAAATGACTCCTATGACTAAGAATTACAATAAAATCTCTTGAAAACAGCTTCTTCGTGTTATCAATCTTTGTTAAAGATCCAATAAGAAAGCACCTTGAGTCGCCCATTCAATAAGATGGGAAGCCTTGATCGCTGAACATACTTGGGCCCGGGATGATCCCCTAGAAGTGCAGACCGTCGGATCACAATATCTTCACCATGATGTCGATGAAGGATTTCAACTCCAAAGAATCAAACCAACAAAAAGAACTTGACACACCAATGTAAACTCACCAAATCCAAATAATCAGATCTGTGAGCACAGAAAATTCTAATCTCATGGCAACATCAATAAAAATGAGAGTAATTTTTTTCTCCTAAAATACGATGATCACTAGATGATGCCAAAGAATGTATAACTCTTCAAGATGTGATGCCCCCTCACCTCATAGCGTCAAGATGGCAGCAGGAGGCGATGGGACCTTATTGAAACTATACGTAAGATGTCAGATTTTTGAATTTGGGTCAGTCGAATCTTTGTGCATCCCCTCTCCTCCTTCTCCAACCTATATATACTAGGGGTTTTTGATCTATTGAATATGTAAGTTTTGGAGCCTCCTCTAGTTCTTCTAGTTCTAGTTCCAGTTGGTCGTAGTTGACTAATTAGAGCTAAGCTAATCCTCTTATCCTCATATTTAGAAGTCCCGTATGGTTCTAATCTCCTCCCTCTTGTTCTTTGGCGACGATTATCTATGGACGGGAAGCGCCGCCGGATCGTGAAGGTTGTACGCTTGAAACCAAGTAGAGAGGCCATGCTTTCGGTCTTCGGTTCGAGGGACTGCTTGTGGGCAGGTACGAGGGATCGTTCATCGACGGTTTGAGGGACTCCAAGTACGATCTACACCGACATGTTCTTCCTCCGCTGCAACTCGGTGACGGTAACGATCATCCCAACCCGTTATGCATCTTCATATTAATCTTGGGTGATCGTAGGTGCGAATTTTTTTGTTTTCTACTACGTTTCCCAACAATACTTGGTCATAAGAATGATGGTCGTCGAACCAATTGGTGGTTTCCCACATTTCCCAGTGAAAGCAATCCTTTTGTGGTCGATAATTCTTTTCCGAAACACTATATCAACCTTAGCAAAAGAATTTTTCCCATTCGAACACCTCGATACACTAGCAATGCAAAGGAAAATGGTAATGTCACTTCCAGGAGAGCTTGAATTAGCTTGTGTTGCTTCATATACATAGGCCACTGTACTAGAGTAAACAAATTCATGAGAAAATAGTGGTGCAGGCTGTCCCAAGTAAACCAACTCATTCATTTTGTATAGGAGATATGATATTTCAAGCTGTATCCCAATACCATATGGTTCGCTCCAAACCTCACAGTCAATTCCACCTTGTGAGCTCACAAGCATGTCTTTATCAGAAAAAAGACTTGCTCCATTCACAATATTGACCCTCGATGGAGTGGACTGCACCAACTCCATGCCATCAGCAACAATTTTGTATGAGGAATGTTGACTAACCTAATCTGGACATGAATAAAGACCATGTCGCTGCTAAAAATTATCATTGTCAAAATTCTCCTAGTCCGAAACTAGCTTTGCAGATACCTTCTCATCAATTTTTCCATCTGATTGTCCATCGTACTTGCTAGTCCCTGGATCCCAAGGCAACCCTTAATTGACAAGTAGATAATCTCTAATCAGAGAAGTAATACCCATTTCGTTTGCTTGCCCTTTCGTGATCTCGATGTTGTCGTTGACGAGGAACAATGCGATCACAGCCCAGGGGGTCACAGTCATTGCCGGGGTTGACGCAGAGGGAACCGACACCAATGTAGGCACACTCCAAAGGGTCAGGCATGCCACCATGGGGTCATCCTTATCGGTGTCGTGGTCGAGTCCAAGCTCATGAGCGATGTTGTCGACGAGCGTGGATGAAGGTAGTGTTCCAGATGAGGTGAGCGCCGACTCCTCAGGCGCGTCACAGCTTGGACACCCCGTCAAATAGGTGGTGGGCGTTGGAGCGGCATCGTTGGTGTTGTCGACTTCGAACACCTCGTCAATCACACTGAGCTCTAGGACGGCGTTGCGAGTGGTTGCGGATGGAGTTGGTGCTGTAGGTGCGGCGAGCTTGGACAGAGTCGCACTGATGGCGCCCATGGACGCATCGAGTTGGAGGTCGTAGGCGGATGTAGCGGGCGCCTCGTCATGGCACACGACCGCGGCCAATGCTACAGCCCACTCCGCATAGTGAATGTCGTCGTAGAAGTAAGAGGGCTCCATCCCGTCGTCATCCAGCATGCACTAGTAGAAAACCCCCCATCTGTCCTGGTTGGTGAGGGCCTTTTGTCCCGGTTCCTGAACTGGGACTAAAGGGTCGCTACTAATGCCCTAGACCTTTAGTCCCGGTTCTTCCATGAACCGGGACACATGGGCCTCCACGTGGCCACTGCGGGCAGCCCAGGCAGGGGGGCCTTTGGTCCCGGTTGGTGATACCAACCGGGTCCAATAGGAATCCACGCGTCAGCATTTCAGTGGTTTGGGTTTTTGTTTTTTTTTGAAAGGGGGGGGGGGGGGTTGGGGGTTTTGGGGGGTTAATTTAGGTGTTTCATATATTGTCTTAGCTAGCTAATTAATAGAGAGAAGTGTCCTCTCTTATGTCCGTGCTTGGTCGACGCTACGTACTATATACATAGAGAGGCCCTCGACACGCTAGCTAGTAAGAAAAAGGAAACCATTAAGTACAGAAGTTCGTCATGCATACCGAGAGAAGTGATCGACCTCTCCTTCTCCGAGAGATTGGTCGAACAACAAGTTTTCGTATTATCTATCCGACGCTACTGGCTACATACATATACAATATGTAAGATCTCTTACAATCCCTAGTGTTTCAAATCAACTTCCACATGGTATTCTCCGGCTTTATTGATAACGTGGTCAAGAAAGAATCCCGCCAATTCCTCTTGAATTGCTTTCATGCGATCTTGTGGTAGGAGTTCATTCCGCATCTGCCACGTCTAATTTGAAGAAGGGGGTTAATACATATATATGAATGAAACTCAACAGAAATGATGGTGTAATAAAATGAAATTGTGAATATTATTGCTTACGCACTTCATATTGTCTTTTAGAGTAGCTCCGCATATTTTTCAAAGTCGCGTTGTAGATGAACTCGCACATGTAGTATCCACAGAAATTATTCCCTTCTTCCTGCCACAAGCACTATACGAGAAATAGAGGTCAATCAAACTGATAATGAAGCATTATAAATGGCATTGATGAAAGTATAGCTATAGAATCAACAGGAGATGCGCGCAACTAGCTAGCTAGTAGTACTTACTTTCGGGTATGTATATCGCAGCTCCTTCGGCAGTCCCGGAGCTTCTGCGGTGAACTGTTTCCAAACCCTGCAAGACAAAGAAAATAATTATTATTACTTGAGATATCAGGAAATGAACAAAAAGTTGCCGGTATGGTGCGATGATGATCGATTGAACTTACTTGTTGAGCAATTTAGTCATGTCCGCATATGTTTCGGGATCTTTTCGTCTCGAGTCTAAGACGGTTACTAGTCCCCGCTCAAGCTTAATCTCCAGAAGAACATAGTGGAAGCTGCGCACGCATGCATAACTCATCAATTACAACACTATAACCTCGCTCGAGTAATAAGGGAAACCGAATATGCACACGACAGTAACACTCACTTGAAGTTGTAAGGAAAGAGTATGGTATCTTTGTTTTGATTTTTGATCAACGACTGTAGCCAGTTGGCCTTGGCCTCTTCGACGTGCTTTTTAACCTGAATTTCATCTATAATATTTGTGTTAATGAACCCAATATCATACATTTCTTGTTTTCTGCACTCGACGATCTTCAATCTGCATAATATAGTGAGGATAATTAATTATAAATACATGCAATGAAAGAGATGAGCTATATATAGAGACTTAATGACAGAAATAGTACTTACAGACAGTAGCAAAAGACCATTAATTTATCGAGGGCCTTTTGATTGAAGAACTCGAAGAACTCCTCAAATGGAACAGTCAACAGATCAGTTCCAACGAGGTCGTGCTCCTCTTTAATTCTCAGATACAAAGTATTCGTCCCCCCAGACTCTCTGCAGGTTTTCATGTACCAATTATGGAATCTTCGTATCATCATTGTTAGAGATTTTTCATCTTGGACGAGAGGCTTCCCGTACTCGTATCTGTGCTCGTCCACCTCCATAAAATCAAAATGTACATCGTCAGGTAGGTAATCTGCAAGATTGCCATAACCGGGCACCATCCCCGGAGCATTAGCGACGATGTCGCTAGACACATTGAGCGGGGGCACGATTGGTTCGCTTGTTCGCCGAGCTGGGCAATTTTTTTCCCAGCTGCTCTTCATTCTTTTAACCTTTGATCACTGACAGTAGTTCCCGACCGCGACGCTTCTTGATATGCCTTTTGAGTAATGCGATCATAGTTGGTTTTCGGCGGAGACTTTGGTGGTTTCCTCAGGGCATCGATAGTGCGCTTTGCTTTCACCGGATCTACCTTCTCCTCCGGAGGTGGATGTCTCCGCGCTTTCAACCCTTCAAAGAAGTCCTTCACTTCGGTCCGCACGATCTTCTTGTTTTCCTCCACGGTCATCTCGTACGGTAACTTCTCTAGAAGCTTGAGAGGTGGACCGTATCTGTATTGCCTCCCGCCTCTGCCTGTACTGCTAGACGCCAGAGCAGACGGAGCGGCTGCGGATGTCTTCTTTCGTGCTTGCTTACAAGGCGGAGGAGAAGGACTACAACGCGCCAGAGAAGCCGGGGCGGCGGCGGGTCTCTTCCGGCCTTGCTGGCGAGGCGGAGAAGGAGGAGGCTGCTGGCTGCTCGGGCGTGCCGGCGCAAGTGGAGAAGGAGGCGGAGTGTCGTCACGCGCCGGAGAAGGAGGCCGAGTGCCCTGATCGTCACTCGCCGGAGGAGGAGGCGGTGGAGGAGGCGGAGTGCCCTGACTCGCCGGAGAAGGAGGAGGAGGCGGAGGCGTCCAGTTCGGAAGGTTGATGAGCACCTTCCGCCATAGGCATGGAGTCTTCAGAGCAGAACCCAGCCTAGTCTCCCCTTCACCGGTAGGGTGGTCAAGCTGGAGGTCCTCAAATCCCTCCATTATTTCATCCACCATCACCCTAGCATATCCTTCTGGAATCGTCCGACAGTGAAAAGTTACACGGGGTTCAGTAGGATAAACAGAGCCAACAGCCGCCTTGACCTTCAAATTCATCCATTGCGTCATAATATGGCAATTTTGAGACTTCGTGATAGCATCCACGAGATAGCTGGCAGGAGCCGTCAAGACATGCTCCGGCTGAAGCAGCTCAGTGGAAGCCACGCTGCTTCTCCGCTAAGATGGCAGGGTAGCTTCGGGGGAAGCTTCGGTAGTTCGTTTGCTGCGATTTGCGTCTCGTTCCTCTATCGCTTGTACCCTTGCGTACAGCGCCTGCAGTTCGGTCTGCTGCACTTTTTTACTCCTCTCCTGCCATTTGTAACCGCCTGTGTCCGGAAAACCAGCATTCCACGGAACGGAGCCTGGCGTGCCTCGTGTCCGTCCAGGATGCTCAGGATTCCCGAGGGCCATTGTGAGCTCGTCGTTCTCTCTGTCTGGAAGGAACGTCCCTTGCTGCGCTGCATCAATATAGTGTCGAAGCCTCTTGACTGGTATTTCCAATTGCTCGTCCGTCCAAATGCACTTCCCTGATACTGGGTCCAAGGTTCCACCAGCCCCGAAGAACCAAGTCCGGCAACGGTCTATCCAGTTCATTGTCTCTGGTTCGATACCTTTATCAACCAGATCATTCTCAGCCTTGGCCCACTTAGGCTGGGCTTTGAGGTAGCTACCTGACCCCATGCGATGGTGAAGCTTCTTCTTTGCAGCATTTTGCTTGTTTGTCGCCGACATCTTCTTACTCTTTTCCGATGTCTTGTGGGCCACAAATTCGGGCCAGTGATCTCTGATCTTCTCATATTTGCCCTTTAATTCTGGTTTCTCTTTTTTGTCGACAAACATATTCAGGTCTTTCTTCCACCTCCTGAATAGGTCTGCCATCTTCTTAAGAGCAAAAGACTTGATTAATTGCTCTTTAACTGGCTTCTCCGGATCATCCTCTGGCGGTAGGGTGAAATTTGACTTCAGCTCAGTCCAAAGATCATTTTTCTGCATATCATTGACATAAGACACCTCAGGGTCTTTGTTCTTAGGCTTATACCATTGGTGGATGCTGATCGGGATCTTGTCCCTAACCAGAACCCCGCACTAACCAACAAATACGTTCTTTGTCCGGATGGGTTCAATCGGTTGGCCGTCGCGCGCGATTGCTATGATCTCAAACTTTTCATCCAAGCTCAACTTTTTCTTTTGGCCTCGTCTCTTTGCCGAAGTTGTGCTCGATCCGGAGGGCTAGAAAAAAGAACAAAGACGAGAGTTAATTAATATGTGTACATACAAAAACAATGAATGCGTCAATTAGCTAGTCAGCACAGGCTTAACTAATATATATACCTGGCCGGACTCGGTTCGGTCACCGGAGCCGTCATCACGGTCTACTTCTTGCACCATCATTGGGTCACTGGAGCCGTCCTCACGCTCTCCTTGCACCGGCATTGGGTCACCGGAGCCATCATAATCATATCCAGCTGCTGCTTCACCCTGTCCTTCCAGGCCATCGGTGTCGCTGAGAAACAACGAGCAGGCGGCCTCACTTCCTTGCGCGATTATGTCCCCCAACAATGCTTCTTGTGCTTCGTCTCGGGGGGTGTCCATAGTTTCTACAAATATTTACAACATGGCAATTATTATTCAAACATGACAGATGGATATATTAGTGGCAAACGTAGAACTAGCTAGCTAATCACAATAAAGAATCATATTAGTGGTCTCGACGCTGCTTCTCTAGGGTTTGGGGTGGCCTCGACAACGCTTCAAGGGTTTGGGGTGGCCTCGAGAACGCTTCAAGGAGGGGGTAATATCAACAACGACGAGATACATACACGGGAAAATAATGTTATCGGGGAGGGGGTATATCGACCCCCCCCCCACGTGTTGAAGTTATCGGGAGGGGTTTATATTGACAACGACGACGTACGTACATGGGAAAATAATATTATCAGGGAGGGGGTATATCGACCCCCCCCCCCACGTGTTGAAGTTATCGGGAGGGGGTATATCGACGCCGGCCCCCTCATGTTGAAGTTATCGGGAGGGGGTATATCGACCCCCCTCCCCACGTGTTGAAGTTATCGGGAGGGGTATATCGACCCCCCCTCGTGTTGAAGTTATCGGGAGGGGGTATATCGACCCCCCCCCCCCCCCCACGTGTTGAAGTTATCGGGAGTTTATATCGACACGACATACGTACATGAAAATAATATTATCGGGGAGGGGGTATATCGACCCCCCACGTCCTTCTTAATATCACTTAGCAACTTTTGCAACGATAGGGAGGGGGTGCTCCCGTGGTCTAAAATCTGTCTATGCACGATAGAAAATTCTGAAAAAATACATCTATGATCCCTCGACGTCCCCGCCACTCTCATAAACAAAAACAAATTTGTGAATAAAAAAAACATCATGTTCTATGAACAAAAAAACATCATATTTCATCCACATCCGTGCATACATCATATATGTGATCATCTATGAAAAAACATCATATTCTATAAAAAATCATTACATATATTTATGAACAAAAACAATTATGATAACAAGCATATATATCATCATATATATAAAAAAACAAGCATATATATGAAAAAAAAACAAGCATATATATGGAAAAAATGCTAGGGAGGGCGCCGGCCGGACCAAGGTGAGGAGGACCGCGGGGTCGACGGCGACGATGGTGACGGGGCAGTGGGCGCGCGCTCGGGGTACGGGGCGACATCGATGAAGGGCGAGGCAGGGCGACGGCGACGACATACGGGGGCGGGCCGGGGCGGCGCGCGTCGGGGCAGGGGTGCGGGCGACGGTGAGGGCGGGCCGGGGTGGCGCGCGTCGGGGCAGGGGCGCAGGCGACGGGGACGGGGGCGGGCCGGGGCGGCGCGTGTCGGGGCAGGGGCGCGGGCAACGGCGACGACGGGGGCGGGCCGGGGTGGCGCGCGTCGGGGCAGGGGCGCGGGCGACGGCGACGACGGGCACGGGCGAGGGCGACGGCGACGATGGGCACGGGCGACGGCGACGGCGACGGCGGGGGCGGCGGGCGGCGTCGAGGCAGCCTGGCGGCGTCGGGGTAACTGCGAGATGAGAGTGAAAATTTCCCAAGTGTGAACTTATATAGCAAAGCCTTTAGTCCCGGTCCGTGGCACCAACCGAGACTAATGCACCCTTTGGTCCCGGTTGGTGCCACCAAAACCGGGACCAAAGGCCTCTTTTCAGCAGCCCAAAGGGCGGGAAGCGGCGCCCTTTGGTCCCGGTTGGTGGCACGAACCGGGACTAAAGGGGGGGCATTGGTCCCGGTTGGTGCCACGAACCGGGACCAAAGGGTGGCATTGGTCCCGGTTCGTGCCACCAACCGGGACCAATGGCCTTGCACAGCGGCGTGGTGGTGGGAGTTTAGTCCCACCTCGCTAGTTGGGAGCGCCGATGACCTTTTTATAAGCTCTGTTGCCTCCTCTCTCTCGAACACCTCTGAACTGCAGGCCTATGGGCCTAATCTGACACTGTTTTGCCTGTGAGCCTGCTGGGCCTTCTACGGGCCTGAATCCTGGCCCATGTTAGGGTTTCTATTCGTATTCAGGCCGTGGGGGCCCAGTAGGAGGCACTTTTTTGTTTTCTTTACTTATTGTTGCTATTTTTATTTTTTTCCAGTTTTTTTTGTTTTCTGCATTATTTATTTTATTTTGTTTTTTGCTTTATTTTTTAATTATTTTTGCTTTTAGTTTTAGAAAAATTATAAACTTTCTGTTAGTGCCATTAGTTTTCAATTTTGAAAATATTTTTTTTGTTTTTTTTGTTTTCTTTGTTGCTTTATTTATTTTATTTTGTTTATACTTACAACAAAATACTTATTGTTGCTATTTTTATTTTGTTTCCAGTTTTTTTGTTTTGTTTTCTGCACTATTTATTTTCTTTTGTTTTTTGCTTTATTTTTTAATTCTTTTTGCTTTTAGGTCAGCAAAATTATAAACTTTCTGTTAGTGCCATTAGTTTTAGAAAAATTATAAACTTTTGTTAGTGCCATTAGTTTTCAAATTTGAATAGTTAAAATTTAAATTCTTTGAAATTTGTGTGAATCACAAGTTTATGATTAACTTTACTAAAAAAATGAACATAGATGCGCCTATAGAGAAAATTCAACCTAAATTTATAATAAATTTCTATGAATTTCAGAAAAATTAACTATGAATTTAGGTCAAATTCCCTGTATAGGGGCATCTATTTTCACTTTGAGAGGAGCTCAACAAGGCAGAGAGGGACGGGCTTATAAATCGGTGTGAGCGCCCTTCGGTTGGCGACGTGGGACTAAACTCTGAGCGCAACGAGGACCAACCCTTTAGTCTCAGTTTGTGGCACAAACCGGGACTAATGGTCATGGGCCAGGGGCGAGGCACACTGGTCCCGGTTCGTGCATGGAACCAGGACCAAAAGGTCCAGACGAACCGGGACCAATGGCCCACGTGGCTGCCCCCTTGAGAGTGTTCTTGGTGAGAACATAGTTGACAAGGAGCGAACCGGGATTAATGGTATTACGAGGGCCGAACCATAAGACATTAAAGCATTTCAAATGAATTCTGAAAAAGTTGAAAGTTGGCATGGTAACATAATTTCACCCACATAGCATGTGCATGTACAAAATGGACAATGGTATCATACTCCTCAGTTACAAAGTTGGCATGGTATCATCATAATAGTTGTGGGAGAAAGTCTTCACTTTTTCTTCGCTTGTGTCATTTGCTTATTGCGCCGTAACCATAGATAATCGTCATCGTTTATCAGGATGCTTGGGTCAGCCTTGACTTTGAAGGGAGGAATTTCATGAAACTTTTCATAATCTTCAGACATGTCTGTCTTTCCCTCCACTCCCACGATGTCCCTTTTTCCTGAAAAAACTATGTGGCGCTTTGGCTCATCGTATGATGTATTCGCTTCCTTATCTTTTCTTTTTCTCGGTCTGGTAGACATGTCCTTCACATAGATAACCTGTGCCACATCATTGGCTAGGACGAACGGTTCGTCAGTGTACCCAAGATTTTTCAGATCCACTGTTGTCATTTCGTACTGTGGGTCTACCTATACCCCGCCTCCTGACAGATTGACCCAGTTGCATTTAAAAAAAGGGGCCTTAAAATCTACTCCATAGTCAAGTTCCCATATGTCCACTATGTAACCATAATATGTGTCATTCCCCTCGCGGTGGCTGCATCAAAGCGGACACCGCTGTTTTGGTTGGTGCTCTTTTGATCTTGGGCGATCGTGTAAAATGTATTCCCATTTATCTCGTATCCTTTCCAAATCATTATATTCGAAGATGGTCCCCTGGACAACAAGTACAGCTCATCACAAACAGTGCTGTCACCTCTGAGACGTGTTTCCAACCAACTGTTGAAAGTTCTGATGTGTTCACATGTAATCCAGTCGTCGCACTGCTCCGGGTGTTTGGAGCGCAGACTGTTCTTGTGTTCATCGACATACGGGGTCACCAAGGTAGAGTTCTATAGAACTGTGTAGTGTGCTTGAGACCAAGAGTATCCATCCCTGCATATTATTGAGTCCCTTCCAAGCGTGCCTTTTCCAGTCAGTCTTCCCTCATACCGCGATTTAGGGAGACCTATCTTCTTAAGGCCAGGAATGACGTCAACACAAAACCCGATTACATCCTCTGTTTGATAGCCCATGGAGATGCTTCCTTCTGGCCTAGCGCGGTTACGGACATATTTCTTTAGGACTCCCATGAACCTCTCAAAGGGAACATATTGTGTAGAAATACGGGCCCCAGAATGACAATCTCGTCGACTAGATGAACTAGGACGTGCGTCATGATATTGAAGAAGGATGGTGGGAACACCAGCTCGAAACTGACAAGACATTGCGCCACATCACTCAGCATTGGTACGATTTCTGGATCGATCATCTTCTAAGATATTGCATTGAGGAATGCACATAGCTTCACAATGGCTAATCAGACGTTTTTCGGTAGAAGCCCCCTCAATGCAACTGGAAGCAGTTGCGTCATAATCACGTGGCAGTCATGAGACTTTAGGTTTTGGAAATTTTCTCTGGCATATTTATTATTCCCTTTATATTCGACGAGAAGCCAGTCGGGACCTTCATACTGAGTCGGCATTCAAAGAAGATTTCTTTCTCTTCTTTTGTAAGAGCGTAGCTGGCAGGACCTTCATACTGCTTCGGAGGCATGCCGTCTTTTTCGTGCAAACGTTGCAGGTCCTCCCGTGCCTCAGGTGTATCTTTTGTCTTCCCATACACGCCCAAGAAGCCTAGCAGGTTCACGCAAAGGTTCTTCGTCACGTGCATCACGTCGATCGAAGAGCGGACCTCTAGGTCTTTCCAGTAGGGTAGGTCCTAAAATATAGATTTCTTCTTCCACATGGGTGCGTGTTTCTCAGCGTCATTCGGAACAGCTAGTCCGCCGGGACCCTTTTCAAAGATTACGTGTAAATCATTGACCATAGCAAGTACGTGATCACCGGTACGCATGGCGGGCTTCTTCCGGTGATCTGCCTCGCCTTTGAAATGCTTGCCTTTCTTTCGACATTGACGGTTGGTCGGAAGAAATCGACGATGGCCCAGGGACACATTCATCCTGCAGCTTCCCAGGTATATACTATCGGTGTCAAGTAAACAGTGCGTGCATGCCTGGTATCCCTTGTTTGTCTGTCCTGAAAGGTTACTGAGAGCGGGCCAATCGTTGATGGTCACGAACAGCAACGCCTTTAGGTCAAATTCCTCCTGTTTGTGCTCATCCCACATACGTACACCGTTTCTATTCCACAGCTGTAAAAGTTCTTCAACTACTGGTCTTAGGTACACATCAATGTCGTTGCCGGGTTGCTTAGGGCCTTGGATGAGAACAGGCATCATAATAAACTTCCGCTTCATGCACATCCAAGGAGGAAGGTTATACATACATAGAGTCACGGCCAGGTGTTGTGATTGCTGCTCTGCTCCCCGAAAAGATTAATGCTATCCGCGCTTAAAGCAAACCATACGTTCCTTGGGTCACTTGCAAACTCATCCCAGTACTTTCTCTCGATTTTTCTCCACTGCGACCCATCAGCGGGTGCTCTCAACTTCCCGTCTTTCTTACGTCCTCACTGTGTCATCGCATCTACTTGGCATTCTCTCCGTTTCTGAACAGACGTTTCAACCGTGGTATTATAGGAGCATACCACATCACCTTCGCATGAACCCTCTTCCTGTGGGGCTCGCCGTCAACATCACCAGGGTCATCTCGTCTGATCTTATACCGTAATGCACCGCATACCGGGCATGTGTTCAGATCCTTGTACACACCGCGGTAGAGGATGCAGTCATTAGGGCATGCATATATCTTCTGCACCTCCAATCCTAGAGGGCATACGACCTTCTTTGCTGCATATGTACTGTCGGGCAATTCGTTATCCTTTGGAACCACTCATACATCTGCCTTCAACTGTAGCAATTTCAGTACGGTACCGAGCTTTGTGTTGCCATCTTCGCAACTGGGGTACAACCCTTTTTTGTGATCCTCTAACATGCGATCAAACTTCAGCTTCTCCTTTTGACTTTCGCATTGCGTTCTTGCATCGACAATGACCCGGCGGAGATCATCATCATCGGGCACATTGTCTGGTTCCTCTTGATCTTCAGTAGCTTCGCCCATTGCAGCATCATCATGCACATCGTCTGGTTCCTCTTGATGTGCAGTAGCATCACCGTATTCAGGGGGCACATAGTTGTCATCGTACTCTTTTTCTTCACCATCTTCCATCATAACCCCTATTTCTCTGTGCCTCGTCCAAACATTATAGTGTGGCATGAAACCCTTGTAAAGCAGGTGGGTGTGAAGGATTTTCCGGTCAGAGTAAGACATCGTATTCCCACATTTAATGCACGGACAACACATAAAACCATTCAGCTTGTTTGCCTCAGCCGCTTCGAGAAACTCATGCACGCCCTTAATGTACTCTGAGGTGTGTCTGTCACCGTACATCCATTGCTAGTTCATCTGCGTGCATTATATATATAATTAAGTGTGTCAAAAACCATTACAGAACATCATGAATAGATAAATATATAAGTGACCAAATTAATAGAAGTTCATCATCACATTAAAACCAAAGTACATACATAGTTCTCATCTAACAACATATAGCTCTCCAGAGCATCTAATTAATTAAACCATACATTAAAACTATGTAAAACATTTCAATGCGAAAACAAATGCGATCATAATCGTAATCAAGGTAACAACTGATCCAACTGCATAATGATACCAAGCCTCGGTATGAATGGCATATTTTTTAATCTTTCTAATCTTCAAGCGCATTGCATCCATCTTGATCTTGTGATCATCGACGACATCCGCAACATGCAACTCCAATATCATCTTCTCCTCCTCAATTTTTTTTATTTTTTCCTTCAAGAAATTGTTTTCTTCTTCAACTAAATTTAACCTCTCGACAATAGGGTTGGTTGGAATTTCCGGTTCAACAACCTCCTAGATAAATAAAATCTATGTCACGTTGGTCGGCATAATTTTCATAAACAATAAATGAACCAATAGTTATGAAAAGATAATATATACCACATCCGAATCATAGACAGGACGAGGGCCGACGGGGGCAGATACCAAAACCATCGCACTATATAAGATGCAATAATAAAATTAAGAAAATAATACAAGTATCTATCTAAACATATAAGTAAGAGTATTTTTCCTTTCAGAAAGAAGATAAGAACAAGAGGCTCACCACGGTGGTGCCGGCGATGAGATCTGCGCGGGTGATCGACGGCGGTGAAGACGGGGACGGGGCGTGACGGACCGCTAAACCTAGATAAATATTGAGGAAAATGAAGCTTGGAGGTCGAGCTTTGAGAGGAGAAAGCTTAAGTAGTGTGGCTCGGGCATTCCATCGAATACCTTGTGTGCATAGGAGGTGAGCTAGAGCACCACCAAGCCCTCTCCCCCTCGGCGGCCAGAAAAAACAGAGCACTGTGCTCTGCTCTTACGCGAGGGGGTATATATAGGCACCTCATTGGTCCCGATTGGTGGCATGAACCGGGACTAAAGGGCAGCCTTTGGTCCCGGTTCAAGCCACCAACCGGGACCAATGGTGGTGGGCCAGGAGCGAGGCCCATTGGTTCCGATTCGTCCCACCAACCGGGACCAAAGGGGCCAGACGAACCGGGACCAATGGCCCACGTGGCCCGGCCGGCCTCCGGGGCTCACGAACCGGGTCCAATGCCCCCATGGGTCCCGGTTCTGGACTGAACCGGGACTAATGGGCTGACCCGGCCTGGACCATTGCCCCCTTTTCTACTAGAGATGGTAATGGTGGTGTAGACCGGTGGGACGAGGTCGACGGCAAGGATGTAGCAGCCATCGTAGATAGCATGGCCATCCAGGGCATCTTGAGTTTGGGCCACCCTCCATTGAGACCGGAACTCGACATACGCCTCCACCCCGTACATCCCGTCCACCACCCGCTGGTACGCGCAGGCAGATCACATATCCATCATCGGAGCGACTAAACAACTGGTGAACCGACTACACGGTGATCGCCTGACGAACGTCTCTGATCCGGGCGTGAAGAATGCCCTCGAGGCAGGCGGGTTTGTGGCTTGGCATTGGCTTTGATGCCAATTGCGAAGAACTCTCTACAAATTCTACTCAATCACCATGAATCAGAGTACAAGCTTGCATTACAAGGGGAGGAACCAGAGGAAGGGAGGAGACAAGAGGAGGAAGATGAGCTACAGGGAGAGAGGAACTCGCACCCGCTGAAGCCCATCCGCCCAAGCCGGCTTCCGCGTAGATCCTTCCCCTGGTATTTGTACTCTCTTGTGGCTTTGGGCTGGGCTAGATACTGGTTGGAGTCCCAGGTAGCTGACATAATTTTGGATGATGAACACTGAAGCTATCTGTTTATTTCCAGGACGCGCTGCATGCACCGCCGGCGGCAGCGCTCTCAGGCGGATCCCTGAAACTCCTGCTTCGGAATCGAGCTCGTCCCTTGAGCCTGCTCTTGCGCTGCTCAACCTCTGCATGAAGCTAGAGGTCTTCTCATCATCCTCCGAGTCGTCAAACAGCAGCCAGTTGGTTAATATCTGTACAAATCTGCGATCTGCATCTGAGTTGCCGGCTTTGAAAAATTCACGGCATAAAGTCGAGTGTGAGCTTATGCATGATTGCTTCCATTCCAATTTTCCAAGGCCAAGGTTAATGTCTGTACAAATCTGCCGTCTGGGTCATCCTCAAGCAACACACGGACACACACATTCCATGGGCTGTCCCCGTCGGTGGTGCTCAATGTCAAGGCTTCACACTGATTAGCACTGCTTATTACATTTCTGCTTTTGTTTTGACTAGTTCCTGCCAAAAATTTGGACCATCCACCACCACTGGGCCGGACAATAATTCAGAGGACCAATCGTGTCAGAAACCCCGTACAATCCATCTGATTTTTTGCTATTAGGCTCCATATCGATATTCTTAGTCCAACCATGTCAAGTCTTCTCATTGATTACTAGTTAGCTTGTGTTTTTTATTCCGTCCTACCTTGCTGCTTTGGAAAAGAAATTTTGAGGACCAAGCCTACTGCAACGACCAAAGCTTTTTTCCTTTCTGGAAACTATAAATTTTTACCTAAGATTTATCGTTCCTCTGTACTACATGGTTCGTTTCTATCAACGTCATGGCCTAATTCTCCCATGTCTTCTCCTGCCTGAAAAGCCTCGATGGTGATGGGGGGTGTTCCATGGGCCGTCGCAGACTGGATCATGTCACCTGTCATCTCCACGTTTTAAATCAGACTGGACTGAACGAAGAAAGATCTTTCCACACAAGAGTGGAAGGGATCCTTTAGAAATAGTTCTTAGCTCCAATCAAGCTTTCTCTGCTGTCTAGGATCGTTAGTGCTATAGTGGAGACACTTTTCTCAAATAAGAATGGTGGTCACATTCCCTTTCTGGTGGTAGTCATTGAGGATCTCAAAAACAGGGATCGCAAAAACGTGTCAATAATGACAACGCTGGGCGAAAAGGCTAAAGAAGAAAAACCTGTAGATTTGAATGCCACTTCCTTTGCTAAGATAGCTAGATTTGGATGTCCATTCCATAAGGTATAGCTGCATCTGACACTGAGTAGAAGTTACTAGCAGGATAGACAGGAAGCTCAGAAGGATGTACAATGCTTGGATGGACAAGCTTCTTGACAAAACCTTGTCCTATTGCAAACCCGACAAACCGGAAATGCTTTACTGCCTATTGACAGACGTTCTCCCTCGACTAACACTTACTCTAAAGGCAGCAGAGGCCATTAATCAAAATAAACTCTTTGAGGAGATGGTGAGGGGTCTCAAATCTGCTTTCTATGACATGGAAGACATCCTTGATGAACTGGAGTACATCCTCACAAAAAGAAGCTGGACAAACAGAAAAATTCTTAATCCAAAAAGAGAAAAGAAAAGGCTCAAAATTACTTTGGATACTGAAGCTGGCCCCTCAAACCAGGTCCTTATCTTTCATTTTTAGCTATATAATTATAACTGCATACTTACTGATCCCTGCATGGTACCTTTACCCTAGTAAAGCTGTTTTGTTTCCCCTTATATTTTGGTAGAATGGATAGTGTTAATAGCATGTATGGATAGTTTTCATTATAAAGAAGGCATTCACCCAAAATAATTCAAAGGCGATTTTTTTCCTAAAAAGAAAAATTAGATTACACATATACGACCAGCATGGTATGTATCTGTGACTGTGAGGAATATTACTATATGTACTGTTGTAATACTTCATTTCAGAGTGAAGCGATTATAATACCATCACAAGACCACCATATTTCTTTTCTCTAATTCCCCAGACAGATCTAGTGATGTAACGTGCTATGTATAGTTGTTTTTGGCAGGCTAATGCCATTTCACAACCTATTATCCCTTCCAATCAGTGATATCGAATAAGATATATATGCATGGTGTGAAAATATTCGCATACACATCATGAATTGTTCAACATAACAAGTCCTAGCTAAAAGAAAAACCATTCAACATACAATTAACAGTAGCAGTACACATTCAGAACTCATGATTAATATACAACAGCAAATTGACTCGATCTAACCCAACAGCTAAAAAATTCCTGATACTGCCGACATGGAAAACATGTTATGTTCATGCTTGGCCAGTGTTAGCCATCAATTAGTATACTTAATTACATGCAGTTTTTGGCAGAATAGACAGAGGGCACGAAGAAAGGAAGCTACCAAATGCGGTTGTTTGTTACTAGTACGCACATACCTTGGGCAGCTTCAGAAACAGAAACTTGAATTGAAACCTCTGAAATAGTCCGATCTGCTTCTGCTACACCTGGGCTACTGCTGTACTGCACCCCCAAAATTAGAGCTGAAATGGAGATTATACAAGGGTATGCAGTTCTGAAGCTGCAACCACGCTTTACTGTACCATGAAGCACTGGAAACATGACGATTTGCGTAGTTTTTCCTAAAGGTAATTTTCACAACCTTGTTTGTTTCCATGGTTGTGCAGATATCAGCATTATACTGTTATTATGATTTCCATTTTTGACAGAATGTTGGAGTCTGGCGATGTACACAGCGCTTTCTCTTCCTTCCACGTATAGTTCGATGCATACAGCCACAAGGCACATCGACACTGCAATACCAGGGCTTCAATATATATGGCTGCTAAGAGCGCACAACACTAAGCGTCCAAACCAACGGACAAGCCTATATGTTAGGCTCGCTACATTCCTAAAATAGTAATATGTATTGGCACCTGCCAAAATCCTATTTGGATATGCGAAACACAAGCATATATGATACGTACCTTTGGTTTGTCGCCTGAAACAACAAAAACGGACGAAACACACATACACCCAGTAGGAAAACTTTTCATGAAAGCTTCCAATGGTTTTTTTACTGCATTGATGCAATTTCTCTGGGATTAACAGAACCAAGGCTCTACTGAATTCATTATGGACAAGAAGGCCGATATTATAGTAATAACTTAGCCCCATGGAACAAATACATGTCCAGGACAACAACCAGTGCTAGGTAAACAAGAACAAGGGTAACAATGTTCTTTGGAAATGACATTGTGCATAATCTGCATGTTTACCAGGCATTGCTCTGAACTGGAAATCAACCAAATAGGAGCGCAAGCACCAGCAAATTGGGCAGCATGATTCAAGCAGATTCAGAGGTACACAAACAAGTACTTCAGCCGACAGAAGATCCAATTTTTGGAGGAAGCACAAGGGTGGTTTAAAGGTCACACTACTGCCCATCTGCGTCTGCTAATGACTCTGAAAACAGAGGAACATATGGTAGAAACCGCTGCCGTTGTCTATCGTTTATCTCAACATTAAGAATACAACCAACTTTCTGATGTTGCATATCGTACGCTGCCAAGGTATCACCTCCCCATGATACCAGGAAAATGGTGTCGCAATATGGATGAATCTCAGCCACACTGTACCACTTCATAGTCATGCTCATAAGCTTATCGATGCTGGCGGTATTCTTCAGGACCAATTCTTTACTGTCGCAATCCTTGAGGCACCAAAGTTCAATCTTATCAATGGAAGAATCTATAGCAAAGTGCAAGCACCCCTGTGATGATCCAAACGTGCCAACTCTTGAACTGTACGGCACGCGGATAATCTTCCACACTTTCACCTCCATGTCCACCCCCACTAGAACATTCTTTTGGTTGATGCCTTTATGGATGCCCATCAGGTACATGATACCACTGACAAATACACATCTAGTAAGATAGAGCAACGTCACATTCTCAACTATCCCACTATCCCTGCGAGTCCAGGTTCGTGTGCGCGACGAGTAGATGTTCACTGCTGTGATGTAAGATCCTTGAAAGGTCTGCTCGAAGTGAAGAACATAGAAATGGGATGAGACTGCGGGATCAAAAGCCAGGCCTGCGATACAGCTAAATCTGTTTTCCGGCGACTGCGGTGAAGGAGGCAGCTCCAACCACCTCCCAGTGACGGGATTGCACACGACAAAACGGAAATCGTCCTCTGCCCAATTCCAGTTCCAATGGGCCATCTTCTTGTTGCTATCGCGGTAGAGAAGGAGGCCATTGGAGGCGTCCACCTGGGCCATGTCCTTGTACTTGTTAGGCTGCAGGCAAGGGAGGGAAGGGTTGGACGGGGCTGCGCCGCCGGAGACGCTGGCGAAGTGGTGGCGATGCCCCCTGTAGTCGGTGGTGAAGTAGAGGAAGCCAGCGAGGGTCTGGGGCAGCTTCTTGCGGTTTGCAGGGTCGGTGATGAGGTCGCGCCAGGACACAGAGACGCACTTGAAGCGATGGACGGATCTGGCGGGGAGGTGGGAGAGAATCTCCAGGATGAGGTCGTCGGTGAAGAGGCTGGCCGCCTCCGTCGCCCCCAGATGTGTTTCCAGCCTCGAATTGGTGTTCCTCCCGAAGTTCTCCCCTGTCCCCGCCGCCTCCATGGGTCGGAAGCGGGAGAGCGTATGATGCAGGGGATCTGCAAATGGAGAGAGGAAATCATCGATCTTGCAGGTAAATGTCGAACAGGGTGCATATATAGTCGGTGGTGATCTTTTGGTGCTGTGGTGAGTCGAGGAAGATAGATAGTACTACGTACCTTGGATTTGGATGAGGGCGGCGACGGCGGCCAGCGAGGGAGGATTCGCTTCTGACGGGAACCAACCAAGACTGGACTCTCTCCAGCGGATCCCTTTACGTACTACTGGCGAAGGGTTGGCAAACAAAAACTCCCGACATATCACTTTTTCCTGTAATGTTTTGGTCCTCACCAAAAACTCTCAACTCTCAATGGACCTGCCCTCCTACGTAAATTTCTCCCCTCAATAGATGATTTATCTCCTTTCTATGGTTTGTAACAATGTTGAATAATTGTGAACACTAGATTTTCTTGTTATATCATGGAATGATGACCGCTGCATTTGTTTGATTGTAATAAGTTGTGAAGAAGTCTCTACCAATTCCACTCAATCACCATGAATCAGAGTACAAGCTTGGATTGCAAGAGGAGGAACCAGAGGAAGGGAGGAGACAGAGGAGGAAGATGAGCTACAGGGAGAGAGGAAGTCGCACGCGCCAAGCCTAGGCTGAAGCCCATCCGTCCAAGCCGCCTTTTGCATACATGCTTCCCCCGAAATCACTAGTTAAGGAGTATTCTTTGCGGAGATCACTTCAACTTCCCCAGGTTCTGACAAGTGGCGCGCTGCATGTGCACCACTTGTCGCAACCCGGAAGTTTTTTCTTCTTTCGTAGATCCGTTTATTCAAAACGTTTTATCTCTTAAACCGTGCGTCCAAATCTTGAACCGCTTTCGCCGTTGGATCTCTCGCGTCGAGATCTTCAAAACTAGATCCCATGTTGATAGGTTTTGACGAACTTTTTTTTCACGAAAAAACCGGACGAAAGAAACCAACAAAAAGCCGAACCAGGAACACAGATTTTTTCCCTTTCCGAAAGAGGCACGCCCATGCCTATGATGAAATCACAACCGTGCCTCTCGCGGAAGCAAAACCGTGCCTCTCGTGAAAGAAAAAAAAAAAACGTGTTATTTTCCCTTTCCGAAAGAGGCACGCCCGTGCCTCTCGCGAAAGCACAACCATACCTCTCACGGAAGCAAAACCGTGCCTCTCGCGAAAGAAAAAAAACAGAAAATGTGTTTTTTTTCTGTTTCCGAGGAGGCACGGCCGTGACTCTCGCGAAAGCACAACCGTGCCTCTCGCGGAAGCAAAACCGTGCCTCTCGCGATAGAAAAATAACAGAAAACATGTTTTTTTTTCGTTTCCAAGAGGCACGGCCGTGCCTCTCGCGAAAGCACAACCGTGCCTCTCGCGAAAACAAAAGCATGACTCTCGCGAGAAAAATACATTTTTTGCGGAATTTTTTTTGAATTTTTTTTTCTGGAAACGCTAGGGAAGACCGGTGGAAAACCAAAACGTAAAAAAAAAACCATTTAAAAAGCAGAAAACGCGTGCGAAAAAATAAAAAACAAAATTCGGAGGGAGCGCCCAGAGCGCGACACGTGGCGAATGGCTGAGAGCGCGCCAAGTGGCGTTGATCGTGGCGAGGCTGCCGAAGGAGCGCTCGTTAATTAGTTGCTCCCATTTGTTGCATGATGTGTTACGAAAGAAGAGACTGATTACTACAGGTGAATTGATTGAGTTGCACTAGTAGAAAACGGGCAATTAGTCCCGATTTCAGAGGGCCTTTAGTTCCGATTTTGAAACCGGGACTAAAGGGTCGAGACTAAAGCCCAAATCTTTAGTCCCGGTTTGCTTACGAACCGGGACTAAAGGAGCTCCACGTGGCCGCTGTTTGGAGCTCCACCATTAGGATTTTTTTTTGAAATTTTATTTCTCTTATTTTTTTTGAAAAAAATGAAATTTTTTTAATTTTTTTTCTTATTTCCAAATTTCTGAATTATTTGACAATTTAATCTCTAATAACTCACTCTAATCACCTCTCATCACTGCTCAATTATGAACCACTCATACCAAATCGTCTAACTTCCCGGCCGGTCACCCATCCTCTCACTACTCCAGACGGACCACGCTTAACTTTCGAGTTCTATTCCCCCTATTTTCAAGTCTGCACTTGTTGTTTCCATGAAAATACTAAGTTGTCAATTCTATTAACCCTTAGGAGTTGAACTTGAGCATAAAGCACCGTTTGAGTTTGAAACTATTATTCTTGAAAAAACAGTAGAGTTGAACAAAAACCCTATTTTCTACTAGTGTTGCTAAAAAAGATGGACGGGTTGGGGATATCATAAGGGAAAGCGTTTAGATTCGGCCGGATGAAAACTCTCTCCCGTAAACCTCTCTCTCGCACACCACGTGTCCAGTGGGGATGCGACCACCCTCCTTCACTCCACCATATCTTCTCCATGAAGTCTACATCCACTCGATTCTTTTCTTTTCCCTCCTCGTTCGGCACACAACGGGATAAGACAAGCAGCACCAACGTGGTTGTGGAGGGGACGACCCGTCGGCTGTGCCAGCATTTTAAAGTTCCGCCGTGGATGCATTCAGGCTTCGCCGTGGCTGCATAGCAGATCTCCCCGTCATTACTACGCGCGTCATGGCCACCGCATGCTGCGTCGCCAGCTTCCGTCATGGTTGCCGTGTGCTGCATTGCACCACTTGTCGTCGTCGGCGCAGCATCCGCCGTCGTCACCAGCGCTACATAGCAGCTCCCGTCATGGCCGCCATGTCCTGCCTTACAACACCCAACGCCGCTCGCGCTGCATCGCGGCATTTTTCGTCGTCGTCGGGGCTGCATCACAGCAACCACTGTGCCATCGTGGCCGGCGCTGCACCGCAGGTCCCGCCAGGGCCGCCGCATACTGCGTTGCAACACTGGTCGCCGCCCGCTCTACATCGTGGCATCAGCAGTCGTCGCCGGCACTGCATGACAGCAACCACTGCACCATCGTCGCCGGTGCTGCATCGTAGCATCCGCCGTCGTGTCCGACGCTGCATCGCACCATCCGCCGTCGTCACCAGCGATGCATCACAGCTCCCGCCATTGCTGCCACGTGCTTCATTGCAACACCTGGTGTCGCGGGCGCTGCATCACAACAACCACTGCGCTGCATCGCAGCTTTCGTCGTCGTCACCGTGCAATGCATCGCAACATCACTCACGGCCGCCGGCGAGGCAGCATCCATCGTTACTTGGGGAAGAAGGAGGCCATGGACTACGCTTGGGGTAGGAAGGAAGCGATGAAGCAGCATTGACCTATCAAACGGCTAAGCACGATTGATCGGACGGCTGCCGACCTGACTGATTTCCTGGGATGATTTGTAGCAGTGCCCTATCGTAAGGGGAGGGGCGGCGAACGGTGAGACGGCGTGATATGGGAGAGGGAACCTCAAGTTTTTTTTAGGTAGTAGAGAACAAAAGAACCAGTCCACTAATATCTGCTTCACCGAAAGATGTATAAAACAGCGTGTAACCAAACACCAATGGGACATCACTAAACATCCCCGTACAAGAATAGAAGAGAAGATAACCAAACTAATAAACAGGCTACTATTAAAATTGGCGATGAAATAATTACAACACATTTCTTATACTCGTGTTTTGTAGGATCCTCCATCAAGATATTTATAGATAAACCATGCACAAACGCGCTATAATACATATCAAATTGCCAAGCACACTCCATGTGCAGACCATCCAAACTAGGTCCAACATATGTCTTGGTTTTCCTATCTCTAAACAAATGATACTCCACTAATGAATGCATGCGATTTGTTTTGTTTGCTTTCTTTAGATTCAGTCGATATAATTTATTTCAACAAAACAATATGGAATATTTTGTAAATAATGATAGATAAACTTCATGATACAAAAGAATGTTTTCTCTGCTTGTTATATTTAACATGATGGAAGTTTGTGTTGTACGTGAGAAATGTTTAAATTTTTAAGTATTGCCATTGATATGTTAAATATAATGTAAAACTAGTTTAAGTTTGTGATAATGAGATATAAAAAGAAAAAATGTTTAGTATAAATATGCGATTGTGGACTACTCAAAGCTTATGGATTGAGCTAAAGCCAAGAATGGTATATAAACTGCACCATAACTGAACTGAACCCCCATGAATGTTTTTATCAACCCAACCCAAACTAAACATATACTATATTTTAATCTCGTCAATCAAAACCAAACCATTCAATCTTTGCACCAAACCAACCTAAACCTAGTGCCGATCAGTGGGTTAAAACCATTTACAACAATGAGTAGAAACTCATTGGCTTGTAGTTGGCGATGAGCTCGGCGACGAGGTCGGGGCGCGGGGCGCCGGAGGAGGGGAGGTCGAGGCGGACGAAGTCGAGGAGGCCGAGGGCGCGGAGGCCCTCGTCGTGCGCGGCGGACGGGGCTGCCGGCGGGTCCAGGAGGCGGAGCTTGGCGCGGACCCATCGGAGGAGCCGTATCGATTTTGGGACTCTGTATGGCGCCTCCGCTGGGGGAATGTCCGGATGGGCGTCGGTAGCAGGAGGAGCTCTGGGTCTCTAGCTCGCGGCCATTGGAGGTGCTTGCGAGGAAGAAGGTGTCACGTCCTCTTTTTTAATACGAAGGCTCTATGCTTTAGCTCGAAGGTATTGCATTTTATTCTACCATCTTGGCGAGATCCGAGTTCAAAACCGAACTGAACCAATCCAACGAAATAAAAAACCAAGTTCGAAGGTGTTGCATTTTATTTTACCATCTTGGTGAGATCTCTTCTTTAGCTCGCAGGTATTGCTTTTTATTCTATCATCTTGGGGAGATCCGAGTTCAAAACTGAACGGAACCTATCCAACAAAATAGAAGACCATTTTTTATCAATAGCGTGCTACATGGGGCAATAACACTTGGAGGGGAATCACGCCAATAGCATCGTGTACAATTTTGCGGGTTTAGCATGCTATTGAGACCAGTGTTGGTGATTAGCGCGGCAAATAAATTAGCGAACCATCTTACCCTAAATTTTGTTAGCATCGTCGTCTTGCGCCTCCTTGCCTTTCCGGTAGTGGCATTTCCTATTTGGCGCTTCAGACGCCCGACACTGTGCATTTAGTAGATAGGCACACCCCCCTCCCTCATGCCGGTTTGGCCCATTTGCGCTTTTTCTGCTAAACCACAAAAAAAGGTGAATTGTCGTGAATCAAACCTGTGATCTATTCATTTAAGTCTAAACCGCATTAACCACTAGGGACAACTAACGCCTGTGCCTTCATACTTATTCATTTCATTTTATTCTTTCTCAGTGCAAGGAAAAAAAGTTCACGGAAAGCCCCTGGTTTAACCATTTTTTTCAAGTTCGCTGAACATTTTTATGGACGGTTTCTTCATTGTTATTTTCCTTCTGTTTCTTGTTCCTTTTTCTTTTTTTTTTCTTGTTCTTGTTTCTTTTCTTTTTTTTTCTTTGTCCTTTTTCGTTTTTTCTTAAAGGCTAAAAAAAACAAATTCATTATTTTTTTTCAAAATCGATGAACTTTTTTATTCACAAACTTTTTCTTCAAAATCCATCAACTTTTTTCAGGTCCTTGAATGTTTTTCCAAAATTAATGATTTTATTTTAAAAATCGATGAACTATTTTCAAATGCATGATTTGTTTTGCAAAATTAATGAACTATTTTCAAAATCAATGAACTTTTAAAAAATTTGTTTACTTTATTTCAAATTTCACGATTTTTTTTTAAATTCCTGAACTTTTTTCAAAATCCATGAACATTTTTGCATTCACAATTTTTTTTGATTTTTTGCTAATTGTTTTAGGATTTTCTTTATTTTTTCTAAAGTCAATTGTTGACAGGTCA